>CM042013.1:62199493-62626993 GCA_023525715.1 Cichorium intybus
TCTCTAAGCAATAAAGTATATATCTTCTCCACATTTTCTCATAAATTTGACCTAGGGTTTAGATTGTCACCCAAATCCAATTTCTCAAGGTCAATATATATTATTTGTATAAGTTTTGAGGCTAGAATCATGAAGTAGAACATTAATTAATAATCATTTCATCCATGGAACATTAATTAATAATCATTTCATTAGTGGTAGATTTGGGGAAAATTGAAACTCCAAAGGTAAACGAGTGAATCGTAACTATTTGTTTTGATTTCTTATAACTACATGTCCTCATGTACTATTAAAATAATAGTTGGATATATGCCTCTTCTGGCGATATTACACGAATAAAGGACAAAAGGCCTGCTTATGCTTATGTCAAATACAAGACAAAATCATCAAAACATTGATTCGTACTCTGGTTTTGCTTCTGCTTCTGTATTCGTTTTCGGTTTGCTTCTTATATTAATAAGCCCCACTGCTCATGTGATTTTAACCTTGTTTTTCAATTTGTTTATGTTTGTTTCTGTCCATGGGATGCATATGAACTTTATTTGTGTTTTTTCTTTGCATCTTCTATGTTTCCAACATGGGACTTTGCTAAAGATCGAAGGCGATGTGATAATCTTTTTTTCTCTTTTAAACTAAACATCAATTTTAGCCCACTTGATGTTTGTTGTTTTTCTACTAAATACATCTTTGATTATGCTTGCACAAAACATTTATTGCATATTATAACAAAGAACATAGCTTAAACAAGAGAAAAAAAATTGTTGGTAAAATCTTAGCAACAACATATAAAACAAAGAACTGAACATGAAAAGAGAAAAAATACTTTGAAAAATAGCAAAAAAGCCTTTAAAAAATTGAGACTGTATTTAGTGAGTTGTGATGAATATGATGGTTCAAAATCGATGTAACGTCCTAAATTCTGTATTAAAAATTTTGTTTTAAAAACGGTTAAAATACATTAAACGGATTGTAAAATAGAAAACATCTAATTAAAACTTGGTATTTAAAATCATATAAAATTGTGTTTATCAAAAACATTGACAAGCATTATCCAGCAGAAGACTTGAATGCCAAAACCTCATATGCGATACAGTTGCATCGTGCTCCAAGCCCAAGCTAGCAAATACCTGAAAAACAGTTAGGGTAAAAGAGCAAGCACAAAGCTTAGTGAGTTCCCTAAAATACCACATGATCCATTACATAATTCATTCCACAACAACATATTTTGGCCACCCAGTCGAGCTATCAGATCACGGTTCCACCCAAAAAGGGCTATCAGGGCACCACTCACTCAGACGGGTTATCAGGCCCCGCAGTCGTAAGAACGAATTATTCGACAACACGTAACAGCACAGAAGCCTTGAAAGGTTTTCTGCAAACTATGAACTAAATAACCTAAGTTCGCATGCAACCTATGAGGATCTAAGTTTTCTACTATTGAACATATAACAAGCTTCTAAAGGCCAATAATAAAACTAAAGATTAAAACAGAAAAAACCAACCTTAAGTTTATTGGAAGCAAAGCAGCAAAAGTATCCTGCCTCAAGTGAAGTCACACCTAGGGAGCAGAATGTATATGGATCGAAATTTCTGGAGAGTTCTGAGTCTCAAATTGGCGCAGGAATTAGAGTAGCTGGGACTCCCTATTTATAGTTTCCAGGTAACCAATGGATAAGCCTTAAAGATAAACCCTTTTGAATTCAAATTAAGATAAGCCTTTTATCTTAATAATTCAAACCATATTTATCCTTTATATATCAAAATCGAAATATATATATTAACATATATATAAATCGATTTCCACCGGTCACTCTCACTGCCACTTACTCAACTATTGAATAATTACAGTTTCAGTCCATGCACCTTTAATTAATTAAATTAATCACCAAATTAAATCCAATTAATTCCATATTAATTTCTAATTAATTAATATCGTTTCTAATTAATACATTATCACTTTAATATATTAATAAACTATTTATTTAATTTCTATTGATTTATTAATCATATAATAAATCAATCTTTCTCTCTCTACTGAACTTTCTACCAAACCTCCTGCTATGAGGGCAACCCAAATGGACTATGTTACTATTAATTAGATAAATACTAATTATTAGTCATGGCTTAGACACCTAATCCAACAGTCTCCCACTTGGATAAGTCTATGACTATAATTACTAATTTACCCTCTAATTAATTTAGCAACGGTAGCTTCTTAGAAACTGCTGCCGAACTCTGACCTAGTCAGTTCTGTCCATAGATAAGCGATCAGATGATCCTTCGTCTAACAAGATATTTTCAAACTCAAGACATGGATTAAAATCAATCCTGGTCTGATTCTCGGTTTCCCGATTTCTAATTTGCATATGACTTTAAGACTACCAATTGAGCATATCAATTTAGTCCTGGTTGGCCAACCCTTTCAGTCAACTTAAAAATCATCGAGACGCCTACAAATATATGTTTCCCGACAGGGTCAAGGGACGAATAAGCTTTGACTCATATACTTATATCTTTTACTAGTCAAATCATTCACAACAGCACGTTTTATAACATCGCATTACCGATGCGTGTTCGCATTGTCAATGAACAACCGCTTGGTAAAACATAACTTATATGTCTCTACTTAAAGATCAAAAGATATTATCATCTCAACATTGCCCATGATATAATCCATGAAGCAATCTGTTGAGCGTGGGTTTATCCATTACTTAAATCCCTATTTCTAAGTACTCATGAATATTGTAGCAATCATATTGCTATGTCTAACTCCTTAGATAATCTACAAAACAATTCTTGATAGTCTTCATTCATACTTACTCCCTAAAAGTATGAGCGACTGTGGACATTTGAATAATATAAAATTACTCAGGAAGTAAACATGCAAAAATGAAACACAATAATAAACAATCGAACAAAAGGCAGTATCAAATACTCATCAACAAAACTATATTATTAAATCACCAAAGTCAATTACATTTATATTGCAATAAGTTTCAAATCCTATCTAATTACAAAAACTAATATCATCTCTTAATCATATGCGTCGCGCATGTTGATTGTGCTTAATCCTACTCAGAGCCTTTGTCAAGGGGTCTGCAGGATTATCTTCTGATGATACCCTCTTCACTAGGAGGTGACCTTCTTTTACTCTATGTCTTATGTAGTGGTACTTTATGTCGATGTGTCTGGACTTTCCATGATCTCTCTGTTCCTTCGTTAAAGCAACCGCTCCGTCATTATCGCAGAACAGTTCCATGGGCTCCGGAATACTCGGGACTACTCCAAGGTCACCGATAAAGTTCTTCAGCCAAGCCGCTTCCTTTGCCGCTTCACTCGCTGCTATGTACTCTGATTCGCATGGAAGCTGGCATCCGTATACCCGTCAACTCTCAAGGTATCACTACCACCAAGGACTAAAACGAAGTTCTTTGTCCTCCGCAGATACTTGAGTATGTTCTTGACAGCTGTCCAATGTGCCCTTCCAGGATTTCCCTGGTACCGACTGACCATGCTCAAGGCAAAGGCCACGTAAGGTCGAGTACATGTCATAGCATACATGATCGACCCCACAGCCGAAGCGTAAGGTACCCGACTCATGTCAGCTATCTCCTCGTCTGTACTCAGACTCTGAGTCTTACTCAATTTGGCATTACATTGGATAGGCAGCTCTCCCTTCTTGGATTTTTCCATACTAAACCTCTTCAGTACCTTTTCCAAGTATGTACTCTGACTGAGTCCAATCAGTCTCTTCTTCCTATCTTTCAATATTCTTATCCCGAGAATATAGGCAGCCTCTCCTAGATCTTTCATGGTGAAACACTTTCCAAGCCAAGACTTGACATCTTGCAAGGTTGGAATGTCGTTTCCCATAAGCAGTATGTCATCAACATACAGCACCAGAAAAGTGACTATACTCCCACTAGCCTTGACATATACGCAGGACTCATCCTCGCTTCTAGAGAAACCAAACTTTTTGACTTTCTCATGGAAACAAAGATTCCAGCTGCGAGAAGCTTGTTTCAATACATAGATTGATTTCTCAAGCTTACACACCTTATTGAGATACTTTGCATTGACAAAACCCTCTGGCTAATTCATGTAAACATCCTCAGTCAACTTCCCATTAAGGAAAGCGGTTTTGACGTCCATTTGCCAAATTTCATAGTCATGAAATGAAGCTATGGCTAGCATAATCCTAATAGACTTTATCTTGGCCACTGGTGAGAAGGTCGCATCATAGTCAATCCCTGGGGTTTGAGTAAAGCCCTTCCCAACCAGTCTTGCCTTGAAAGTGTGTACCTTTCCATCCATGTCGGTCTTCTTCTTAAAGATCCACTTGCACCCGACTGTCTTTCAACCCGGTACATTGTCAACCAAATTCCAAACTTGATTGTCATACATGGACTTGATCTCGCTGTCCATTGCCTCTTTCCATTTGGCAGACTCAGGGCCCGCCACTGCTTCCCGGTAGTTAGCTGACTCATCCAGATTTGTCAGTGTCCTATCACTGAAAAACGTGTCCCCATCCGTAGTTATATGGAATCCATAAAACTCGGGTGGCATGATAACTCTACTAGAACTCCTAAGAGGTAAGGATATATCAGTCGGACCAACAAGAACTTCTTCCTCTTGTTGGTTGCTAGTTTCTCCTAAGGTTGCATTATCTGGTGACTCTTAATTTCTTCAAGATCAATGGTACTCCCACTGTCCTCTTTGAATATGAGTTCTCTCTCTAGAAAGACTCCTCATCTAGCTACAACGACCACGTCCTCGCTCGGTCTATAAAACTAGTATCTAAAAGACTATTTGGGGTATCCAATGAAAAAGCACCTCTGGCCTCTTTTTGCGAGTTTGTCGTGAGTCTCTCGTCTAACGAAAGCCTCACAACCCCAGACTTTGACATGTGCTAACGAGGGAGCTTTCCCTGTCCACATCTCATGGGGTGTTTTAGCAACCTTCTTGGTTAGGACAAGATTGAAGATGTAGGCGGCAGTCTCTAAGGCATACCCCCAGAAGTGGATTGGAAGTGAGGCTCGACTCATCATGGAACGAACCATGTTTAACAAGGTTCGGTTATGCCTTTCGGCAACACCGTTCTACTGTGGTGTCCGAGGAGGCGATAACTGTGAAACTATTCCACATTCCTTTAGATAGTCTAGGAACTCGATACTAAGATATTCACCACCTCTGTCGGATCTGAGCATATTTATCTTCCTGCCCACTTGATTCTCAACTTCATTTTTGAATTCCTTGAACTTTTCAAAGGTGTCTGACTTGTGCTTGATTAAGTAGATATATCCGTATATACTATAATCGTCAGTGAAGGTCACACAGAACCGCGTGCCATCTTTTGTGGTTGATATGAAGGGACCACACACATCTGTGTGTATGATGTCCAACAAACCTTCACCTCTTTCAAAGGACCCTTTGAATGGTGACTTAGTCATCTTGCCCAAAAGACAAGATTCGCATACATCATCCGATTTGAGGTCGAATGATTCCAACACTCCATCCTTTTGGAGTTGGGCGATGCGTTTCTTGTTAATGTGCCCAAGACGACAGTGCCACAAGCACGCCTTTTCTACACCACTAGAAGAATCAATATAATTTACACTATGTCCTAAATTGTCAACACATTGTATCGTTTCATACACACCATCACAAGGTAAAGCAGTAAAAATAGAAGTACCATTTTGAAAAACAGAAATTGAACCATTAATATTATCAAAAGAAAACTGGAAACCTTGTCTAAACAATGCATGAAAGGAAATAATGTTTCTTGCCATTTCTGGCGAATAGCAACAATTCAAAAGTTCTCAACAAACACCACTACTGAGCATTAAACTATAAATTCCGATCTTGGTAACAGACGACGATCTCCTATTCCCCATGATCAAGTTCAGTCTACCATGCTCCATCTCCCTGCTTTCCTTTAGGCCCTGCAAATCAGAACAAATGTGAAAACTACATCCTGTATCAAGGACCCAAGAACTGGAAGATGATGAGTTTTTAGAGATAGTGTATATACCTACTGAAGACGGCTTCACTTTGCCATCTTTCAAGTCTTGCAAGTATCTTGGGCAGCTTCTCTTCCAATGACCCTTTTCCTTGCAGTAGAAGCAGTCAGCTTCCTTGGGGTTAGCATTGTGAGCAATGCCAGAAGACTTGGGTCTCGAGCCACTGCTGGATGATCCAACATGAACCTTTTCCTTCCAATTCTGATTGGGAGGACCCTTTCTCTTCTTCCCTTTTCCACCACCAATTGCCAAGACGGGCTGGCTAACCAAGGGTATACTTTTACCCTTCATCCCGTCTTCAGCAGTACGCAACATGCGATGCAGTTCAGCCAAGGTGGCTTGATTGTTGTTCAAATGATACGCCAGCGTGAACTGGTCATAAGAACTTGGTAGAGAATTCAGCACTATGTCTACAGCTAAATCCTCGTGAACCGGCATCTCGAGCTTTCTAAGCCTCTCCACATATCCTTGCATCCTCTACACGTGGTTGCAGATGGACTCTCCATCCCTCGGCTTCCCGTTGGTGAAGGCTTTGACCACCTCGCGCCTCTCGATGTGCTCCTACTTGCGGAACTTTTCCGCGAGCTCTTTGTGCATCTCGTAGGGCCAGTAGTCTTCATAAATTCTCTGCAATTCTGGGTTCATAGTAGCTATCATGATGCAAGCCACTTTAGTTGCATCATCAGAATGTTTTGTGTATTGGGCGAGTTCTTCAGGAGTAGCAGTATCAAGGACAATTTCAACAAGCTCGGTTTCTAGAACATACTCTTTATGTTCAAACCTTAGAGCCATCTTGATGTTACGGATCCAGTCATTGTAGTTAGTGCTGTCCAACGTCACTTTGGAGCACAATGACAAGATAGAGGTAACATTGGAGTTAGAGTGGGGGCGGATTGATCAGCAGAAGACATCTATAAAAGAAGATAGTTTTTAATTAGATGTATATATAATCCTTATAATAACCCAATAATAATTATAAGGCTAGGATCCTACAATAACAATTCACAATCTCGAAGAGGGATGCCGTAATCAATATTGTAAATTTTATAAGGTAGGCGAACAACGATTCAACCAATTCCACCGCGGAAATATAATCTTATTAAAATGGAATTCCTAGTTTCTTTTGAGATTTATTGAACTGTTCAATAGCATGTTTAATCTTGGATTTGCCCACTGTTTGTGACTGGGATACCGAGGATCACAAACCGGGTGTGAATAACCATGCAAATTAGCTTGGTACTCTCGGGGTCAATTGTCATCTCTAATTGATGTGCCGGTAAACCACATACGCTCCATCAACAATGACAACACCCAAGAAACCCATTGCAACTCTTTATGAACCCCAATTGGCGTGCTGGTAAACCACACACGCTCCACCAATGTTTCATAAAGTGCAATGTGCAATTTTATGGGTTAGCACCAATTCACATTTTTCTTAAAGTAACTAGATTGGGATTTCATTTAAACTGTTCTAATACTTTGAATAATATCATTATACTTTTAATAAGATTAGGCGGTCCTATTAAACCCGTTCGGCTAACAACCCTCCACTGATTAGGCGAGCAGTGGGTGAGAGTGGACACCCATTAGACTGCCATTTTATAGGCAGTCTTCTTATACCCACTTTATAGATCACCTTCGTGAATGAGGCCTACTATTGATTTGACTGACCATTAAATCTTATACATATAATATTAACTTTTAATTATAATATATATAAGATGAATTTTAAACCTTATAAAATGTTTTTGGTTTATCTTTTAATTTATTGGAATTTAAACTATTAAATTTAAAATTAAATTAAACCTTTTAAAATCGATTTCATTATCTTTTAATTAAACAATTAATTAAATCAAATTTTGATATTTTAAACCTTTTAAAATATTTTAGGATTTATCTTTTAATTTTTGCCAATTTAAAAGCAATTAAATTAAATTAAATTAAATCCTTGAATTGTCTTTTAATTACCAATTAATTAAATTAATTCAAATGTAGATAGGTTTTACCAAATTAATCAAATTAATTTTAAACCTATCTTAAACCCTTAATTTTGGAATTCAAACAATGGGTTTAAGGTTATCCATTTAATTAATCAATTAAAGTTACCAAAAATAGAAAACCTTCTAAAACCCTAAAAGGCTAAAATCGAAAATCACAAGGGGGGGGGGTTAGGGTTTTTAAAACCCTAATCCTTATAATCGATCCACATAAAAATTAGGGTTTAGAAGCATTGAACCCTAAAACAGTTATAGCAATTCAACAAGAAAACAAGAACATGCTATGATACCACTGAAAGGTTTCCTGCAAACTATGAACTAAATAACCTAAGTTCACATGCAACCTATGAGGATCTAAGTTTTCTACTATTGAACATATAACAAGCTTCTAAAGGCCAATAATAAAACTAAAGATTAAAATAGAAAAAACCAAACTTAAGTTTCTTGGAAGCAAAGCAGCAAAAGTATCCTGCCTCAAGTGAAGTCACACCTAGGGAGTAGAAGGTATATGGATCGAAATTTCTGGAGAGTTCTGAGTCTCAAATTAGCGCAGGAATTAGAGTAGCTGGGACTCCCTATTTATAGTTTCCAGATGACCAGTGGATAAGCCTTAAAGATAAACCCTTTTGAATTCAAATTAAGATAAGCCTTTTATCTTAATAATTCAAACCATATTTATCCTTTATATATCAAAATCGAAATATATATATATTACCATATATATAAATCGATTTCCACTGGTCACACTCACTGCCACTTACTCAAGTATTGAATAATTATAGTTTCAGTCCCTGCACCTTTAATTAATTAAATTAATCACCAAATTAAATCCAATTATTTCCAGATTAATTTCTAATTAATTAATAGAGTTTCTAATTAATATATTATCACTTTAATATATTAATAAACTAGTTATTTAATTTCTATTGATTTATTAATCATGTAATAAATCAATCTTTCTCTCTCTACTGAACTTTCTACCAAACCTCCTGCTATGAGGGCAACCCAAATGGACTATGCTACTATTAATTAGATAAATAATAATTATTAGTCATGGCTTAGACACCTAATCCAACAAGCCTAAGCATAAAGGCCGACCCCACGAGTCCCTATCATCAACCATACAATCAAAAAATGTAAGGCATGCCCAGTTAAACACACTTTACTACTCATAGTATTATAAGGCTACCTATACATGTAATATCACCCAGAGTATAGTGAAAAAACTCACCTGATCCGCAACTGCAAGCTAGACAACACTTCATGCGAGTGTCCTCATATCTCGACAATACGAACTTCCTAACAAGGGTAAACTTCATTTAGAACTTCCTAACAAGGGTAAACTTCACTTAGAATTTCCTAAACCCCAAACAGGATAAACCTCCAAGACCGGTACCCCGAATCTCACAAGTTTGACCAAAAAGTCAAACTGGTCAAAAGCCAAAGGTCAAGGTCAAAGTCAAAGTCAACACTAACTTAGCGCAGCTATCACCTAACAATAGTGTCCCTAAGTCCAACTGTCGCAAAACCAAAATTCGCCGAGATAGCATCGATATCTCCATAGATAGCGGTGCTATCTACGTTGTTTAGCCAAAATCTTCCTAAAACTGTTAATCCGTTAAGCCAATGTCTTAAACCTTTCGGGACCCTCCTAAACAGTCACTAGGTCCATAAAATGCTATCTTTCTTATGCAAACATAACCATGCATGCAAAAGGGGTCAAGATCTAGGTCCAACTGAGAAAAATCTCAACATAAAATCTCAAGGGAGCTTGGCTCACTCCCAAACTCAATCTATTGTTGGATTAGGTGTCTAAGCCATGACTTATAATTGTAATTATCTTATGAATAAAAACAAAAGTCCATTTGGGTTGCCCTCATAGCTGGGGAATAACTGTACAGTTCAGTAGAGAGAAAAGGGTGATTTATTAAGGGATTAATTAATCAATGGAATATGTATAGATGTCTTATTAATATATTTAAGTGTTATTATATTAATTAGAATCTATATTAATTAATTAAGATTTAATCTAGAATTAATTGGATTTAATTTAGTGATTAAATTAATTAATTAAAGGTGCAGGGACTGGTTGGCAATTATTCAATAGTTGAATAACTGGCCAGGTAAAAACCAGGGACCAAAATGGCGCCACCCTGGAGGCTCCTCTAGGGTTTGGCAAAACCCTAATTAGGGTTTTGGTAAGCCTGGTCCAAGTGGGCAAAAGCCTTGTCCAGTTGGAGGCTCCTTAGGGTTTCAGGTGTAACCCTAGGAGGCTATAAAAGGAACCCCTTGGCACCTCCATATTCACGCCATCTGTCTCTCTCCCTTACTCTGCTGGACTGTCTTCTCCTTGCTTGGGTGTGACTTGCATTTGAGGTAGGATCTGTTTGCTGCTTGCTTGAAGGATCATAAGATCAAAGGTTGGTTTTTCCTTAATTCATCTTTAGAATTAAATTGTATCCTTTAGGTTTTTAGTTCTAATCTTCATAGAAGAAAACATAGATCAATATTAGGGTTGCATGTGAACCATAGGAATTTTTGTGTTCATTGATTGCATAGAAACCCTTCAGTGGTATCAGAGACTAGGCTGTTTTCTTGTGATTTGATTATGAACTGCATGCATGATCTTGGCCTTGGTGTTTTTTGCGAAAACTCACCTCTTGGAGGCCTTGAAGTCGACGGCTTGGCTAGGGTTTCCTAACCCTAGCCGCCATGCCCTAAATGGTCCCCTTGATTGCTTGATTTGCTTGCCTTATTTGTGTGTTGTTATTTTTGGTAACTAGATCAATTAAAATAACTTGAACCCTAATTCCTTGGCTTGTGGATTTCGAAAATGAAAGGACCAATACAGATAAATTAATTTGATTAATTTGGTAATCTGTAACCTAGATTTAATTAGTTTAATTAATTGATTAATTAAAAGACCAATTAAATCAATTTAAAGAATTAATTAAAATTTTCAAAAAAATTAGTATAATTTGCGAAAATTAGAATTTAATTAATTCTAAAATATTTTAATGAGATTAAAATATATCTTATATGTATTTAAAATTAAAAGTTAATTTGATATGTATAAGAAAATTGGTTAGTCTACCGCTAGTAAGCCTCATTCACAAAACTGTCCTATAAAGAGGGTATAAGGCGACTGACTATAAAATGTTAGTCTAATGGGTATCTACTCTTACCCACCGCTCTCCTGGTCAGTCGAGTGTCGTTAGCTGAACGGGTATGATAGAACCGCTAAAGCCTCTTAAAAGAATAATGCTATAATTGAAAGTACTAGAACCTTAAAGCAAACCCCAATCTAGTTACTTTAGGTTAAAAATGTGAATTGGTGCTAATCCATGAAATTGCACATTGCACTTTGTGGAACGTTGGTGGAGCGTGTGTGGTTTACCAGCACGCCAACTGGGGTCCGCAAAGAGTCGCAATGGGTTTCTTGATTTTGTCATTGTTGACGGAGCGTGTGTGGTTAACCGGCACGTTAACTAGAGATGACAATTGACTTCAAGAGTACCAAGCAATTTGCATGGTTATTCACACCCGGTTTGTGATCCTAAGTATCCCAGTCACAAACAATGGGGCATTCCCGAGATTAAAACATGTTATCGAACAGTTCGGTAAATCTCAAAGATACTAGGAATTCCATTATAATATGATTATGTTTCCGCGGTGGAATTGGCTGAATCGTCATTCGCCTACCTTATAAAATTTGCAGTATCGATTACGGCATCCATTTTCGGTATTGTAGATTGTTATTGTAGGATCCTAGCCTTATATTTGTTATTGGGTGAATATAAGGATTATTATTATTATTATATCTAATTAAAACTACCTTCTTCTTGTTGATGTCTTCCGACCAATCCGTTCCCTACTCAAATCCCGGTAGTGTTACCTCGATTCTGTCATTGTGCTCAAAGGTGACGTTGGACGGCACCAACTATAATGACTGGATTCGCAATATCAAAATGGCTCTGAGGCTTGAACATAAAGAGTATGTTCTAGAAACCGAGCTTGTTGATGTGGACACTGAAACCGCTACTCCCGATGAAATCGCTGCGTACACTAAACACTCTGATGATGCAACCAAAGTGGCTTGCATCATGATCGCTACTATGAACCCTGAACTTCAGCGAATCTATGAGGACCATTGGCCTTACGAGATGCACAAAGAGCTCACGGAAAGGTTCTGCAAGCAAGAGTGCATCGAAAGGCGTGAGGTTGTAAAAGCTTTCACTAACAGCAAGCCCAAGGAGGGCGAGTCCATCTGTGCACATGTGCAGAGGATGCATGGTTACGTGGAAAGGCTTAGAAAGCCGGAAATGCCGGTCCATGAGGATTTAGCAGTTGACATAGTGCTAAACTCCTTGCCCAGTTCATATGACCAGTTCACACTGGCGTATCATTTGAACAACAACCATGCAAATCTAGCTGAGTTACACCGCATGCTTCGTACGGCTGAGGACGGAATGAAGGGAAAAGCTGTGCTCCCTGTCAACCCGCCTGTCCTGGCTATCGGCTCCGGAAAGGGAAAGAAACGGAAAGGCCCTCCTAAGCAGAACTGGAGGGAAAAGACTTATGTCGGGTCATCTAGCAGTGCCTCGAAAGGTAAGTCTTCCGGAATTCCACATGTTCGGAACCCCAAAGAGGCCGACTGCTTTTACTGCAAGCAGAAGGGTCATTGGAAGAGGAGCTGCCCAACGTATCTGCAGGACGTCAAGGACGGTAAAGTGAAACAGTCACAGGCAGGTACGTATTCTATATCTAATAACTCATCTTTTCCCCGTTCATGGGTCCTTGATACAGGATGTGGTTTTCATATATGTTCTGATTTGCAGGGCCTAGAGGAAAGTAGGGAACTGGAGCATGGCAGACTGAACCTGGTCATGGGAAATAGGCGAACGTCACCTGTTACAAAGATCGGTGTTTATGGACTGATGCTGAGCAGTGGAGTTAGATTAGATTTACATAATTGTTGCTATGCGCCTGATATGGCTAAGAACATAATTTCATTTCATGCACTATTTAGATAAGGCTTTTACTATGAATTCAATAAATTGAATGGTTCAATTTCGGTTTTTAAAAATGATGTCTTTATATTTAATGCTATGCCTTGTGATGGTGTTTATGAATCTATTATGTGTGTTGATAATTATGGTAAAAATGTTTGAACTATTGATGCTTCAAGCGGTGTAGAAAAGGCATGTCTGTGGCATTGTCACCTTCGCCATATAAACAAGAAACGCATCGCCCAACTCCAAAAGGATGGAGTGTTGGAATCATTCGACCTCGGGTCGGATGATGTATGCGAATCTTGCTTACTTGGCAAGATGACAAAAATCACCATTCAAAGGTTCCTTTGAAAGAGGTGAAGGTCTGTTGGATATCATACACACAGATGCGTGTGGTCCCTTCAGAACAACCACTAAAGATGGCACGCGGTTCTATGTGACCTTTACCGACGATTTTAGTAGATATGGGTATATCTACTTAATCAAGAATAAGTCGGATACCTTTGAAAAGTTCAAAGAGTTTAAGAATGAAGCGGAAAATCAATTGGGCAGAAAGATAAAGATGCTTAGATCCGACAGAGGCGGTGAGTATCTTAGTATCGAGTTTCTCGATTACCTCAAGGAATGTGGAATTGTTTCACAGTTGTCGCCTCCAAGAACACCTCATCTGAATGGTGTTGCAGAGAGATGAAACCGAACCTTGTTGGACATGGTTCGTTCCATGATGAGTCGAGCCTCACTTCCAATCCATTTCTGGGGGTATGCCTTAGAGACTTACGCCCATATCCTAAACCTTGTCCCAACCAAGAAGGTTGCGAAAACACCGCACGAGATGTGGACGGGGAAAGTTCCCTCGTTGGCACACATCAAAGTCTGGGGCTGTGAAGCATTCGTGAGACGAGATACTTCAGATAAGCTTTCAGAAAGAAGTGAGAGATGTTACTTCATCGGATACCCGAAACAGTCTTTTGGATACCTGTTCTACAGACCAAGCGAGGACGTGGTCTTTGTAGCCAGACGGGGGTTCTTTCGAGAGAGAGAGCTCATTTCCAAAGAGGACAGTGGGAGCACCGTCGATCTCGAAGAAATTCGGGAGACGGCCGATGAAACAACCTTGGAAGAAACTAGCCACCAACATGAGGAAGAAGTTCCTGTTGGACCCACCGATATTTCGTTGCCCCTTAGGCGTTCAGGTAGAGTTAGCATGCCGCCCGAGTTCTATGGTTTCCATATTACTTCGGACGGTGACACGTTAGTCAGTGATCGTACATTGACTAATTTGGATGAGCCAGCTAACTACCGTGAAGCAGTGGAAGGCCCCGAGTCTGCAAAATGGAAAGAGGCAATGTACAACAAGATAAAGTCCATGTATGACAATCAAGTTTGGAACTTGGTTGATTATGTACCGGGTCGAAAGACAGTCGGATGCAAGTGGATCTTCAAAAAGAAGACTGACATGGATGGAAAGTGCATACTTATAAAGCTCGGCTAGTTGCGAAGGGATTCACTCAAACCCCGAGGGTTGACTATGATGAAACCTTCTCACCAGTAGCCAAGATTAAGTCAATCAGGATAATGCTTGCCATAGCTGCGTTTCATGATTATGAAATCTGGCAGATGGATGTCAAAACCGCCTTCCTTAACGGGAAACTGACTGAAGATGTTTACATGACTCAGCCAGAAGGTTTTGTAGACACAAAGCACCCTGATAAAGTATGTAAGCTTGAAAGATCAATCTACGGGTTGAAGCAAGCATCTCGCAGTTGGAATCTTTGCTTCCATGAGAAAGTCAAAGAGTTTGGCTTCTCTAGGAGTGAAGATGAGTCCTGTGTATATGTCAAGGCTAGTGGGAGTATAAACACTTTTCTGGTGCTGTATGTTGATGACATACTGCTCATGGGAAACGACATTCCGACCTTGCAAAATGTTAAGGCTTGGCTCGGGAAGTGTTTCGCCATGAAAGACCTAGGAGAAGCTGCTTATATTCTCGGGATAATAATACTTAGAGATAGAAAGAGAAAACTGATAGGTTTGAGCCAGTGTACATATTTGGAAAAGGTGTTAAAGAGGTTTAACATGGAAAATTCCAAAAGGGGAGAGTTACCAATCCTAAGTGGTGTTAAATTGAGTAAGACTCAAAGTCCGAGTACTGATGAGGAAATAGCTGAAATGAGTTGGGTACCTTTATGCTTCGGCAGTAGGGTCGATCATGTATGCTATGACATGTACTCGCCCCGACATATCCTATGCACTGAGCATGGTTAGTCGGTTCCAGGGTAATCCTGGAAAAGCACATTGGATTGCAGTCAAGAACATACTCAAATATCTGCGAAGGACAAAGAACATGGTATTAGTCCTTGGTGGCAGTGATGAGTTAAAATTGAGTGGATATACAGATGTCAGTTTCCAGACAGATAGGGACAGTGGACGGTCCCAGTCGGGCTGGGTATTTCTTTTGAACGGTGGAGCGGTCACTTGGAAAAGTTCCAAGCAGGAAACGGTGGCTGATTCAACGTGCGAATCAGAGTACATCGCAGCGAGTGAAGCGTCTAAAGAGGCGGCTTGGCTGAAGAATTTCATTGGGGACCTTGGAGTTGTCCCGAGCATTCAGGAGCCGGTGGAACTTTTCTGCGATAATGAAGGAGCGGTCGCCTTGGCAAAGGAACCGCGAGATCATGGAAAGTCCATGCATATCGAAAGAAAGTACCACTACATTCGACGTCAAGTAGAAGAAGGGCACTTACTGGTTAAGCGGGTATCATCCGAGGACAATCCTGCAGATCCTTTGACTAAGGCTCTGAATAAGATCAAGCACAATCAGCATGCTCAGAGCATTGGATTGAAGGATGATATTAGTTTTAGTAATTAGATAGATTAGAAACTTGTAACAGTATAAATGTAATTGACTCGGTGATTTTATAATTGAGATTTATAAATGAGTATTGTTACTGCCTTTGTCAATTGTTTATTTCTGTGTTTCTATATTTGCATGTTTAAACTTCCTTAATAATTAGATTATTTAAAGCTCCACAGTCGATCATACTGTTAGGAAGTAAGTATGAACAAAGACTGTCATGAATAGGTTGCAGACTGTCTAAAGAGTTAGACATTGCAGTAAGACTGCTGCACGTTCATGAGTACTTAGAAAATAGAGATTTGAGTATTGGATAAACCCGCGCCTAACAGATTGCTTCATGGCTTATATCACGAGCAATGTTAAGACGATAATATCCGGTGATCTTTAAGTGGAGAGATATGATCTGTTATTTGCGATACAAGTGCTTATTGACAATACGAAATCGCGCCAGTAACTCGGTGCTATAAAACGCATTGTTGTATGTATTTGGACCCGCAAAAGATATGGACATATAAGTCGAAACTTATCCGTCCCATGACCCGATGGGAAACAGATATCTGTAGGCCTCTCGATGATTTAGAAGTTGACTGAAAGTGTTGGCCAACCGGGACTAAATTGATGTGTTCAATTAATAGTCTCTAAAGTCATATGCAAATCAGAAATCGAAGAACAGAGTATCAAACCAAGATTGATGTCAATCCATGTCTTGAGTCTGAAAATATCTTGTTGGACGGAGGATCATCAGATCACTTATCTTTGGACAGAACTGACTGGGTCAGAGTTCAGACAATTTAAGTCATAGACTTATCCAAGTGGGAGACTGTTGGATTAGGTGTCTAAGCCATGACTTATAATTGTAATTATCTTATGAATAAAAACAAAAGTCCATTTGGGTTGCCCTCATAGCTGGGGAATAGCTGTACAGTTCAGTAGAGAGAAAAGGGTGATTTATTAAGGGATTAATAAATCAATGGAATATGTATAGATGTCTTATTAATATATTTAAGTGTTATTATATTAATTAGAATCTATATTAATTAATTAAGATTTAATCTAGAATTAATTGGATTTAATTTAGTGATTAAATTAATTAATTAAAGGTGCAGGGACTGGTTGGCAATTATTCAATAGTTGAATAACTGGCCAGGTAAAAACCAGGGACCAAAATGGCGCCACCCTGGAGGCTCCTCCAGGGTTTGGCAAAACCCTAATTAGGGTTTTGGTAAGCCTGGTCCAAGTGGGCAAAAGCCTTGTCTAGTTGGAGGCTCCTTAGGGTTTCAGGTGTAACCCTAGGAGGCTATAAAAGGAACCCCCTGGCACCTCCATATTCACGCCATCTGTCTCTCTCCGTTACTCTGCTGGACTGTCTTCTCCTTGCTTGGGTGTGACTTGCATTTAAGGCAAGATCTGTTTGCTGCTTGCTTGAAGGATCATAAGATCAAAGGTTGGTTTTTCCTTAATTCATCTTTAGAATTAAATTGTATCCTTTAGGTTTTTAGTTCTAATCTTCATAGAAGAAAACATAGATCAATATTAGGGTTGCATGTGAACCATAGGAATTTTTGTGTTCATTGATTGCATAGAAACCCTTCATCTATAACTTCCAAAGAAGGCTCAAAGGACATAAAGTTCCAAAAGTTATCCATCCCAACCAAGGAAAACACCAAAAGGGGACCAATACTCCATTTTAAACCATAAAATCCAACTTAAACCACAAGGAGAAAGCTTAAATTGTAAAAGAAAGAAGCTTTACTCACAAAAGTCTAGAGACAGAAGCTCTTGATGACTCCAACCTTGAAGAACACCTCCATGCACCTTAATATTTCTTCTAAAATGATCAAAATGAACCAAACATCACCCAAGGAGGCTAGAGAGAGCTTGGGGACGTCCTTGGGAGCTGAAAAGTAACAAATGACGGCTACCCTAAGGTTTAGAACCCTTAAATACGACCCAAACTTTGAAATCTAGGGTTTTGGCCCAAACAGCGCAGTTAGCGTCGCTAAACTTATGTTACCGTTGCTAACTAGAGATCGTGTGAACCCACAACCAACTCATGGATAGTGTCGCTAACCCAATACATATCGTCGCTAATGTAAGATAGCTGCTGCCTTGCCCTCTTATAGCGTCGCTATTTGTTGGATTAGGTGTCTAAGCCATGACTAATATTTGTATTTACCTAATTAATAGTAGCAAAGTTCATTTGGGTTGCCCTCATAGCTGGAGGTTTGGTAGAAAGTCCGGGAGAGAGAAATATTGATTTATTATATGATTAATAAATCAATAGGAATTAAATAAATAGTTTATTAATATATTAAAGTGATAATATATTAATTAGAAACAGTATTAATTAATTAGAAATTAATCTGGAATTAATTGAAATTAATTTGGTGATGTATTCATCCTTAATTTCGAGTTTGATAAATAGAGGATAAATAGGTTTAATTCAAATGATAAAAGGTTTATCTTGATTTGAATTAAAAATGTTTATCTCTAAGGTTTATCTATAACCACCTGGAGCCTATAAATAGAGACCCCAGGCATCATAATTCACGCCACTTTTTGATTCCTCCCTCTCTCTGGATTTTGTCCACTCCCTAGCTCCCAAGGTGTGATCTCATTTGAGGCAGGACACTTGTGCTGCTTGGCTTCCAAGAAAACCTAAATGTTAGTTTTTCTGATTTATTTCTTTTAGCAAAATTTTTTGGCTTTTAGGAATTTAGTTACATGTTCAAAGTAAGAAAACATAGATCCAATCTAGGTTTCATGTGAACTTAGGGTTTTGGTTCATAGATTTGCATAAAACCTTTTAGTGATATCAGAGCTTTTGGTTGTTTTCTTATTCAATTGCTGTAATAGTTTTTTCTAAAATTTAGGGTTTATTGTTTCTAAACCCTAAATAGGGCCAATCGACTTTTAGGGTTAGGGTTTTGAAACTCTAGCCCCTCCCCTTGGTAATTTTCGAAAATTGACATAGGGTTTTAGAAGGTATTCTATTTTTGGTAACTTTTGATTATTTAATAATTGGATAACCTTAAACCCATTATTTGTTTTTCGAAATTTAGGGGTTTGAGATATGTTTAAATTAATTTGATTTATTTGTGATACCTATCTGTATTTAATTAATTAAATTAATTATTTAATTAAAAGATAAATTAAATCAATTAAAGGTTTAAATTTAATTTTAAAATTAAAAGTTAATTTTTAGAAAATTAAATAGATAAACCAAAACTATTTTAAAAGTTTAAAATAATTAATGTTCCTATCTGGATTTAATTAATTTAATTAATTGTTTAATTAAAAGATAAATTAAATCATTTAAAGGTTTAAATTTAATTTTTTAATTAATTGTTAATTTCGAAAAATTAAATAGATAAACCAAGAATATTTTAAAAGGTTTAAAATACATCTTATATATGTTATAATTAAAAGTTAATATTATATGTATAAGATAATTAGTCAGTCAAATCAATATTAGGCCTCATTCACAAAACTGTCATATAAAGAGGGTATAAGGAGACTGCCTATAAAATGGTAGTCTAATGGGTGTCCACTCTCACCCACCGCTCTCCTGGTCGGTCGAGTGTCGTTAGCCGAACGGGTTTTATAGGACCGCTTAATTTCATTAAAAGTATAATGTCATTAATCAAAGTACTAGAACAGTTCTATAAAATCCCAAATCTAGTTACTTTAGAAAAAATGTAAAATAGATGCTAATCCATGAAATTGCACATTACACTTTATGAGACATTAGTGGAGCGTGTGTGGTTAACCAGCAGACTAATTGGGGCTAATAAAGAGTGGTAATGGGTTTCTCATGATTTATTATTATTGATGGAGCGTGTATGGTTAACCGACACATCAAATAGAGATGATAAACGACATTGAGGTTACCAAGCTAATTTGCATGGTTATTCACATCTAGTTTGTGATCCTCGGCATCCAGTCACAAACAGTAGAGCATATCCGATAGTAAACATGCCATTGAATAGTTCAATGAATCTCACAGATCTAGGAATTTCATAATACTGAAATTGATAAATGTGTATCTACCTTAATGACCAATGTGTTGTGATTACGGCATCCCTCTTCACAGCATAGTTGGGGTATTTTGGGTCCTAGCCTTGTTAAATAATATAACTGGGTAATTGTTTAAGAAGGATTAAAATTAAACTAATAAGTACAAATTTTATAGATGTATAAAGAAAGTGTCATTCTCCTCCTTATCCTCCTTCACCCATTTCTGAGAACTTCAGAAAGCACCTATTAAATATGGTAAGGCTGATTGGCCTAAACTATGTGGTATGGCTTCTCAAATAGAGAATGGTTCTTAGTTTTGCTGGCATACCATATCTGATTGAGTGTCCGCTCCTTGTTCTACCAAAGCATGACATCACACAGTAGCTTGTGATGAGCATGACCCATTGACTATTGAGTCAAAGGAAGTTCGTTGCCTCATGCTATTGATCATTGACCCCGAGTTCCGCCGGGATTTAGAATTCCTGGGGTGAGATGAGTTAGCACAGCTGGTTGAGGAAAGGTTCCGAGAACCGGTTGAAAAGGAACGAACTAGGATCTTCAAAGAGTTTGAAGTGTGCAAGCGAGAAGAAAGTAGCACCCGTTTGTGTGTTCTCGAGATTGAGGGATACATAGGCAAACTGTATAAAATTGGTCACCCTTTTTGATCGGGAGTTAAGCGTTAGCTCGACTCGCTGATCTGTTCATCCAGATGTACAGAAAGGGAAACCGGGGTAAGACTATCATGGGAATGCATTCAATGTTAACTCTATATGAGTCATTCATGGAGAAGCATAGTTCCATTGATTCGGTTGCTTCGGGATTGAGTCCAGTCATAAGGTACATCAAGAAATGATCCAGATGGACCGGTTCTTTGATGTCTCAAACTGGGAATCCACAAGGTGGGACACAGTCACAGAAAGGTTGGAAAAATGCTCTGAAGCCAAACGGTTTGGCAACTCAGGAATATCTTAAAACTCAGAACTCCTGATCCTTAATTCCTTGATACAGGATGTGTTTCTCATATTTGCTCTGTATGCATGGATTATGTAGGATGCGGGATACTGTTGCATAGGAGCATATTCGGATTAGATCTGAAGCTCATGCAGTTTTTGAAGTTTAGTAAGATATCATGATCTTGTTATTAGCTTATTAGATGCGTGCGACATTGTCTGTCATATAGTACATTGTTCAAGGATATTTTGTTTTAATAAAATGTTGTTTTTCTTTTTATACATGTTTGTTTAAATTATCTTTGAAATGTTGTATGAGTATGTTAATTGCATGAATGGCAATAACTTGAATGTTGATACATCCAAAGTGTTTGGATTCATGAATTGTGTCCTCTATGATTGTTAAAGTAAATTTTATGAGGATCAATTCAACCAAAGGTCCAGTTGGATAGGACTTTGGAATCATTTGACTTAGAGTCACATGATGAATTGAGTTCTTAATAAAATTTATTGTGGCAAGAAATGGATCACCCAAAGATCCAATGGATAGGATTTTAGAATCAGTTGACTTAGAGTTAGGTGATGATTGCATATCTTGAACAAAATTAACAAAGTCATAAATTTACATAGAGATGTAAAAGATATTAAGATTTTGAGCAACAGACACATAAGTTACTGTGTATTGCTCGAATCTTCGGACACAACACAATTAGTTATACTTCATGACATTTGCTATTAGTATGACAAATATGGTTTCGCTTATGAGAATAAGCGATTGAATTGAAACCTTGAACAGTCAAGAACTTCAAAGGAAGTATAAATATCAACAAGAATTTGAGTGACAACATAAACTGAGAAAATGTTTCACAGTATATCCTCTTCCAAGAATAATTAATGGTTATAATGTGTCTTAGGGAAGATGATGGAGCGTTGGTCGAAGTAGTTCGATCCTCGATGTATGAGATACATCTTCAATTAGTTTTCGATGAATTGAATATTCAACTAGTCAGACCATAGAAACCATATTCCGACCACATCTTAGACTAAGTAGGTTATGCAGATACTGTTTGAAATGTAAAGCTGGGATCATCCCACTTATACATAGAAAGTCTAGGGTCATGTAGCGTTTGTCTGAACCACATGATTAGCCTGAATCTGATTAGCAATGTCGTTTCATTGGCTATCCCGTTGTACTTGCAAAAGAAGAACTCTTTTAGAAAGGACTCATGTTCTAAGGAAACAGTGGGAGTTAGTCCTGAATGAGTTTAGGATTAGCCAAGTGAAAGAACCTTTAGTCATCACTGGGCCTTGAGCAGGAATAAGATTTCTATTAAACCTGACATACTCTTCTCTTAACCAGTAGTATTGGTCACCTTCATAAAGTGTTATGATCGGGGTGACGTACCGATTAGTGGTAAAACACTAAAGTTGGTACGGATTAGCAATCTGACTACTTGGAAGCATTGGTGAGCCCAGTTGCTGCCAAATAAGAGAACCTTAGGGCGAGACACAGTCTATGTGGGAATTTGATTGATTCTACCCTGTTCTAAAAACCAGTGGGAGTAATTGAATCATCAAAAGAAAGCAACATAGATAGAAATGTACTTTTAGAACATCTGGTTGAGTTAGACGAACTCAGAGTCAAGTAATTGATTCCAGGAGAAGCACTCTCAATAGAAGATGAAATCCGAGAGGATACTGTGTGGCACATTGTGAGTCGTTAGTGGAGCGCGTGTGGATTACCGGCACACTAATAGGGACTCACAAAGAGCATGCCAATTCAGAAGGTACGTGGCCCCGAGATTCATCCCACAAGCACCTCGCAAGAAAGGACATTCGGATTCTCAAAATATGCCAAAAAGTTTGGATTTTGTGAATAGCCTGAAAGATTCCCATAACTATGACAGAAAGGTTTCGGATTCTCAAAATATGCGAAAAGGTTTGGATTTTGTGAATAGTCCGAAAAAGTCAAAGCCAGTGGGAGTATCGTTGTTATCTGCCTATGACCGTATGTTGGTTACATATTGTTTCTAGGAAACATCTCTTATCATTACAAAGTGTAATGATTTGACATTAAGAGATGATAGAAATACAACATACTCAAGTGGTAGTGAACATCTATGAGATAGATCAAAACTCTGCCAATATGATCTTGATAAGATTCAAGATGCATAGCCACAGGAAAGGAGTTTCCTATTATTGCAAAGTGTGATGACTTGGCATGAGAGATATAAAAAAGGTGCAACATACTCATGTAGTTCACAGACATCTATCGGATAGATGAAATCATCAGTATAGACCTAGCCATTGTAAGCATGATCTTGATAAGATTCAAGATGCATAAGAAAGAGTCTCCAAAAGGAAATAGTTTTCTCGAAAGTCATGACACATATAATCTCTAGATTCTGAAAGGGGTTGGAATAAGATTAGATCGAGTTCCACGAGCTTTTTGGATCGATCAGAAGTGTCATTAACATGTCCTAATGACTTAATGCTTGGGGCATAGTAAGTTGGATTCAGGATATAGTCTGGCTGGGAATACTGGATGGATTTTTGAACACACATGAGAAATCATTAGGAAATGGTTGGGGTGAATGTGGTAATAATAATTTAAAAGGAGTTTCAAATCGGTAATTATTAACATCAGGACATGGTGCTTAAGGACTTCATGGTTAAAGAGTTTCGTTGGTATTCTGATGGAGCGCGTGTGGTTCACCGGCACATCATAACACCTCGAAATAGTATTAGGGTGCGGTCATGTAGACTAAAACCCCGAGAAGCATGGGAAGTCGCAGCACACGTCACCAGAATGGAGTCGTAAGGGAGAAAGACAAAATAAAAAATTGGGATATCGTCGGAAGAGTATCCGATTGGATTATCTGCAATAAAGTGTATCAATGTAAGACATTTTGGATACATAGAAAGAGTGAAAGGTCATATAGACATAGATATAAAAGGCTTGAATTGAAAGTTTAAAAGAAAATAAGAAACCGATAATAGCTTTATGACAAATCCGACTTGGTGATTACCTTGTAGAGACTTGGTAATAAGTAGGAGTAGCTGCTAGTCAGATTTTATGTTTCGCTTTTGCATGTTTTACTTCCCGAATAATTTAATTATTCAGAAAGGTCCACAGTCGCTCATACTTTGGGAAGTAAGTATTGAATCAAGACTGTCATGAATTGGTTTGTAGATTGTCTAAGGAGTTAGACATAAAAATAGGATTGCTACAACGCTCATGAGTACTTAGAAATGGAGATTTGAGCATTGGATAAACCCACGCTCAATAGATTGCTTCAAGGATTACATCACGAGCAATCTTGAGACGATAATATCTTATGATCTTGAAGTGGAGAGATATGAGTTATAATTTACAAGGCGGTTGTTCATTGATAACACGAAAACGCATCGGTAACTCGATGTTATAAAACGTGTTGTTGTGAATGATTTGACTGTAAAAGATATATGCATATGAGTCGAAGCTTATTCGTTCCTTGACCGTGATGGGTAACAGATATCTGTAGGCCTCTCGATGATTTTGAAGTTTACTAAAGTGCTGGCCAGCCAGGACTGAATTGATGTGTTCAATTAGAAGTCTTAAAGTTATAAGAAGAATCGGAAATCGAGAAACAGAGTATCGGACAGAGATTGATATCAATCCGTGTCTCATGTCTGGAAATATCTTGTTGGACGGAGGATCATATGATCACTTATCTATGGACAGAACTGACTGGGTCAGAGTTTGGCAGTAGTTTCTAGGAAGCGACAATTTGCTGACTAATTAGAGGTTAAATTGATAATTATAGTCATAGATGAAACGACCAAAAATTTATAATATAAATATGTAAAATAAGTTGTGTGTAATTCTAAGCTTTATGTGTATTCTTATGAAAAACTATGTTTGTAAGGGTAAATTGGTCATATGACCACATGCAGAAATTATCATTAAAGTTATTTTTAATTTTAGGACTAAAAATGTGAGAAATTAGATTCTATGTAAAGATAATTGAGTTTTGGTGGCCAAAGTTCAAGGAAGTGAACTAGAGGGACCAAAACTGTAAATATGGAAAATATAAAAATGAGAAAAATATCTCATTAATCATTATAAAATCAGAGAAGGGTTCTAGAGGTTACGGGAGAGAGCTTGAAGATACGATCTCTGCAAATTCACAAGATTGAAGCAAGAATTGAAGTTTCAAAGGTTAGTAATCAAGTTCTAGCTTCAATTTTTGAGTTGGTTCTTCACGGGATGAACTGAAATCTTATTTTCAGTCATGATTCTAAGTGATTAACATGGTTATTATGTTCTGCACATGAAGGGTGTTAAGAACATACCAAATAATCCAAGAGTTTTGGTTAATTCCATGGAAATGGGTTTTTAACTCAATAACCCTAGAAATGGGTTTAAGAGATGAAACTGATTATGTATGGTTCTTATGGTCTTGTTAAGTCAAACATGACATAAAGGATGCAAGAAATCAGTTCCAACCTTTAAAAACTCACTTAAATGATTTTTGGTGAAAAATGGTGTTTTCGGAAGAATTTTCAAGATTTTAAAGAAGGTTTGATGATTTTGAAGTTTAAAAATAAGTGTAAGTTGGTATTTAGGACCTAGATATGACCCTAAACCAATTAAGTTAAGTATTAAGAGCTTAGTGGGGCGAATAGTGAAACTGCAGTTTGGAAAATCGTCAATTAAGGCAATATACTTAGCCTTCGAGTCGCGACCACACCCTGGTCGAGTCGCGAGGCGGCGCCAGCAGAAACATGCAGTTTTTGCATTGAGTCTCCTGCCAAGTGATTTTTAGTTTTTAGATTTTGACCAATACTTGTCCGTTTGACCCTAAATTTTAAACATAGGTCTATTATGGCCCAAAACTTCATGGAAAATTGTCGGAATCGAAATACGACCCTCCGAGGGTACTGTAGTAAAATACGTATAAAATACGATTTAACTAAAGTTGGTCATGCAAAAGTTATACACTTGTTCTGACCTTTAGTGGTATAAAAAGGACTCTAATAAGTTATAGAGTCAATTAGAATATAAATTAATGTATGATATATTAAATATAGGTTCAAGTCAAATAATTGGACATCGAAGTGGTAAAGAACCAAGAAACGCCTAGTCAACCTTTCAAGATCTATAAGGTGAGTACATGTAGTATTTTTACCCATTTTGGGATACATGGCAAGTAAGTATTTTTTTTTCAGATTTCATATAATATTTTTATGTGTGAAAATATTTGCAAAAAAATGATATTTTCTAGCTTATATGGAAAGTAAACTGCTATGTTTGAAAGTATGATTTTGTCAATAGCCTAGATTATGGTAAAAGCATGTTTAAGTCAAAAGCTTGGCATTTAGCCATTATGTGTACAAGTAATGTTTCAGTTTGTAGAAAGTATTTTTATATATAACTGGTATTGTAGCTAGCAATATTAGTAAGGGAACAATGTTCCACCTACCCGGGCTAGGTAAGGAGTCTACTGGGGAAAACCCCTTCGCGAAGTAGGCTGCCTAAGCACTTTTACTGTGAGGATTGATCCGTTCTTTCTAGCTGTAGAGACTTGGGGTATCACTTATGGTGATTAAGGCCCTAAGTATAAAAATCCAGCATGTTTATAAAACCAGTCAAAGAAAGTATGAAAGAAGCTATTATTGAAAGATATGTTATGAAATGGTTTTGAAAGATAAAAAGTTATAGTATATTAATACTATAAAGTTTTGGCGAATGTTTATATTATAAAATTTTTTATAAAAGGTTGGAAAAGGAGATTAAATGTTTGAGTCTAAAACTCATGTAACTCACGAGACATTTTTGTCTTACGTATTCTATTTTTATGCCATGTATTCCAGGTTCAGGTTCAAAGAAGTAAAATAGTTTGAAGTTACAAACAAGTCCTAGGGTGTGAAGGAGTGGAGCTGGATACAGCTTCCATGTATTGGTATTTGATTGAATCCCTTTCCCTTAAACTTATGGTTGTTTGATATGTGTTTGTATCACCCCTTGTTGTATGTAAACAAATACAATGGTTTTTTGTTAAACCGTATTTTTTTTTTGTAAAATATGCTTTTATCTTATATAATGGTTTGGAAAAAGTTGGGGTGTTACAAGTTGGTATCAGAGCCATAGTTTAAGCCAATTAGGATTGGATCATTCCACTCCTAGGCTTAGACTTGGGAAATAGGAGTTATAGTGAGTTATGTGGTTCTTAACTATGTCTTAAGGAATTAAGACACTATTTGTTAATAGAATTATATTAGTAAAAGTAACTAATTGATACTAGTGAACAGTGGAACCGAGCGGAAACATTGGGAACAACATGTGTAGGTGATTATGGTAATATGGGCCCGTATTATCATAATCACAGGACGTGTATTGAGCCTAGTGTAGTCACGAGGGAATACTGGGAAACTGGTGGAAAAAGTAGTGAATTAATATTTATGATATATAATGAAATACTAAAGTATTGGAATTTTATAGCAAAATGCGAACTAGAAGTGGCCAAGGATCGTATGCGGAACCTCAAGATCCTAATCCAAGGCCTCCTGCTCCTCGCCGACCACCCCAAGCCAATGATGAAGGCAATTCTAGGGGTAATGTTTATCTACCTCCACTAACATTAGAGGCAATTCAGAAGTTATTACATGACTCTCAAGTACAAACTAGACAAGAAATGACTCGCCTTCTGGATGAACGATTAGGCGAAAGATCAAAATCACAAAATGAAGATAGTGAGAAAAGTGTGGCTCCTGAGGGTACCAACCCAATACAGACTTCTTCCCAGGGAGATTCTTCTTCCAAATCGCAGCCACAGTTCAAGACTAAAGGAGTGTGTACTTTTAAGGACTTTATGTCCTGTCGGCCAAAGGAGTTTAATGGGGAGATGGACCCGCGAATAACTATTCGGTGGGTGACTGAAATGGAGCAAGTTCTTCGCATCTGCCGATGTGAAGAGGATATGAAGGTAGGATTTGCTTCTCAAATGCTAAAGGCGGAAGCTCTTAATTGGTGGAATACTCTCCACCGAACCAAGGGAAGTGAGTTTGTGGATGCGTTTTCTTGGGAGGAGTTTGTTCAGCGGTTGAAAGGCAAGTTTTGTTCGGCTAGGCATCGGGAGAACTTGGTCAATGAATTCTTTGCTCTTGCAAAGGAAAAGCAGACAGTTGACGAGTACACTAAGAAGTTTTGTGAGATGTTGTCCTTTCTAGAAGATACATTACCGACTGAGGCTGGAAGGATAAACCGCTATGTCAATGGGTTGCCGGGGGACTACTCATTGGAAGTTGGCAAGGCTACTACTCTCGATGAAGCCATTGAATCTGCGGCTAGAGTTGAGAGTATGATAGAGAAAAAGGCTAAAGAACGTCAAGCTTTTGGGGAGAAGCGAAAGTCTTCAGGAATCTCTGGAGCAAACAAGAAGAGTCGTTTTTCATCGGGATTTTCCAAGAAAAATGAAACCAAAGAATGTAACAAGTGTGGAAAGAGGCACAGTGGGGAATGCAAGAAGGGCACTAGTGGGTGCTACAAATGTGGTCTTCCGGGTCACCAAGCCAGGGATTGCAAGGTGAAAGATATCAGTGAAGTGGAGTGCTACAATTGCCACGAAAAAGGCCATTACAGTTCTAATTGCCCAAAGAAGAAGAATGAGACATTAGTTTCCACTGCAAGTAATAAAAAGACGGAGTCAGCAAAGACGAAAGGGAGAGCATTTCAGATGACCCTTGAAGAGGCCAAAGAGGATCAGGACGTAGTGGCAGGTACACTCATTGTAAACTCACAACCTGCTTATGTTCTTTTTGATTCCGGAGCACATTTCTCTTTTGTGTCCCATGAATTTCGTAAGCGTCTAAGCATACCAATGAAACCTTTAGATGATACCTGTGTAATAGAAGTCGGGAATGGAGAACTAGTTACAGTACGTCACGTGTATGAGAAATGCCCGATAGAGATTAACGGGTGAATTTTAAAGGCGAACTTGCTACCTATCGGGATTAAAGGATTCGATATTGTTATTGGGATGTATTGGCTCGGGGATCATAATGCTAAGATCCTTTGCGGAAAACGAATAGTATCGATCAAATTGCCTGATGGTAGCAAAATTTATATGTATGGAGAACGACAGAAGAACATGCAAAGCCTTATCTCTGCTATCAAAGCCCGTAAATGCATCCACAAAGGGTGTGAATCATTTATCGCTTATGTGATGAATGGGAAGAAAGAGAAGCAGAAGATGGAAGATATAAAAGTGGTCAATAAATTCCCTGAAGTTTTTCCTGATGAATTACCTGGGTTACCACCCATTAGGCAAGTCGAGTTTCGCATTGACCTTGTCCCTGGAGCAAGTCCCATTGCTCGTGCGCCATACCGTCTTGCTCCTACAGAAATGAGAGAACTTATGTCTTAGTTGCAAGAACATCTTGACAAAGGGTTCGTTCGTCCCAGCTCTTCTCCTTGGGGAGCTTCGGTGTTGTTTGTCAAGAAGAAGGACGGTACTATGCGTATGTGTATAGATTACCGTGAGCTTAATAAGGTGACAATCAAGAATCGATATCCCTTACCGCAAATAGATGATCTATTCGATCAGTTGCAAGGGGCTAGTTACTTTTCCAAAATTGACCTTCGTTCTGGATATCATCAAGTGCGGGTGAAAGATGAAGATGTATGTAAGACTGCATTCCGAACTCGTTACGGTCACTATGAATTTTTAGTGATGCCATTCGGCCTCACTAATGCCCCAGCTGTGTTTATGGACCTTATGAATAGGGTCTGTAAACCTTTTCTTGACAAATTTGTTATCGTTTTCATCGACGATATTCTGGTCTATTCGAAAAGTGAAGCAGAGCATGAAGTGCACTTACGTGAAGTGTTGTGTACTTTGAAGAATGAACAGTTGTACGCGAAATTATCAAAGTGTGACTTTTGGTTGCGGGAAGTTCAATTTCTAGGCCATGTTGTTTCGGCTGAAGGTATTAAAGTTGACCCAACAAAAATAGAAGCGGTAATGAAATGGGAGCCACCGAAAACACCTACAGAAGTTAGGAGTTTTCTTGGGTTAGCCGATTATTACCGACGGTTTATTCAAGATTTTCTAAAATAGCAGTGCCACTTACTCAGCTAACCCGGAAAGAGGTGAAGTTTAGCTGGGGAGAAAAACAGCAAGAAGCCTTCGAGATATTGAAGAAGAAGTTATGTGAAGCTCCAATATTATCTTTACCAGAAGGCACATAAGAGTTTGTAGTATACAGCAATGCGTCTAGTAAAGGTCTCGGTTGTGTACTTTTGCAACGGGGCAAAGTCATTGCATATGCCTCTAGACAACTAAAAGATACAGAGACACGTTATACTACCCATGATTTGGAGTTAGCTGCAATTGTGTTTGCATTGAAGATTTGGAGACACTATCTGTATGGGACGAAATTCAAGATATATATAGATCACAAAAGTCTACAATATCTTTTCACTCAAAAAGAATTGAATTTGAGACAGACACGATGGATTGAGCTCGTGAATGATTATGATTATGAAATAATATATCACGAAGGAAAGGCTAATGTAGTAGCCGATGCCTTAAGCCGAAAGATCCGTGAAAAAGTAATTAACGGGAGGTCTATGAGAATTGAAGTGGTCTCAACTTTAATTCAAAAGATCAAAGAAGCTCAAGATGGTGCTTTAATGGAAGATAATATCCAGAAAGAGAAGCTTAGGAAAAAGGTGATGTATGCAACCAACACACAAGGGTTGCGTACTTTTAAAGGACGCATCTGGGTCCCAAAATATGAAGCAACTAGGAAGATAGTCTTGGATGATTCTCACAAATCCAAGTATTCTATACATCTTGGAAGTACGAAAACATATCATGATTTGAAGCAGCAATACTGGTGGCCAGGAATGAAAAAGAGAATAGCAAAGTACATATCCCACTGTGAGACTTGTGCACAAGTAAAAGCAGAACATCAGGTGTCGTACGGTAATGCGCAGTCATTACAAATACCAGCATGAAAGTGGGAAGAAGTAACCATGGATTTTGTTATGGGGCTGCCGAGAACGCGAAGAGGACACGATAGTATATGGGTCATTGTTGACAGATTGACCAAAAGTGCCCTATTCCTCGCGATCAAAGAAACTACACCACTTGGAGCATTAGCTCAATTGTACATTGATGAAGTGATCAGACTCCATGGAGCACCATTGTCTATAGTTTCAGATAGAGATCCTAGATTCACGTCCAATTTTTGGGATTCTCTGCAAGAAAGAATAGGAACTCGAATCAAGATGAGTACAGCCTATCACCCTCAAACAGATGGGAAAAGCGAACGTACTATTCAGACATTGGAGGACATGTTGAGATCCTGTGCCATTGATTTTGGAGGTAATTGGGATGAGCATCTACCATTAGTAGAATTCTCGTATAACAATAGTTATCACTCAAGCATCAAGATGCCGCCTTTTGAAGTGTTATACGATAGAATGTGTAGAACACCAGTGTGTTGGTTAGAAGCTAGAGAAACAAAACTCACTGGACCAGAAATAGTAAGAATGACAAATGAAAAGATCGGTGTGATAAAGACCAACATAAAAGCCGCGCAAGATCGCCAAAGAAGCTACTCAAACTTGAAGAAAAGACCGTATGATCTAAAAGAAGGTGATTTGGTGATGATAAAAGTATCACCTTGGAAGGGAGTGATAAGATTTGGAAAGAGAGTGAAATTGAGTCCAAGGTATATTGGACCCTTCAAAATTTTGAAAAGAATTGGATTACAAGCGTTCAAAATGGAACTGCCACAAGAACTCAAAGGAATACATGATACATTTCATGTATGTTATCTCAAGAAGTACTTTGGGAAGAAAGAGTTAACCATTCCTTTGGAAGAAGTAAGGGTGGAAACACCCAACAGACTAGTTGAAGAGCTAGAAGCAATTCTAGAAAGGAAGACTAAGAAGTTGAGAAACAAAGAGATTGACCTAGTATTGGTCAAGTGGAAACATTCATTGGGCTAGGATTTGACTTGCGAAACTTTGGAAAGCATGAAGAAAAGATACCCTAATTTTACAGATTTTGAAGCGATTCCGAGGACGGAATCCTAATTAGGGGGAGGTAGTTGAAACGACCAAAAATTTATAATATAAATATGTAAAATAAGTTGTGTAATTCTAAGCTTTATGTGTATTCTTATGAAAAACTATGTTTGTAAGGGTAAATTGGTCATTTGACCACATGCAGAAATTATCATTAAAGTTATTTTTAATTTTAGGACTAAAAATGTGAGAAATTAGATTCTATGTAAAGATAATTGAGTTTTGGTGGCCAAAGTTCAAGGAAGTGAACTAGAGGGACCAAAACTGTAAATATGGAAAATATAAAAATGAGAAAAATATCTCATTAATCATCATAAAATCATAGAAGGGTTCTAGAGGTTACGGGAGAGAGCTTGAAGATACGATCTCTGCAAATTCACAAGATTGAAGCAAGAATTGAAGTTTCAAAGGTTAGTAATCAAGTTCTAGCTTCAATTCTTGAGTTGGTTCTTCACGAAATGAACTGAAATCTTATTTTCAGTCATGATTCCAAGTGATTAACATGGTTATTATGTTCTGCACATGAAGGGTGTTAAGAACATACCAAATAATCCAAGAGTTTTGGTTAATTCCATGGAAATGGGTTTTTAACTCAAGAACCCTTGAAACAGATTTTGTATGGTTCTTATGGTCTTGTTAAGTCAAACATGACATAAAGGATGCAAGAAATCAGTTCGAAGCTTTAAAAACTCACTAAAATGATTTTTGGTGAAAAATGGTGTTTTCGGAAGAATTTTCAAGATTTTAAAGAAGGTTTGATGATTTTGAAGTTTAAAAATAAGTGTAAGTTGGTATTTAGGGCCTAGATATGACCCTAAACCAATTAAGTTAAGTATTAAGAGCTTAATGGGGCGAATAGTGAAACTGCAGTTTGGAAAATTGTCAATTAAGGCAATATACTTAGCCTTCGAGTCGCGACCACACCCTGGTCGAGTCGCGAGGCGGCGCCAGCAGAAACATGCAGTTTTTGCATTGAGTCTCCTGCCAAGTGATTTTTAGTTTTTAGATTTTGACCAATACTTGTCCGTTTGACCCCAAATTTTAAACATAGGTCTATTATGGCCCAAAACTTCATATAAAAAGGACTCTAATAAGTTATAGAGTCAATTAGAATATAAATTAATGTATGATATATTAAATATAGGTTCAAGTCAAATAATTGGACATCGAAGTGGTAAAGAACCAAGAAACGCCTAGTCAACCTTTCAAGATCTATAAGGTGAGTACATGTAGTATTTTTACCCATTTTGGGATACATGGCAAGTAAGTATTTTTTTCAGATTTCATATAATATTTTTATGTGTGAAAATATTTGCAAAAAAATGATATTTTCTAGCTTATATGGAAAGTAAACTGCTATGTTTGAAAGTATGATTTTGTCAATAGCCTAGATTATGGTAAAAGCATGTTTAAGTCAAAAGCTTGGCATTTAGCCATTATGTGTACAAGTAATGTTTCAGTTTGTAGAAAGTATTTTTATATATGACTGGTATTGAAGCTAGCAATGTTAGTAAGGGAACAATGTTCCACCTACCCGGGCTAGGTAAGGAGTCTACTGGGGAAAACCCCTTCGCGAAGTAGGCTGCCTAAGCACTTCTACTGTGAGGATTGATCCGTTCTTTCTAGCTGTAGAGACTTGGGGTATCACTTATGGTGATTAAGGCCCTAAGTATAAAAATCCAGCAAGTTTATAAAACCAGTCAAAGAAAGTATGAAAGAAGCTATTATTGAAAGATATGTTATGAAATGGTTTTGAAAGATAAAAAGTTATAGTATATTAATACTATAAAGTTTTGGCGAATGTTTATATTATAAATTTTTTATAAAAGGTTGGAAAAGGAGATTAAATGTTTGAGTCTAAAACTCATGTAACTCACGAGACATTTTTGTCTTACGTATTCTATTTTTATGCCATGTATTCCAGGTTCAGGTTCAAAGAGGTAAAATAGTTTGAAGTTACAAACAAGTCCTAGGGTGCGAAGGAGTGGAGCTGGATACATCTTCCATGTATTGGTATTTGATTGAATCCATTTCCCTTAAACTTATGGTTGTTTGATATGTGTTTGTATCACCCTTGTTGTATGTAAACAAATACAATGGTTTTTTGTTAAACCGTATTTTTTGTAAAATATGCTTTTATCTAATATAATGGTTTGGAAAAAGTTGGGGTGTTACAATAGACTTATCCAAGTGGGAGACTGTTGGATTAGGTGTCTAAGCCATGACTAATAATTTGTATTTACCTAATTAATAGTAGCAAAGTCTATTAGGGTTTTCCTCATAGCTGGAGGTTTGGTAGAAAGTCCGGCAGAGAGAAAGATTGATTTATTATATGATTAATAAATCAATAGGAATTAAATAAATAGTTTATTAATATATTAAAGTGATAATATATTAATTAGAAACTATATTAATTAATTAGAAATTAATCTAGAATTAATTGGAATTAATTTGGTGATTAATTGAATTAATTAAAGGTGCAGGGTTGTTTTGTAAATACTTGATAGTGCTTTATTTTTACAATAAAGCACTGGTTTAAAAGACAGTTTTTATCGCATAAAGACACTCAGAGACACACGAAAATCGACTTTTCTTGCAACATAAAGAAACTCAAGAATTGCCTTAAAACATGCAAAATGCTTCTCTATAACAGATATGGTTCAGACAGATCCGTCTAACCTACCTCCTCTATTAACCGAACAGTTAACATTTCAAATAAGAATGCATGTTTTCCTAACATCCAGGCAAAAGCTCACATTCCAACGACAGCTCCTGATGCACACCACAGACTCCCAAAAGTCTGGCGTTGATAATAGATCTACTGTCGGGTCATCACTAGCCCAAACTAGCCATTTGTTTTCGCATAGAAAACATCTCACAAATCACGGGGAAAGCCTATTATGATATCATTATTTCTCTCAAAAGAATTATGATTAATTTGTCTTTAGTCCCCAGACATCCTCACTAAAATTGCAAGCCAACGAGAGAATATCTCATTTGTTCATACACTGCACATCACGGCCCACTGCTGTGTTACAGATGCAAATCTGCCAGAACTATGGTAATTACCATAGGAAATCCTGATAAGCTCAACATCAAAACAGGCTTATATTAACAGGTGGCTAAACATGAATTACGATTCATGTTTAACTTGAACAGAGTTCTCCGGAGCTGCTGGTGTGAGGAAAAAAACACGAGGGATTTGTGTGCTAACTTTTATGGCTTTATTTCAGGAACAAGAATGAATCAAGACCCAAGAAACTTTGAGAAAACAACCAAACCTGAGGAAGTGATGCTACGAACCAAAGAGCAAAATGCGAAAAACTCACAAAAACTATAGCAATCGCGACATGACAGTATATGTGTCGCGACGCAAAGAAGGGCAAAACACAAAGAATCCAGATGCTACAGCAATCGCGATGCGACAGGAGCTATGGTCGCGACGCGAAGGCCTGAACGCGACAATACCAAACTTCGATCGCGGGACTACCTAGAAGACGCACTGACCAGACCTGTGGCCGACAAAAGCAGTACTCAGCCGCACCCTCGCGACGCGACAGACACATGGTCGCGACGCGAGAACTGTATCTCAGCAAGTATAAATAGATGCATTCTATGGACGGTTTTAAACACCAAGACACCAATTTACCAATTCATACAAGAACACTCCAAAATTCTAGTTCATCTGCAATATCTCGAAATCTCTCTTAGTTAGTTGTTTAGAAACAATAGATTCTCCATTTCGGTGGTAATTCTAGTAGTTTGTTTAGATAATTCGAAGGGTAAAAGCACCAAGCAACATGTCAAGGAACACCAAGACTATCGCCACGATCATCACCCGAATGGAAGGCTAATCTCTTCAGATTACTTCCGGTAATGTTATCATACCTTTAGTGTAACATGTTTTTACTTTGATTCCGAACAAATGTTTTACTATTGTAACTATTAAACTCTCATATCGTTGAAATTCAATTAGTGAATCATTTGTGTTTAACTCTACTTGTTATCATATTTTCAAGACATAGTATTATCAACTTATTATTCGTGCTATCTTATCCAAATAACGAGTTAAGACGAATAATCGTTTAATATACTTTGTGCCCAATCAATATGTTAATAAGTTGTAATGTTACTATTATTTAGATAAAACATAATATTGCCAAACCATTGTTTGTACCTAATCTAATAAGTTGTTAGACAAAGACAAATAATTGATTCAACATGTTATGTATTTACCCATTTAATAGTAATTGTTAGTAAACCATAATTATGTCAAAGTAATTATATCGAAATCATTATAGTAAAACATGCGAATCTAATCGTTGATAACTAAACCGGAAGTAATTCTTTCTCTATTTCAAGTTACTATTTCAATATTATTGCCATCACAATCAACATTTACTTTACAACTCGTTAAAGATTAACCACTAAATCCCTGTGGACTCGACTCCGCTTGCCCTATCTACGTAGTAATAGTGGGTTATAAATTGTTTTTGACGTGTGTGACGATAGCGTTGTCAAAATGGCGCCGTTGCCGGGGATTATGTGCGCTTAATTTCTAAAGAGTTGTTTTAATGTTTTTATTTTTATTATTTTTTTGTGCAAACTCACTTGTTTATGTATATAAGACATAGCAGCAACAATTCACCATTGTTATTTAATCCGGAGCCTGAAAGAACTATTAGAAACAATCGAATCGCAAGACGTTTATTTAGAACAATGAATTTGGACGAAGTGTTAGTAAAAGATGTTTCCGATGAATCACACATACAACCTCCACAAATTGGTCCTCATAATCCCATACCACAAGCACATCCACCAAATCCTCCACAATTCCGAAACAATGGCAATAATGGTGGATATCAAGGAGACAACACCAACAATTGGAACGGCACAAATCGACACAACGGTGGTTTTCATGAAGGTAATCAATTCCAATTTCATCCTCGTTACTTTGAACAACCCAATAGACACTCTGTAGCATCTCACTTTCAACCAGGAGATTATGATGATCCTTCACCTATAATATTTCCATATGGAAATGAACATATTGTAGAGATTAGACCATAATTAATTGGAGTAATTCCACTTTTTAGCGGTTATAAAAATGAGGATCCTTATAATCACTTGTATGAATTTCTTGCAATTGCTAACGCAAACACACCGATGGAAACTAATAGAGATACTTTTAAATTACATTTATTTTCGTTTACTTTAAAAGAAAAAGCAAAATATTGGTTTACATCACTTGCTCCTGGAAGTATTAATACTTGGGATCAATTGAGAACCAATTTTTTACAAGAATTTTACCCAGGAAGTAAAACAACGGAAATAAGAAAGGCAATACAAGAATTTTCTCAAAAACCCAATGAAGAATTTCATGATGCCTTTGATCGTCTTAAGGAATTACTACGATCTTGTCCGCATCATGAATTCCCTCGTTGGCAACTTGTAAGGTATTTCTTTGATGGAGTAGACAACATGAATCAATCCATGATAAATGCTGCCTCAAGTGGAACGTTTATGTTGCAAGATAGTGAAAATGCTTGGAGATTTTTAGAACAATTGAGTAATGGTTCAAAAGCTAATTACTCAACAAAAAAACAAGAAAATCCAAATCAAACTGTTGCAACAATAACACTAGATAAAACGTGGAAAAATGGAGTAAAATCTGATATCATGTCTTTAAGCAAAAAGGTTGACTTATTGCTTACAAGCCTTGGAAAAGAAAAGGGTGCTAATGTGTTGCAGGGACAAAAATCATGTGTAAATTGTGGAAATACTGGACATGTTGCACATAATTGTACAAAAACTCATGAAGAAGTCAACCACTTAAATGGATATGGTCAATTCCATAATCCACAAAGATCTTTCAGACCCAACAATCAAGGAAATTTTCACAATAACAATCAGAGAGGACCGCATCAAAATCAACAGCGGACATTTCAACCCAACCACCATGAAAGAGAAGGAAGTTCAAGCAGAAAAGAACCAGAAACTGAAGGAACAAATTTAGACAAGATAATGGAGTTCATCACACAAACGTATCAGAAAACCGATACCAACACCAAAAAAATTGCAGCCATGGAGAAACAAATAGCACAACTAGCTGAACAACTCGGAAAACGAGAAGAAGGAAATTTTCCAAGCAACACCACTATGAATCCTTCTCACAGTCAAAGGCCAGGGAAAGAACATCAAGTCAATCAAGTAAGCACCTTAAGAAGTGGAAAGAAGATCAACAATCAGGTGAGTTCTCTTCCCAACTCAATTTTAGAAGAATAAAGTGATACTGAGGAAATTTACAACGAAAAAGAGGAACTAGAAAAACTTTTAAAAGAAAAAGAATTGAAAAATGAACAACAAAATAACATCGCACCATATCCTTCAGCCCTTGAACCATCGACCTCTAAAGACACAAAAAAGACTAAGTCGGAAGACATGTGGGAAGTCTTTTCCCAAGTTAAAATAAACATTCCCTTAGTCAAATTAATCAGAGAAGTCCCTTCGTACGCGAAATTTCTGAAGGATTTGTGCATTCAGAAAAGAAAATTAAAATCGCGTCTTCCCAAGAAAGTAAACTTGACGGAATATGCAAGTTCCATAATCTCCAATTCTCTTCCTCCCAAACTCAAAGACCCAGGAGCACCTTTAATCTCTGTTACCTTGGGTAACATTAACATAAAAAAGGCACTCTTAGATCTTGGAGCAAGTGTCAACATTCTTCCTGGAAATTTGTTTGATCAATATGAACTAGGCAATCTAGAACATACTGATATTATTTTACAACTTGCTGATAAATCCACAAAAATTCCAAGAGGAATGTTAACAGATGTTATAATCAAGGTAGATGACTTCTATTATCCAGTTGACTTTCTAGTACTTGACACTGAGCATACCTATAAAGAAAGTCAAGCTTCAGTTATTTTGGGACGACCATTTTTGGCAACAACAAATGCCCAAATTAATTGTAGAACGGGAGCGATGAACATGACTTTTGGAAACAGGAAACTTCAATTAAATGTCTTTAGCACATTTAATAACTCATCAAAGGAACACGAGTGTTATCAAGTTGATGTGGTTGATGATTTAGTGCATCAAGCTACACCAACCATCTTACATTCTGATAAATTGGAAAGTTTTCTTACTAACAACAGGGTTGAGGATATAGAAACAAAGGAAGCATACATGATGGAAGAAGTTTTCCAAAGTCAAACACAGCAAGGGAGAATACCATGGTTTGCTAATCTTGTTAACTATTTTGTAACAAGAAAAACACCGCAACACTGGACCACACAACAAAAGAGATATTTTTTCTCTCAATCCAAGCAGAAAAAAAAGGGGAGAACCGTTCAAAGTCAATGGATAACAGTTAAAGCCTTACGTTCAAATGGTGGATAACTCAAAAGTGGTGTTTGAAAAAATTGCTTTAATTAACCCACAAATCTGACCATTTGAACATAAAGCACTGCGTCCGGCTGAAGACATTAAACTTAACGCTTTTCGGGAGGCAACCCGAGAACTTTGTGGGTATGTTCACTGCAAACCCTCATTTACACTTATGCAAAGCATAAGTCTGTAGTGTGTTGATTTCTTTGTTTTTATTTTGTTTTATTTCATAAAAACATAAAAAAAAAACATAAAAAAATTGTGTTTATTAAATGAAAGGACACACAGGTGAAAAGAGGGGGTAAAAACAAAGTTTGAAAAAGAAAAAAATAGCCCTCTGAAAATCCCTCGCGACGTGACGAACATTTCTCACGACCACAAGATGAGTAAAAATACACACATAATATACAGAATTTACAGGGCTCGCGACGCGACCAGCCTCTTCGTCGCGATGCGAAGGAGCGTGCACAGGTAAAAAAACCCTAGCCCCTTGTTGACCGCCGCTTTTTACCCAAACCCTCACCCTCGCGATTCTGTCTTGCGGCCAAGGCGCTTTTCGACTAAAACACTCGATTTTCTTGATTTTTTCTTGTGCAAATCATCATACAAGGTACGTATAACACTCCTCTACTCTCGATTAGTGATTCTACATGCAAAAACATAGAAAAATCGTGATGAATCGGTCCAAAACCAAAGGTTACGATCGGATGAGTTAGGATGTGGTTATTTGGTTAAATTGATGCTTATACATGTTAGATCTAGCACATAGGAACCTTTATGACTTAATGTATTAAGTTAAAACCGAGTTAAACTTGCAAAAATCGGCCCTCACGATGACCGATCGCCGCTCGCGATAGCGACCACACACACCCTCGCGTCGCGAGGTTTGAATAGGAACAGGACGCGACCAGGTCGCAAAGGCTGTGCAGGAACTGACTTTTTTGCTCATTTTTGCTATTTTCTTGCGTATAAAACCCGATTGATGATTTGTATAACTTGAAAATTTGTAGATATGGCAGCACAAAGGGAGCAAAGGCAACAGGCAGTACAAAGGGACGATTTCCCTATGCATATATGGTTGCAATTTCCACAGACTCTTCCTTTTGTCAGGAAAAACTTATATGAGTCGAATTTATAGAAACTAAAACGAAGAGATGTCGAGGCAGCCCCGATACTTGACTGGAATTTTGCCAACAACGTAGGGATCACAGCAGCACTTGATCAGTACCTGATCAAGACAGATGGCACTTACATTTGCCATGCATGGAAAAACCTACTCCAGATCTGAGAGCCCAGTTACAAAGATATGATGCTGGAGTTCTTCTCTACTGTATCCTTCGATCCTACTGAGGAGGATATGTTTCAGCGTACAGCCATTTCCTTCCGACTTGGAGGGATGAGCAGGCAATGCAGTATCGTAGAGCTCGGATGGAGATTGGGTCTTTACCCACATGGTGATGTCCGCTCACCCGCTTTCAGACAGTACCTTTCTCGATGTCTTACCGAGCCTATTCAAGAATTCAGCACCGCCGACTTCTGGGGAGAGATTCCTGACACCGTATATTTTCCAGAGACTGTAGTGGAGAGTGCGATCCGCTCTCCTATTCACAGGTTATTACACAGACTTGTTGCCACTTCTGTCAATCAACGGAAAGGCAGCGAGAAAGTCCCAACTGCAGATCTCTTTTACTTATGGTGTCTTTTGACACCTGGGAGGCACTGCAACCTCCCACACTCTCTGGCATTTTTCTTGGCCAGAAAGGCCACAGGGGCCAGGTCCTCTAGCCCCCTCTGCGGTGGCCATTTGATCACACGCCTGGCCCGATCGTATACCCTCTTAGCATTGCCAGATATTCGAGCCATGTCCTCGAGCGAACCCAGAGAAATAGGGTGCCACTACTTGGAGACCATGGGGGTGATCAGACAGTCAGGTGGACCGGGGGGATATGAGATTGCTGAGCCAGAGCAGGACTAGCAGGCACCCGATGCTGCTGAAGCACCACCCGCACCTCCTAGGCGACGTCAGCGCCAGCGCCAGAGATCCCCTGTCCAGCCACAGGATCCCGAGCCTGAGATGAACATCGGGACCCTTTACCAGCAGATGCAGTCCTGGCACCTGGAGAGCCAGGCACAGTATAGACAGATGCAGGATTGGCACCTGACCAATCAGGTACAGCATCAGTGGATGGCTGACTCGATGACCGACTTCTTCGGACAGCAGGGATTTCAGCCCAGACACCCATATCCAGGTATTGTTCCACCTGTACCTGATTGGTATACTGGTAGATATCCTCCGGGGGATGGGGCTGGCCCATCAGGTACCCAGTTTGATCATGACGACGATGAGGAGTGATTTTTTTTCTTTTGTTTTAAAAACTTGTGTGTTTAAAATGTTGCATGGTGTGATTTTTAATTTTGCATTGAAGTTATTTTATGTTTATTGCTTTTGTTCAGAATGACGTTTTGTTTGTTTTATTGATTATACTACAGAAGGTGATGAAACATGCTGGCAGTAAGTTCAGCGCCCAAACGTATCAATTGATCCCGCCGATTTTTTTTAAAAAAAATAAAAATAAAAAAAATAAAAAAAATAAAAACTTTCCAAAAAGAAGTCATTTGCGAAAAACTCAATTTTGCTTGAGGACAAGCAAACCTCAAGTGTGTAGTATTTTGATAGTGCTTTATTTTTACAATAAAGCACTGGTTTAAAAGACAGTTTTTATCGCATAAAGACACTCAGAGACACACGAAAATCGATTTTTCTTGCAACATAAAGAAACTCAAGAATTGCCTTAAAACATGCAAAATGCTTCTCTATAACAGATATGGTTCAGACAGATCCGTCTAACCTACCTCGTCTGTTAACTGAACAGTTAACATTTCAAATAAGAATGCATGTTTTCCTAACATCCAAGCAAAAGCTCACATTCCAACAGCAGCTCCTGATGCACACCACAGACTCCCAAAAGTCTGGCGGTGATAATAGATCTACTGTCGGGTCATCACTAGCCCAAGCTAGCCATTTGTTTTCGCATAGAAAACATCTCACAAATTACGGGGAAAGCCTATTATGATATCATTATTTCTCTCAAAAGAATTATGATTAATTTGTCTTTAGTCCCCAGACATCCTCACTAAAATTGCAAGCCAACGAGAGAATATCTCATTTGTTCATACACTGCACATCACGGCCCACTGCTGTGTTACAGATGCAAATCTGCCAGAACTATGGTAATTACCATAGGAAATCCTGATAAGCTCAACATCAAAACAGGCTTATATTAACAGGTGGCTAAACATGAATTACGATTCATGTTTAACTTGAACAGAGTTCTCCGGAGCTGCTGGTGTGAGGAAAACACGAGGGATTTGTGTGCTAACTTTTATGGCTTTATTTCAGGAACAAGAATGAATGAAGACCCAAGAAACTTTGAGAAAACAACCAAACCTGATGAAGCGATGCTACGAACCAAAGAGCAAAATGCAAAAAACTCACAAAAACTACAGCAATCGCGACATGACAGTATATGTGTGCGACGCAAAGAAGGGCAAAACACAAAGAATCCAGATGCTACAGCAATCGCGACGCGACAGGAGCTATGGTCGCGACGCGAAGGCATGAACGCGACAATACCAAACTTCGATCGCGAGACTACCAACAAGACGCACTGACCAGACAAGTGGCCGACAAAAGCAGCACTCAGCCGCGCACCCTCGCGACGCGACGGACACATGGTCGCAACGCGAGAACTGTATCTCAACAAGTATAAATAGATGCATTCTATGGATGTTTTTAAACACCAAGACACCAATTTACCAATTCATACAACAACACTCCAAAATTCTAGTTCATCTGCAATATCTCGAAATCTCTCTTAGTTAGTTGTTTAGAAACAATAGATTCTCCATTTCGGTGGTAATTCTAGTAGTTTGTTTAGATAATTCGAAGGGTAAAAGCACCAAGCAACATGTCAAGGAACACCAAGACTATCGCCACGATCAGCACCCGAATGGAAGGCTAATCTCTTCAGATTACTTCCGGTAATGTTATCATACCTTTAGTGTAACATGTTTTTACTTTGATTCCGAACAAATGTTTTACTATTGTAACTATTAAACTCTCATATCGTTGAAATGCAATTAGTGAATCATTTGTGTTTAATTCTACTTGTTATCATATTTTCAAGACATAGTATTATCAACTTATTATTCGTGCCTATCTCATCCAAATAACGAGTTAAGACGAATAATCGTTTAATATACTTTGTGCCCAATCAATATGTTAATAAGTTGTAATGTTACTATTATTTAGATAAAACATAATATTGCCAAACCATTGTTTGTACCTAATCTAATAAATTGTTAGACAAAGACAAATAATTGATTCAACATGTTATGTATTTACCCATTTAATAGTAATTGTTAGTAAACCATAATTATGTCAAAGTAATTATATCGGAATCATTATAGTAAAACATGCGAATCTAATCGTTGATAACTAAACCGAAAGTAATTCTTTCTCTATTTCAAGTTACTATTTCAATATTATTGCCATCACAATCAACATTTACTTTACAACTCGTTAAAGATTAACCACTAAATCCCTGTGGACTCGACCCCGCTTGCCCTATCTACGTAGTAATAGTGGGTTATAAATTGTTTTTGACGCGTGTGACGATAGCGTTGTCAATACTCAATAGTTGAGTAGTGACTGTCCAGGCTTGTTTAATGTTAGTGATTTTTAGGATGTATTCATCCTTAATTTCGAGTTTGATAAATAGAGGATAAATAGGTTTAATTCAAATGATAAAAGGTTTATCTTGATTTAAATTAAAAAGGTTTATCTCTAAGGTTTATCTATAACCACCTGGAGCCTATAAATAGAGACCCCAGGCATCATAATTCACGCCACTTTTTGACTCATCCCTCTATCTGGATTTCGTCCACTCCCTAGCTCCCTAGGTGTGATCTCATTTGAGGCAGGACACTTGTGCTGCTTGGCTTCCAAGAAAACCTAAAGGTTAGTTTTTCTGATTTATTTCTTTTAGAAAATTTTATTTGGCTTTTAGGAATTTAGTTACATGTTCAAAGTAAGAAAACATAGATCCAATCTAGGTTGCATGTGAACTTAGGGTTTTAGTTCATAGATTTGCAGAAAACCTTTCACTATTTACCCTTCTTCAACATCTCTCAAAACTTATTTCTTTTTAATTCCTAACTTGGTCAATCCGGGAATAGGGTCTTACAATCGAGATTCAGGTTTTTGATTTTTTGGTCGTAAATAATCAAGACTCATGGGATTTCACATCTATATAAAGTTCGACTAAGTTTCAATGGCTATTGATTTTGATTCATTCACGATCCCATGGTACAAGAAATATAACGGGGAAGAAGATAAAAGAATAGGATGGGTGCCATTGTAGCTTATGGTTTTTGTGACACTTGATCTAGAGACGGGAAAAATGGAGGTGGGGATGATGGGTTTAATCCTGGGTTGTGGTACCTCACCACCTCTCCCATATTTCCTGTCATATCACAGTCACAACCTCTCACTTTTTATTGTTAAATGCACTAATAACATACAAGTGAAGAAGCAAATGAAAAGTGAAAAAGATAAGGTGAAGCTTACAGTGACTTCTCCCTTGAGGAAGGGAAAACGTAAAGGGGTGGTATTCACGATACCTCATCCCACTCCACATCAGCACACCATACTCCATACCCCATGACCTAAACATTAGGGTAGAGGTAGGGTGATGTAAGATCAATTAAATGGAAAAAACTTTGAGAATTTATTATATAAATGGTAATATAGTCATTTCAAATTTTATGATGACCGAATCCAATATGAAAATCTATAAAGGACAAAATCTGCAACTTTAAAACCGTAGGAACTGAAAGAAAAAAAAAAAGGCAAATCACAAGGACCATTTAGCACTTTTTGGTAAAAACAGATAATTGCATAAAAGACATAAAATCGTAGAGGTAGGGTGAGGTAGGATCAATTAAACGGAAAAAACTTTGAGAATTTATTATATACATGGTAATATAGTCACTCAAATTTTATGATGACTGAATCCAAAATGAAAATTTATCAAGGACAAAACCCGCAACTTTAAAACTGTAGGAACTAAAAGAAAGAAAAAGGCAAATCACAAGGACCATTTGGCACTTTTTGGTAAAAACAGATAATTGCACAAAAACATAAAATCGTGTTTGAAATTAGCAAACCCCTGTACACTCATACTCGAGACAAACAAGAAAAGATAGCAAAATCCGTAGGATTTCTCTGCTGCCCAACCAAGGTAGGCGAGTCCGATGTGCAAAGGGCAATCATTGGATCAGACTTTAGCTATTTTCTACGTCACGAACATTCTACCAAACGATAATTAGGTCAGTGGGGACTCTACATTTACATCTAAAGAACAAATTGCCAAATGCGTGACCTGTTAACTGATATGCTTGTCTTGGTAAATTCTCGCAACTGCTAGCATTATTGAGCGTTTGGCAACAAAAGAAACCAAATTGTCGTTTATGATGGTTGAGATACGGGATTGTTATTCAGCAAATATAAGTAATTACTTAGACTTCTTCCCGTCAATCGAGGGTTTATATGAGTGAAGCATATCAGTTCAGTAGGCAGAAACATTCTCAACTTTTGGGGCATCTGAATGATTGGGATTGAGAATTATAATACATACAGAATCTCTCTCAGCTCAATACATAAAGAACCATTTAGCAACTTCAAATGGCTATAGTTGGTTCACTAGCGCTGCTAATGGTTTATGTTATGTTGTTATATATCAGAGTAGTAAAACACTTTATACTAAATACTCCCTTGGGACATTTGAGTAGCCTTTTTGTTTTGGGTTCAGGTATGCTTCAGAATGTATTCCCCCCTTATACTTTGTTTCTTACATGATGGGACAATCTTTTTAGGGTTCTACTCGATGATGAGGATGAGGGGGTATTCATGTCTTTTGCATTGACAATAACTCGAGAGTGAATCCATGTCAATCGTTTCAAATGATGTTTAAAAAGTATTTGAGAAAATAACCGAAGAAAAAGATAAATGAAGTCAAATTTGTAAACAGTTATCTGACAGTCTGTCCATCATAAAATGTGGAGTATGTAACATATATATTTGCTGATCTTTTTTATATCTTAAGTGGTTCATGTTGCTCAATTGATTATTCAGGGCTAAATGCAAGAAATAACAACATACATTTGTTGATTCGTTTATTATAGCATCCTTCTTTCATTTTTTCTATTACATCAATATTTTTTGAAAAACCTACCCAATTATAGCAATTTCAACAAAATGCAAAGCAATTTTTATTGCTATAACCGGGTAGATTTTCAAAGCATAATGTCTTAATAACGAAAAGTTAAAAGTACAATGCTGTTATTGGGTAGAATTTCTAAAGTACAATGTCATAATAAGAAAAAAGTTGGACGTACATTGATGTAATAGAAAGAAATGAAAGTAGGATTCTATAATAAACAAATAAATGAAAGTTAGTTGCTATTTTTGAAGCAGGTGTCTATCGGTGTAGAAAGGACTTCAGATGGCAAAAGATTCCTCTTTTATGCAGATTTGCTGAAGTCATGAAGTAGGCCACTCTTATGTAATCTCTATTAGGACAACATTAATTGCTATACTAATGACTTCAGGTATATGGTCAAAATCCGTCCCCAAATGGTATATTCTTTTTACTTCTGTTACTAATTTTTTGTTAACTTAATTACAAAATCGTCCCTGTGGTTTATCTTTTTATGGACATGGTCCATTAGTTTCATTTTTGCCTTTTGCATTTCTAAAACAACGTCTGGTCATGCTTTTAGTCCTTGACATCTAACCGTTAAAGTCCATCAGAATACTATGGCAACTAACAATTTGTTGACTAAATTACATAAATCGTCCCAGTGGTTTATCATTTTTTACGTATATGGTCCAACAGTTTCATTTTTTCTCCTTTTCTGTCCCTAAAACAACGTTTTGTAACACTTATAGTCTCTGAGTCGTCTAAGTAGACGCCCTAGCTGTTAAATCCATAAAAATGACCATATTCATAAAGAGTGAGATTGTTGGACCATATTCGTAAAAAAATGATAAACCACAAGGATAGTTTTTTGTAATTTAGTCTTCTTTGTTTCTTCGTTCTATATCTTTTTATGTACAAGTCATTTTCTTTACACAGATTATATGCACTAGCCCCGAACTTGTTTGCATATATGTGTGTTTGCATTTGTTTTCAAGGTCTAAATAATTAAGAATATCAACTTTGACAAATTCTTAAGGGTTAAATGCGAGAAATAGCAACGTACTTTGATTATATGTTTATTATAACATCTACTTCTCAAAATAGCAATGTACTTTCGTTTCTTCTGGTTACAACATTGTACATTCGGTTTTTTATTAAGGCATTCTACATTGAAAACTCTACCGGTTATAGCATTGTACTTCCAATTTCTTTTCTTATTAGGAAATTATACTTTGAACCGTCTACCCAATCTACCAGTTATAGCTATAATTGAATAGATTTATTAAAGTATAATGTTGTAATAGAATAAACTGAAATTAGGATGTTGCAATAAACAAATCAATGAAAATATGTTGCTATTTCTTGCATTTTTTCCCATTGACATTGGTCCTGGTCCTAGTTAGTACAACCTGTTCTCTTTTGTATCTTGTTGGTTTTGTTTATATCTTAAACGATTCAAGTTTTTCACTTTACTATTTGGGCTAATTACACTAAACAGAAAATTGATCTGTTTATGATAGCATCTTACTTTCATTTCTTCGTATTACAGCAATGTTGTACACCATAGGGACGATTTTTGTTATTTAGTCTACTTTGTTTCTTCGTTTCAATAATTTTAAAGAGCCATGTTAATTTCTTTTCGCAGATTCTATGCAAGATTCTTTTCGCACAAGTTGTGTGCCTATAAAGAAAGTCTTAAACCATACCTTATGCGTGTTTTCACACGATGCGTGTTTCGTTCTTCAGAAAAAGTAGTGAAATGAAGGTACCACATGCTACCTATATTGGATGTTTTAAAACAGTTTACCAACCCATAATCATATATTCGAGTTCTCCATGTACCATAAATATACATCAGGATATTGATAAAGATGTCTTCCAAGATCATGTAAAAAGAAAATAACCCAACAAAGTCAAAACAATAATTTGCAATGCTTATAGTTGCTTTAAAGCAACTGAAGAACCAAAAACGGAAGAATGACAAGAAATGGAACAAGATACACATGGTGCTTCCAGAATGCTAAACTTCAATAATCAACATTGTTAAGCCATGTCATTTTAACTGTACCCACTTCATATATATAATGGCCACCGAATGTCATCTTAATTGTGCCATATCAGCAAAACAAATAATGGCATGACGTGTACAACAACCAGGAGATTATCCATTGCTATAATGGGTAGATTTTTCAAAATACAATGCCCTTTTAGGATATAATTTGGATGTACAATGCTATAAGAAGAAAAAGATAGAAGTACAATGATATAATAAGAAAAATAATAAGTACATTGCTATTTCTTGCATCTAATCCATATTTAATAAAATTGACACAAAAAGACAATTAAGAGTTATATCTTTTTTTTATGAACATTTATACTCTATTCAAAAGAGGCCAACAAGAGCATAAATTGATGACATAAAGTACATTGCTAGTCCGCATAAATTGGCAGGTGCCCAAGAAATATTCTCCTGCTAACAGATATATGATGAGATCTCTTACCAATGATGTGCTTCCATGACTTTTAATAACCCAATGCATCTTCTGGAAAATTAGTATATAACTCACTGAATAGTAGCATTAGGTCAACCGAATGCATTGATCTTCAACTGACACAGCCATGTAGTCTCTTTTTCTCAAGCATTTTCATGTGAAGGACAAGACCTTGAAGATTCTACCTTGCCCTACGAATTAAGGAGAATTTGGAAATTTGTAAAAGTTACATAAGTATACCGAGATATAGTGCAAAATGCTATGGAAACATATAGTCTCTCTTTCACTAGCATTTCCAACTACGTTTCCACATCTTCTTAGATTCTTGATGACATACATCTATTCAAACTCTTAAAGCAAATTATATATTCTCAACATGTTGTTTAGTCCTATCCTAAGAAGGCATCTATGATCTATCTACTAATAAGATACCTCAAAAAACAACCAATATACTCAAACAATTCGTTATCTATCAAAGATGAAGAATCGATATATATCAGTGTCAATTGCTTTTATACATCATGCTTTCATATGGCATTGGTGAACACTTGGCCCTAGTGATATCGACACATAGTGCTTATTACACGAACTATGCATAGGAATTTGTAGTAGTACTCAATGATTCCAAAATCACTGGTCAATGTCTTTATAAGGACATTTCTATAGTGGTAGATACGACCAAAATTTTAATATTTGAAATTAACTAAAAACAATTGACAATAATTTCCTTAGATATCATATATTTGACACAGAATCGACAAAAACAAATAAAAACCAAAAACCTTGACAACCAAAAACACTGACTTCAGAGCCATAAATGCAAGGATAGGGCTTTTATTCTTGTGGGAAGACATAGATTGGGTATCAAAGAGTGTACCTCATGTGCGCAACCAACTGTGCCAGGATTTCTTTGAGAAAAAGCTCTGAACCAACGCCTTTCCTTTTGTGCTGAAAATAGATAAAATAAGTTATGAGATAATCATTATTCACACACATCCACTTGGATATAGTAATTGTACTGTGTCTTGACATATTTATGTGACCCAAACACATGAAAATACTTAAGCAACTGATCTAACAAATCAACCCTTTTAGACGGATCAATACTTGGGGCGACACGTTCAGATAAACTACTGTTGTAGAGATCAAACAACATAATAGAAGTAATGGGTAGATTTGGGTCATATGATCCATGTATTAAAAGGAATTACGTTATCATTCATATATTAAATAAATGGGACATTATCTATCTATTTAAATAAATTGGGGCATGGGTGAAGTCATTATACATAAGAAACAACAATAAAATAATTAACAAAAATGGCATATCCACCTTGAAGGCTGCTTCTGTCTGGAATGAATTTACGATGATATGGAAAGAAAATAATGCCAGGCGTAAAATATCGTAAATGGTATAGGATGTATTGTCCTGTAGCCGTCTGAAAAGAAGAGAGATCTCCACCAATGATGTGATTCCATGACTTGTAATAACCTAATGCATCTTCTTCTTCTTCATCCATCTTCTCTCCATCATCATACACAAGACTCACCCCACACTCATTTATAACATCATTATATGGTCCTGTAACAGTAATAGAAACATGGTCACCACCTTCCATCTCATTCATCCCAAACATCCAATGACTTAACAACACCCAACACTTTCGACTTATAGTAAATTTGTCCAAACAACGTTCGTATATCCAAGTGCGGTCCTTCGTTATATTACTAATGCTGATCATTGGCGAAGGAGGGAAATGACTATCATATCTATATGGAAACCTCTGGACAGGAAATCGTACAGCGCAACAAAAGTTGAGTCTTCTAAGGTTCTTTGTAGATGAAGGGATTGTAAATGATATTGATGGCCCTGCGCTTCTATGTCTAAACCAACTCGGCATCTCTTCTGCCTTATACATTATGCTGAATATTCCAAATTCATAATACATCTGCCAGATACAGTCATATTAATTAATCACCATAATAATAATATTATACATATTCACATAAACAATAATAGTTAACTGCACAAAACCTGGATTTCAGATTTTGAAGAATTAGTTCCCATGTGCCTTTCCTTAAGGAAGTCTAAATTAGTCCAGCTCAAGCTACGTAAGACCTTTTCGTCAACAAGCCCCATTGGTTGGATTTTCACAATGCCTTCAATTTCATATGACCAAGGGGTGAAAGATATCGAGTTTAAAGATAAATTGACTGGGGACATTTTTGGATCAAAGACAACTTTTTCTAACAGAGGCTCTTGACGAGAATACAACAACAACTCTCTTAGTGTATGTGGAGGATACTCGACTGACTTCAATTTTTTACAGTCCTCCATACTAAGTCTCTCAAGCTTAGGAAGGGTTCTCACACAATTAGGCATGGAGACGATAGGATTCCCATCTAAATATAGTTCTTTTAACATGGATAGGCAACTGAAATCCATAGGAAAGGATTCAGTGGACAAATTATTATTTGCAAGTGACAAACTTACTAAAAACCTTGGTAAAGACATTGCAAAGGACTTCATATCACTTGGTATAAACATAGAATCCTTATTCTCGATTCTCGATTCACCAAGATTACAACCATCAAGCAATACTATTTTAACCTTCTTTAACATGCCTCTGATTCTTGGAAGTTTTTCAAGCTTGTTGCAGTAGCTCAGATCAATGAGGACAAGTTCAACACATTTCTCAACTGATTCACTAACCTCACGCAAACTGGTGCAATTTCTAACTATTAACCTCTCAAGTGCAGGGAGCTGGTCAAAATCACCAAGACTACAAAGTTGTTTACAGAAACTTAAGTTAAGAACCTTCAATGATCCAAGCAACCTTTTGTATTTTAAGCATGATCTATCCAACTATAGAAATGGAAATAAGTTAGAATGATATTGAATTTCATTAACTCATATGGATAAATAATAGATAAAGATAATTTACCTTTTGCCCCTTCTCAACTCGTTGTGGATTACTATACCAACCAACAAATGATTCAATATTGCTATATGACAAGTCAAGAGCAACAAGATTCTCCATAGGTAAATTTGAAGGTATAGATTTCAAAGGAAACCCATGCATACACAAGCCTCTTAATTCTAGTGGAAAATTCTCATAAGACCCATTCATGTTTACATAATTGAGTTGTAGTAGCATCAGATTATCCATGTTACTTAATGTATCCGTTTTCAGCTCTAATGATACACCCAAATTCTCTTTCTTCAGCATGCGCATGTCAAGGGAAAGGCCTAGAAGATTTCCCTTACCCTAAGAAGAAACATAGTGCAAATAGAAAAAATTAGACAATATAAAATACTTTGGACATGCACACTATTAACAAGCAAATATAGCCTCATACCTTTTTCTGTTTCAACACTCTCAATGACTCCTTATTACACCATATTCGACTTCGCTTCCATGGTTTGTCAAGTGATTCTTGACATACCTCAAATCTACCCATATCTTGAACCAACTGATGCATCTCCAATTTGTTATTCCATCCTATGCTAAGAAGACATCTGTCAATGAGATTTCTCATTCCAGATCTTGTGTTTATATCGCATGCCTCCAATATTGTTTCAGTAACATCTTTATCTATTCCCACAAAAAAACAAGCAATATGTTTAAACAAGTCCCTATCATTCTTTGATGGCAAAGAATCAAAGCTCGTTCTCAAGACATTATTTATATAGGAACTTGTTTCTTTCTTTAGTCCTTTTATGAATCCTTCCCAGTAAGCTACATCTCGATTATGTAGAGACTTGCCTAAAACTTTGAGAGCCAATGGATGTCCTTGACAATACTTCACTAGCTTATCTGACACTTCTTCATAACTAGCCTTGGGTTGGTTGCACATGAATGCATGGGAACACAAAAGTTGTCGTGATTCAGTCTCATGTAAGCCTTCAAGGAATCTTTCTACATGCTTGGGTTTAATGCTTGTTTTGAATAGTGCACAACTCTGTGTCAACCATCTGTCCTTTGTAGTTATTATAACTTTGCTTCCGGGATGAAAACCTTTGCTTCCAAGTAATGCATCCAATTGGTCAATACTGTCGATATCATCAAGAACTAGAAACACCCTTTTACGGGCTAATGTATTCTCTATCTTTGAGGTGTATGTTGAAAGATTGTGACCTTGAATGGAACCTGTTTTTAAAATTTCATTGCACACTTGTTTTTGTAAATCAAGCAACCCATTAAACTTTCCATCACATCTCCTACTAATATCTTCAATGCAACCGCTTGTATGGAATTCATGACAATGTAACGCATAGATATGTTTGGCTAAAGATGTCTTTCCGATCCCACCGATACCGGAAATAGTGAGTATGTCTGTTGTATGTGTTGATCCATCTTTCAACCATGAAGTGATGAAGTTAATGGAAGACTGCATCCCTATAAGTTGTTGAGCACTCCCTATAAGTTGTTGAGCACTCCTTAAGGATACATGTAACCGACGGTGGATGTCCCTCACAATTTCTTCAATGAACTCGGTCTCTCGCCTGAAACTTAATTTAATGAGTATTAGACTAGCATTTTATGTATTGTAGAGGGTATCAAAGTGTAACATTATCTAGTAGATATATATACATGCATGCATGCATGCATGCATGCATATATATATATATATATATATATATATATATATATATATATATATATATATATATATATATATATATATATATATATATATATAGGGCTAGGTTATAATAAGAATGACAATTATTGTGTTACCTTGTAACCAAATCCTGGCCATCGGATTTCATTCTCGTAACAATGAAAAAAAACACATTCTTAACAGAATAAGTTTTTGACATAATGAGTTATTATCATTCTTAAAAGAATGAACTAAATTTTGTACATTTTTAAAAGAATGTGTTTTAAATGAGTGGTCCAGATTGAGTTTCAAGATTACACAATACTTGTATGGATATATTTGATCCTAGCCCTATATATATATATATATATATATATATATATATATATATATATATATATATATATATATATATATATATATATATATATATATAACACATAATTTACAAGTGCTTTTATGAATAAAAGTCTTAAAGTCTTAAAAAAGTAAGCACCTTATATATAATGCGTAAATGAATTGGAGACACACGGACATTAGGCACCTGTTAGCATTATGTGCATTTCTTTCACATGGATCGGTCACATGCTTATTCTGTCCACGATTTTATGAAAGTGTATTCCAGCACGTTCAAGGTATGACTTCCCTTGATCTCTCGCTAGCATCGGAATGGGCATATGCCCCTCATACATCCTCCAGAGAGTATACCTTGACGACCCAACGGTTGAAGCTTCAAATGAAACCCGATGAATCATCGTCTGCCTATCTTACTAACGACTCAAGGATATGCTGATGCCCTAGCAAATATCGACAAACCTATGAAAGAAAACGATGTTGTCATGCTTCTCTTATCCGGTCTCCTCAAAGAATACAACGGATTCAAGTCAACGATTTCCTTTGTTGATCTTCATTCCCTACTGTTAGATCATGATTATATGATCTCAAAATCATCCACAAAAGCCCCGCCGGCACAAGCTTCACCACCACAACAAACATCCGAAAACCTGCAGCAGCCGCCGGCTCCTCATCTGTGAATTCTACAGAAGCTGTCTAGGCTATCTAGGCTATCCAGCAACCGACAACCCAGCTAGGTTTTCAACTTCAGCCTTTCGGCTCGCCACAACCGCAAGCCAACTTCACAAACCAGTAACAGTCGGGATCGATCTCAGTATAACCGATCCAATAATAGGGGCGTGGAAACTACAACAACCGAAATCAAGGTAATCGCAATCAATTTTGTTGGGCATCTAATCAAAATACTATGTATGGCACATCTAACAGGTGTGGCATCGGACACCTACCGTCTCAATGCCCGAACCGAGACCCGAACACCATTGGACGACCATTTGCAAATTTTACCGACTACAACGCACAAGCTTCAAAAACTTGGATAACATATAGAAGTTCGAATTACCATGTTGCCTCCAATCTCTCCGGCCTTAATCACTCAGAAGCCTATTATGGTGAAGATAACCTTCACGTAGGCAATGGTAAGTGTCTCCCCATTTTACATATTGGTTCATCTACCTTTTACTCACCCAGAAAAACTTTTAACCTCAAAAGAATCCTTCACGTTCCCTCTATAACACAAAATCTTCTCACTTTTCAACAATTTTGCTTAGACAATAATGTTTATTTTGAATTTCATGCTACCTTTTTTGTGTGAAGGACACTTCTACCTACAAGATCCTCCACATGGGGCCAGTAATGGCAGTCTCTACTCTTTCAACTTTCCAAGCATTCAACCACTTTTTCCACGTGTCGTGCATCTTCCACTGTCTGGCATCATCGGCTGGGGCATCCACATCCACAGCTTTTACATTCCATGTATTCTATCGTTTACCCTTGTCAAACAATTGTCCTAGTGTTTTTTGTGAATCTTGTTTTGTTGGAAAATCCACCAAACTCCCTTTGTCATCTTCTAATATTAAAAGCAGTCATGTTTTGGATATTATGTTTTGTGATGTTTGGGCCTACGCCTACTGTTTCTTCCCATTAAAACAAACATCAGACTTTTTCCAAACATTTAGACAATTTCTTTTGCGTCAATTTAACACAAAGCTCAAAGCCGTCCAAACCAAATGTGGCGCTGAATACTGCAACCTCTCGTCATTCTTTCCACCCTTGGCATTACCCATCGCTTTTTGTGTCCCCATACTAGCGAACAAAATGGTATTGTTGAACGCCGTCATCGACACGTTGTTGAAACCTGTCTCACTCTTCTTGCTAAATCTCATGTTCCGCAAAAATTCTGGCACTTTGCTTTTGACACCGCCACCTACCTTATCAATCGCATGCCCACCCGAACTAACTCCAATACCTCATCCTTTGACCCACCTAACTACTCGTTTCTACGAATATTCGGGTGTCAATGCGTTCCTCATTGACGTCCATACAACAAACATAAAATGGACTTCCGCTCCATCTTGTGTTTTTCTTGGCTACAACTACTCCCATCACAGTTATCGATGCTTTAACCCTCTCACCGAACGAATCTATGTCATTCGCCATGTCCGCTTCAATGAACATTCCTTTCCCTTCATTAAACTCGTTCCCTCCTCGGAATCCTCTCGTTTCACCTAACCCTACCACTCCTCCTATCCTACCACTCCCACTCCTCCTCCACCTCAAATACACATTCCCGATCACACGCCGACCGCCAATCCTCCACTCTACACCTACAATCGTTGCTCCCATACCCACCTATCCGCTTCGGCTTTTGACAATTATTCTCAAGCTCATTCCAACCCCTCCATTGTCCCAGCGCATCCGCCACTACTACCCCACCTCCTGAAACCCACCACTTCCGAACCCACTATTCACAAAACCAACACCTCTGCCACCTCTATCCCTGACCCGGAACACATCCCTACTTCCCGCATTCACCTGCCCAATCTTCGACAAAATCCCAAACCTAATCCCAAATACGATGTTTCCTTTTTTCACGCACAAACCTCCACCCCGATACCAAGGCCATCTCCTTTGACATTGCCAATGCATATCCTCCATGGCGCCAAACCGTGGTCGATGAGTACTCGACACTTATACGGAATGGCACATGGTTGTTAGTTCCACGTGTCCCAAACTCTAATGTGATTGATTGCAAATGGGTGTACAAGGTAAAAAGTGATCAAACATGTGCGATTAAACATTACAAAGTGAGGTTGGTTGCAAAGGGATTTCGAAAACAATCGGGTGTTGATTATCATGAGACTTTTAGCCCCGTTGTAAAGGCTACAACCATTCGTCTCGTTCTTTCCTTTGTCGTCGCCCAAACCTGGCCTTTGAGACAACTAGATGTTCAAAAGGCTTTCCTCCATGATGATCTATAAGAAATCGTATATTTTAAGCAACCACAGGGATTCATTGAAGCTCAAAAATCGGATCACGTTTTTCGATTACACAAATTGCTATATGGCCTAAAACAGGCTCCCCAAGCATGGTTTCAAAGACCTCCGGTGCACTACAGCAACTTGGCTTTTACGATTCCATAATCGTCATGTCGCTTTTCATTTATTCCAACTCGGGTACTCTTCTCTATATGCTTGTCTACGTTGATGATATTATTTTGACAGGTAATAATCTGGAAGCCATCAATCAGGTAGTTCAAAGTCTTAGTCATGCGTTTGCAATTCAAGACATGAGCCAACTTCTTATTTTTTTATTTTGGGGATCGAACTTCTTCCCCAAGGCAAGTATGTCCTACTCTCACAAAAAATATACATCTTGGACTTATTGGAGCGCACAAAATTGCCAAATGCAAATTTGATGCCCCCGATTGACACCAATGCCAATCTGGCGCTTAGTGCAAGCCCTCCACTAGGTGCCTTACAGTACGTCACCCTCTCTCATACTACATCTCTTATGCCGTAAATAAAGGATGGTTTCAAAGACTCTCCGGTGCACTACAGCAACTTGGCTTTTACGATTCCAAAACCTTCCCGTCGCTTTTCATCTATTCCAACTCGGGTACTCTCATTTATATGCTTGTCTACGTTGATGCTATTATTTTGACAGGTAATGATCCAGAAGCCATCAATTAGGTAGTTCAAAGTCTTAGTCATACGTTTGCAATTCAAGACATGGCCGATTGTCTTATTTTTTGGGGATCGAAATTCTTCCCTAAGGAAAGGGTGTCCTACTCTCACAAAAAATACATCTTGGACTTATTGGAGCGCACAAAATTTCCAAATGCAAATCTGATGCCCACGCCGATCGCCACCAATGCCAACAATACGTCACCCTCTCTCATCCGACATCGCTTATGCTGTAAATAAAGTGTGCCAGTTCATGCACTCCCCTACCAAAAACTATTGGTCTACGGTCAAACATATTCTCTGGTACCTAAAGGGAACTTCGGCGTATGGTCTTCACATCCACCAAAGTTTCGGGACTTCCCTCCATGCCTACACATATTCCACCTTTACTAATCGTAGTGCCTTTTCCGATGTGGATTGGGCTGGCTGTCCCGATGACCGTTGATCTACGAGGGGATATGCTAAACATATTCTCTGGTACCTAAAGGGAACTTCGGCGTATGGTCTTCACATCCACCAAAGTTTCGGGACTTCCCTCCATGCCTACACATATTCCACCTTTACTAATCGTAGTGCCTTTTCCGATGTGGATTGGGCTGGCTGTCCCGATGACCGTTGATCTACGAGGGGATATGCTAAACATATTCTCTGGTACCTAAAGGGAACTTCGGCGTATGGTCTTCACATCCACCAAAGTTTCGGGACTTCCCTCCATGCCTACACATATTCCACCTTTACTAATCGTAGTGCCTTTTCCGATGTGGATTGGGCTGGCTGTCCCGATGACCGTTGATCTACGAGGGGATATGCTATATATATATATATATATATATATATATATATATATATATATATATATATATATATATATATATATATATATATATATATATATATATATATATATATATCGGTTCGAACCTTATTTCCTGGTCTGCGAGAAAACAAAAGACTGTCTCGCGGTCATTTACAGAATCTGAATACAAAGCCTTAGTCGATATATGAGCTCACATGGTTACAAACCATGTTACATGAACTTCGGGTCCCTATGAAAAGAATCCTGACACTATGGTGTGACAATCTAGGCACGCTTATGTGTCAACGAATCTGGTGTTTCATGCGAGAACAAAACACGTTGAAGTTGACTTTGTCTGCGAAAAAGTTGCTCATGGAAATCTATCTGTTCATATCATTTCATAGATGACCAGATAGATTGCAGACATCTTCACTAAGCCACTACCATCTCAAAGATTTCTGAAGTTACGGAACAAGCTAAAGGTCTCATCCCGGCCTTAGCTTGCGAGGGGATCTTAGACTAGCATTTTATGTATTGTAGAAGGTATCAAAGTGTAACATTTTCTAGTGTGTGTGTGTGTGTGTGTGTGTGTGTGTGTGTGTGTGTGTGTGTGTGTGTGTGTGTGTGTGTGTGTGTGTGTGTGTGTGTATATATATATATATATATATATATATATATATATATATATATATATATATATATATATCCCTATATTATTATCACTATCAAAATATACAAACACAATTACACATTTATTAATGAGAACTTAAAAACTCAATTTACAAAACTAAAAAACCCAGATTTGGAGTTTTAATTTATTCAAAGATCCAAATAAAAATTATATCATTGCTTTTATTTTTAATTAAGTTATTCACATCAAAACTGCATCGTATTTGCACTTCACTGTGTTCTATAGGACCATCAAATTTAACTATCAATGTGGATTCGTATGTTTATAAAATAATGCCAATTATAGGTTGTCATCTACTAGTTACAAATTAGAGCAGTTATTTATTATAAGAAACGCTATGATTTGAAGATAGTATGGTATAGTCGGTAGTAGATGCACAACAAACAGTTCAATTTCTTTTTTAAAAGAAAGGGTATTGAAATAATTGAGAATGGTTTATCTTAATGAACTACCTTATGATAAAAATACTAAATGCACAACAAAAATGTCAACTTGATAATAATGGTTAATCTATCTATATGTAATGATTTATGAGACCACATCATATGATACTTAGGTTCAATTTTGTGCATCTTCTTTATCCTAATACATGAAAAATATGCCTATTTAATGATATTGTAAAAACTTATTGAAAAGCATAGGGAGAAGATGGAATTGACATTTCATGTGTTTACTCAAAAAACTAAAGGTGTATAGAAATATGAGTATGAAAGTGGTTACCTTCCATTTACGTCATTCCCTTTCAAATTAGCAACTTCTATAAGTGCTTTACACCATTTATCCATCTTTTGTGCCCATTGACATTTTTTATGTGCATTTGTCTCTGCCTCCATTGTGTGTTTATGCCTGGCCATTGCATCTCCAAAACTACTTTGTTGCTTCCTAACATGGGTGGGCTCGATATGATAAAATATGGGGATGACAATATGGTTGGATGCCATACGCTGCTCAAGGATGAGCACCAATTCATCCAGACACCATGTTGAAGAAGCGTAGTTCTTGGACAAAACAATAATGGAAGCCTGAGATGCCTTAATTGCACTCTCCAATTCCGGTTTCAAATCTTCCCCTGTTTCAATCTCTTCATCATCCAAGAATGTAGTGATATTGGCATCAATGAGGGCCTTATGAAGGTGGTCAGTGAAACTATGACGAGTGTCAACACCTCTAAAACTTAGAAATACATCATATCTATAAACAGAAGTTGAGAAACTATGACCACAAGTTGGTGAACTATGGACATGAGTTGATGAAGAAGATGAAGATCTTTCTGGAAGTTTAGAGAGAACAACCATTATGAGTTATAGGGTGATGAGCCTTTGCCCTTCCCACGATTTTGTGTATTTATTCAACTTTTCACCGTTATCGGTTATTAAAGTTGGTTTCACCGGTTTTCCTCACTTGTTCTTCAATCTCAGGTCCTGTACATAACACCTCTATGTAAAATCCAAATTATTAATATTTACAAAATGAAACTTAAATTTCATCAAACAATTAAACCTCAATAATAATAATACCATCAAAGTCTTCAAAATAAAACTTGTAAGTGATTAAAATACAATACATATGAAGTCTAATTGTGTTAATACGCAAATTTTATCCCCAAACTTCGAGTTTCGAGTTGATTTTGGAGCTATATAGTGCATAGTGTGTATATTTGTGTTTAACCCTTCATTTTGATTTTTGGGTTCAAAGGCCATTATGTAGCTCAAGTAGTGCTACACTCGGTTGCTTTGTGTATAGTGGACGTATGGGAATCAAGCTTAGGCATCTAAACACTGGAAAAGGAACACAAAACTCAAAGAAGCTGCAATGTCTTCTTATTTTTGGATCTCTGCAACAACAGCCTCATGGCAGTAACATTTATGTAACAAAATTTTCTGGCTATGTTCGGGTGCAATAAAATATCAAAGCAATTTATTCATTTAACCTACAACTCCTCTGTTGATTTGACTAACCCACAAAAACATCCCTACAAGTGTGTAAATAAAATCTATTTAAATTTCATTTAATAAATCAACACCAAATACCATTCTATAAATAACTACAAGATTCAATGTTACCTCCCATAAGAGAAATTGCAATAAATATAGGAAATTTCAAGCTTGCGCTAGATATCAACAAACAATTAGATATCTAAACAAAAAGAATAAGTTCTACGATTTGGTTGTTTATAGATCCCCAAAATTAGCAACAACCATCTTTTCAACTTTAAATTTCTCTATCACTAGATTTAGTATCAACGTACATCTAAAGGATTTTAACTAACATTCATGAGCTTGCTCCAAATAATATGTGTTTGAAACTAACAAGTCATGCCCTTTCTAAGGTTTGAATTTCAAACTCTCAGAAGTAAATGAAGAGCAGTAACTGAAATAGGCATAATTCAATCATATGTTAATGAAATAAACGAATGACTGTGATGTGATCTATTATTAATAAGATGAAACTGTCTAACAACATGTGCAACTAAGAATGTCCTTCATAGTTACCTTCAGGACGACAAGGAGACCAGAGGCAGCGATGCTAGAGGATGAACAAAGCGGACGGCGGTAAGTCGGCAGGGAAACGGAGAGTCAACGAGGAAGAAAGGGAGACGGCTAGAGAGGAGAAGATGTTGAGTTTTCCTTTGGATTACCACAGATGGTGTTCTCTTTTTATTCTTTCTACAAATAAATAAGACAAAATCCAAGAAAGCAATGGTATTCGGCAAATTGCAATAAAAAATGATATTTTTTAAATTATTAGGCAAAATCCAAGAAACTACAAATTTTATTAGTAATGATTGGGCAAATACAAGTAATGAATTCCAAGAAAACAATGATATTTATTAGACTAAATTATAGTTCTGGTCATTGTCATATATATATATATTTTTATAGGTTTGGTGTTTGTTTTGAAAAATTAAACATTATTAATCGTTGTGATTGATAACTCTATCAATTCCGTTAAATACAAGTAAAACGACAAAATTACCCATCTTTTTGTAATTTGCTTACTTTTGTCACTTTCTGAACTTAAGGGACTATTTTGTGTAAGTTACAAAACTCAAGAACTTGACAGTATACCGTTTTCCTCTCACCATCGCCCTTCCCAGTGGAGACTCTGAACAAAGAATTGCCGAATACGTGAGCTGCTGTTAACTGATATAATTCTCTTGGTAAATTCTCGCAACGCTATCATCATCGTACATTTGTTCTTCGACATTCTAACAACTTTGCGTTGTGTTTGACGACAAAAGAAACCCACTTGTTGTTTATCGGATTGAGAAACGGGATTCCCATAGAGCAATCAGAAGTAATCTCGACACTTCTTTCTGTCAATCAAATGTTTATATGAGTAATTAGCAAATCAGTTCAGTAATTAGGATCATGTCTCAACTTTTGACGCGTCTGAATGATTTGGGATTGAGAATTATAATAGACTAGCGTTTAGGGTTTAAAGGATGTAAGCCATTGCTATGTTAAGATATAGACTAAGTACTATCAAGTAAACCAGCCTGATGTGTTGTTTGTATGTGTATTTGAGAATTCCAGTATCACAATCCAAGTTGGTTGCTGAGTACAGATTTCGACCTTTTGGAGGTTTTTGGTTGCGGGCTGTTATATGTGCTGCCTAAGTCCGATTTACTCCTAGACTTTACATTGCTGCAGGAAGTGATATTATTCAGAAAGCACGTCTCTTTGAGAACTCACTTAATTGATAAGGTATAAATGCATATCATATTGTTATTAAACGTGTAGTAACCTATCAATCGTCAAATGTCGAGTATATGTTAATTTGTATCTACTTAATCTTGTTTGTATCTTAAACGGTTCATGTTTCTCACTTTACTAATTATGGCTAAATGGAAGAAATAGCAACTTACATCTGTCAATTTGTTTAAAACAGCATCCAATTTCATTTCTTCTTATTACAACAATGTAATTTGAAAACCTATCGGTTGTAGCAATTTCAAATTGTTGTGTCCTAATAACCAAAAAAAGTTGAAAGTACAGTTAGATGGTTCTGTAACTAATTCTTTCTTGACTAAATTACAACAATTTACCATCATTTATGTTTCTTTTCTGGATATGGTCCAACAGTTTCATCATTTACCTTTGTTGTCCCCAAAACAAAATTCAGTCACACTTTTAGTCCCTGGGAGTGGTGGCCCATTCATTAAATCCATAAAAATGATTGTATCCATAAAAGTGTGAAACTATTGAACCATATAAAATTAATAAACCATGGGACGATTTTTATAATTGAGACTTGTGTGCCTATATGCATGATCGCTTTCATTTTCAAGGTTTGAATCCTTACGAATACCATCTTTGATAGGTATTTAAGGTTTAAATGCAAGAAAAAGCAACGTCTTTTGTTGATTAGTTTATTATACAATCCCATCTTCAGTTTTTTCCTATTACAACATTGTACTTTGAAAAATCTACCAAACATGATGTAATTGAGATGATATTTACTGTGTTTTTTTTTTTTTTTTTTGCCTCTAGTTGACTACCCGTTTGAAAAAGAAAACAAGTTAACAAAAAATGTCTGTTGTAATAAAATATAATCAACAAGCACTATGCACAACACATGTTGGAACCAGCAACACAAAAACACAACATTATGAATTTGGGGCTTTTATAACTAAAAAAGAGCAGCAACGAAATGGACAAGTACAAATCAGTATTGACAAAACTTTTAAAAGCCGCATCACATTTAAGCATTCTTAAATCATTCATCAAGTCCTTTCTATGGACACAAAATAAATATTTTCACACGATGTGTGTTTCATTCTTCAGAAAATCAACAAAATGGAGGTACCACATGCTGCCAATATTCAAAGTTTTGTAACAGTTTACCAACCCATAAGAATGTATTCGAGTTGTCCATGTACCATAGATATTCATCTAGATATTGATAAAGATGTCATCCAAAGACATCTAGTATAAAACCCAACATCAAAACAGTAATTTACAATGCTTAGAATGAGTATAAAGCAATTGAAGATGCAAAAATGGAAGAATGACAAGGAATGGAACACAATACACAGTATCAACATTTAAGAGGCAATGTTATAAAAAAAATAGAAGTACAATGTTACAATAAAGAAAAATATAAAGTGCATTGCTATTTATTGCATTTGGCTCATAATTAAAGTACATTGCTGGTCCGCATAAATTGGTTACCCATCTTACCAAATGCATTCAACTTCAACTTAGACAGCCATGTAGTCTCTTTCTCAAGCATTTTCATGTGAAGGACAAGACCTTGAAGATTCCCCCTTACCCTACGAATTAAGAAGTAAGAAAATTGTAAAACTTACATAAGTATACAGAGATATATGCAAAATGCTATGAAAACAGATAGTTATTTGGAATTATATATATTATGTTACTTGTTCTTGATTCAACACACTTAATGACTACTCAATACTCATTATGCCAAAGTTGACTACATTTCCACGGCTTCTTAGATTCTTGATGAAATACATCTCTTCAAACTGTTGAAGCAAATTATACATTCTCAAAATGTTGTGTGGTCCTATCCTACGAAGGCATCTATCTATCAATAAGATTCCTTAAAAAGCAATATGCTTTAACAATTCCTTATGTATCAAAGATGAAAAATCGATATATTGGTGTCTAATTCTCTATAACTACAAGTAAATGTATGAGGACAATTCTATTGTGGTAGGTACGACCAAAATTTTAATATTTGAAATTAACTAAAAACAATTGACAATAATTTTCTAAGATATCATGTATTTGACATAGAATCAACAAAAATATAAAAAAACCAAAAATCTTGATAACAACCACAAACACTGATTTCAAAGCCATCAATGTAGGGATTAGGGGTCATAAATCTGTTTAAAATTAGAACGCTTTCCCTTTGCATTTCCTATGCTCCTACTAGGCTATAAAATGTTGTAGAATTGCTTGACATGGCCCTCATAAGTAAGGATGAGAGCTTTGCATGTAAATAGTTAGAGAACATTAGATCAATCAAGATATGACACAGATTTGGGTATAAAAGAGTCTACCTCACGTGCGCTACCAATTGTGCCAGGATTTCTTTGAGAAAAAGCTCTGAACCAACACCATTTCTTTGCTGAAAACAGATAATAAGTTATGTGATAATCATTATTCATACACACCTACTTGGACAGAGTAATTGTATTGGGTCTCATACATATCTATGTGATCCAAACACATCAAAAGACTTAATCAACTTATGTAACAAATCAACCCATTTAGACGGATCAATACTTGGGTCGACCCATTTAAAATAAACTCTTATTGTAGAGGCCAAACAAAATAATAATATAAACAAGTGGATTTAGGTCATATGATCCATGTATCTAAAAGAATTAGGTTATAATTCATCTATTAAAATAAAATGGGTCATTATCCATCTATTTAAAGAAATTGGGGCATGGGTCAACTCGTCTTACATAAGACACAACAATAAATTATTAACAAAAAGGACATCCACCTTGATAGTCGGGGCCATCTGGAACGATTTACGATGATAGGGAGACAACATAATGCCAGGCACAAAAAATTGCATGTTGTTTAGGATGTATTGTCCTGTAGTTGTTTGAAAAGGAGAGAGATCTCCACCAATGATGTGATTCCATGACTTGTAATAACCCAACGCATCTTCTTCTTCTCCATCATCATACACAAGACTCACCCCACACTCCTTTACAATGTACCCACATGGCAGTGTAACAGTAATAGTAATGTCATCACCACCGTCCATCTCATTCATCCCAAACATCCAATGACATAACAACACCCTACACTTTACACCTACATATCTGCTGTCCGGGTAACGTTCGTATATCCACATGCAGTTCTTTGTTATATTACGAATTGTGATCATTGGCTCACAAGGGAAATGATTATCATATAGTGCATACTCAAAGGACCTTTTCCATGTGTGCACAGAGCAGAAGTTGAATCCTCTAAGGTTGTTTGGAGATGATGGTGGGATGGTAAATGATATTGATGGTCCCGTGCTTCTATGCCTAAACCAACTCGGCATCTCCTCCGCCACATAACATGTGCTGAATATTCCAAATTCATAAACCATCTGCCAATTACAATCACCTTAATTAATTAATCACCATAATAATAGTATTATCAAATTCACATAAAGAAGAACAGTTAACTACACAAAACCTTTATTTCATATCCTGAAGCATTAATTCTCATGCGCGTGTCATTAAGGAAGCCTGTATTTGTCCAGCCCAAGCTGCGTAATGCCTTTACCTCAACATCCACTATTGCTTGGATTTTGATAATGCCTTCAACTTCATATGGAAAAGGTCGGAAATATGTCGGGTATAAAAACAATTTGAGTGGGGACATTTTTGGATCATATGCAACTTTTGTTACAAGATAAGCATTCAGCCACAACTCTCTTAGTGTATGCGGAGTGTGAAAGTTTATGGAATGAAATCTGTAATTGAATTCACGTTGATTGATTTACAAAGGGAAATACAATCTATATATATACATAAAATACAACCCTAAAGGGCCCTACACACTAGGTGGGCCAGCCGTCAAACCCTAATCCCTAGGGCTAACCGAGAATGATATTTAACACTCCCCCTCAAGCTGGAGCATATATGTCGTAGGCTCCAAGCTTGTTGCACATGTAGTCTATTCGAGGTCCTCTAAGACTTTTGGTAAAGACATCAGCCAGCTGTTCATTGGAGACCACGAACTTTGTCACGATAGTGCCATCCATAAGTTTGTCTCGTACAAAGTGACAGTCAGTCTCTATGTGTTTGGTTCTTTCATGAAAGACGGGATTCGAAGCAATATGTAGGGCTGCCTGGTTATCACATATAAGAGTCATTGGAGTGACATTACCAAACTTTAACTCTTTCAGTAATCTCTTGACCCAAACAAGTTCACAAGTGGCATTAGCCATGGCGCGATACTCGGCTTCTGCGCTAGATCGAGATACCACCGATTGCTTCTTACTTTTCCATGACACTAGATTTCCTCCAAGAAGAACGCAGTAACCTGATGTTGACCTTCGGCTGAATGGGCATCCATCATAACTTGCATCTGAGTAACACTTTACTTCCTCATTCCCTTTGTTTTCATACAAGAGGCCTTTTCCTGGAGCACCCTTGATGTATTTCAGAATGCGTAATGCAGCTTCCCAATGAGTGTCTCGTGGAGAATTCAGAAACTGGCTAACTATGCTCACTGCGAATGAAATATCTGGACGAGTGACAGTGAGATAGTTAAGGCGACCAACCAGCCTTCGATATTTGCCTTGATCTTCTAGAGGCTCCCCCTGATCAGGAAGGAGCTTCACATTTGGGTCCATCGGAGAGTCTATCGGCTTGCAGTCAGTCAGATGAGCTTCTTCCAGAATATCCAGGGCATATTTTCTTTGAGAAATAGAGATCCCATCTTTTGATTTTGCCACTTCAATACCAAGAAAATATCTGAGTTTTCCCATGTCTTTGGTCTGGAATTGTCTGAACAAGTGATTTTTGAGTTCTTGTATTCCTGTTAGATCATTTCCGGTGATGACTATGTCGTCAACATAGACAACCAGATAAATATTTTTCGTCCCAGATGTTCGAAAGAAGACTGAATGGTCTGCGTTACTTTGTTTCATTCCAAAGCTTTTGACTACTGAACTGAATCTCCCAAACCAGGCCCTGGGGGATTGTTTCAGACCATAGAGAGCTTTCTTGAGTTTGCAAACCAACCCGGACTCCCCCTGAGCAACAAACCCCGGAGGTTGCTCCATATAAACTTCCTCTTCTAGATCGCCATGAAGGAAAGCGTTTTTGATGTCTAGTTGATGAAGAGGCCAGTCACGGATAGCAGCCATGGACAGTAGGATACGAATACTTGTCATTTTGGCAACCGGGGAGAAGGTGTCACCATAGTCAAGGCCGAAAATCTGAGTATAGCCCTTGGCGACAAGCCGAGCTTTGAGGCGATCCAGATTACCATCCGGGCCGACCTTGGGAGTAAATATCCAGCGACACCCAACTTTAGATTTCCCTGGAGGCAAGGGGACTAAATCCCATGTATGATTAGAGTGTAGAGCCTCCATTTCGGCTATCATGGCTTTGCGCCAACCCGGATGAGACATGGCTTCCCCCGTAGTCCTTGGAATCTGTACAGATGCAAGACTAGCAACACAAGCAGAGTACGGTTGCGAGAGACGATCATAACGGACATAGTTATACACAGGATAAGGATTGAGTGTGGAACGGGTACCTTTTCTCTGTGCAATGGGAAGATCATCGTTATCGTTGTCTGTTGGATCAGGCACAGGGGGAACAACTGTTGACGGATCTGAGCCGAGAGGACCACTATCTGATGTGGGAGCATGATGGCGGGGGCGACAGCGATGATATGTTTGGAGAGGAGGGTCTGGTGGAGGAGGAGGCTGACTGGGCTGACTTTCTTCAGTGTTTTCGGAGTACACGGAAGGGTAGACAGGAATGGGAAGAACCTGGTCAAGATCGGAAGACTCGTGTTGAGGAGATGAAAAGTAGTTTTGTTGTTCAAAGAAGGTAACGTCAGCCGACATAAAGTATCGGTTGAGAACAGGAGAGTAACATTTGTATCCCTTTTGTAGGCGAGAATACCCGAGAAAAACACATTTGTAGGCTTTGGGGGCAAGTTTATCACGTCCCGGTTCAAGACAGTGAACAAAGCACACACAGCCGAAAGGACGGAGCGGAAGTTAAGTAGCTGGAAGATTTGGGTATAAGATAGAAAAGGGAATTTTATTGTCAAGAACGGTGGAGGGCATGCGATTAATGTAGTAGCATGCAGTGAGGACAGTGTCAGCCCAAAGTTTTTGTGGGAGATGGGCATGTAAGAGGAGGGTTCGGGCTGTTTCAATCAGGTGTCTATTTTTCCTTTCGGCTATACCATTTTGTTGTGGGGTTCGAGGGCAAGAGGACTGATGTAGCATGCCTTGGGTATTCATGAAATTTGTGAATTGGGTAGAGAAATACTCAAGGGCATTATCACTTCTCAATGTACGAATTTGGACTCCGAATTGAGTTTTTATTTCAGCACAAAAGGATTGAAAAATAGTAAACAACTCAGAACGATTTTTCATTAAGTAAATCCAAGTACATCGAGAATAATCGTCAATAAAAGAAACAAAATACTGATAACCTAAGGAAGATTTGACACGACTAGGACCCCACACATCAGTGTGAACAAGACAAAAAGGAGAATCGACTCTACTGTTGACTTTTTGGGGAAAAACACTACGAGTATGTTTTCCCAGTTGGCATGACTCACAATCGATGGTGGTGTTGGAAGGTAGATTTGGAACAAGCTTTTTCAACTTAGATAGAGAGGGGTGACCGTGAAGATGGTGAAGGTAGTGAGGAGATGTTGAGGCAGCAGCAATGGTAGGTTTTGGTTTACTCAGATAGTAGTGACCCTGGGACTCAAGCCCGTCTCCAATCATCCTCCCCGTATCCAGATCCTGCAAACAAACAGTATAAGGTGTAAAAGTGATTGCGCAAGATTGTTGTTTTGTGAGTCGACTGACCGACAGCAAGTTGAAGGGACTTTGAGGAACATAAAGAATGGAATCAACGGATAGAGATGGAATAGGATGGGATTCCCCTATTCCACTCGCCGTGGTTGTGCTCCCATCAGCCACGGTAATACTCGGTAAATTCTTTAAATAAGTAAGAGAAGAGAGAAGATCTTTGTTACCACACATATGATCTGTGGCTGCGGAGTCGACCGCCCATGGTCCTAGATTCGGACCACGAGTGGCACAGACAGTAGGACCTGGAGTTCTCTTTTCTTCTTGATATTTGACATAGGCTTCATATTCTGCAGGAGACATGTGCACCACTTGTGGCTGAGAAGTGGTTTGGTGATCTGAACCCGTTTGAAAGACATTCACAGAGTGTGATGGTGTTTGAGTGGTTGCTGGTTTCCCATGCTTCTTCCAACATCGATCCTCTGTGTGTCCTAGTTTATGACAATGCTCACAGTAGGGTCTCTTTTGATTAGATCCCTTCTTTGTACTTGTTGCAAAGGCAGAAGGTGAGACGGTAGAATTGGTGGTTGCATTCGTACCTGTGATGTTTAGCAAGCGGCGGAAGGTGTCTTTCATGGTTGGGATGGAAGAACTGGTCAGAATCTGATGTCTGGCAGACTCATATTCAGGTTTCAGACCAGATAGGGCAGCCACCATGAAGAATTTCTCCTTCTGAGCAATCTGTTCGGTACGAGAGTTGGTGTATGGCATAAGGGCTTCAAATTCCTGCATGAGGGATCGAACATGCCCAAGATAGGACTCCATACTTCCTTCTTGCTTCATGTTCTGGATGTTATTAACCACAGTGTATAGCCTTTGGATGTCATTGGTGTAGCATTCAGCAGCTTCGGTCCACACATCATAGCATGTTTCAAAAGGACGGAACAGTTGGATTATGGAGGGATCTATTGACTGCCACAGAAGATTGCATAATTGTGCATCAGTCTGTTCCCATTTAGCCCGCTCTGTTGTCTCTATGTCAGTGACACGCTTGATGAGGTGATTACCTTTGCCTTGTCCCTTGAACCACATCTTGACAGAAGCAGCCCATGAGAGATAGTTGGCAGATCCAAGAAGTTTCTCTGTGGTAATGGAATGTGAGCCAGAAATCATGAAGGGTGGTGTGTGGACTGGAGGATTAACAACATCGCCCATAGTGATCTTTAGAGGCAGCGGAATAAAGAGAAGAAAAGATCACCGCGGGGAGAGAGAAAAAAGGGGCCGCCGGAGGGAAGGAACACGGCAGGAAGAGGGTGGCCGAAGAGGAGGAACACGGCGGAGAAGAGGGATCAGAGAACCGGAATATTGAAACACGGCTCTGATACCATGTGAAAGTTTATGGAATGAAATCTGTAATTGAATTCACGTTGATTGATTTACAAAGGGAAATACAATCTATATATATACATAAAATACAACCCTAAAGGGCCCTACACACTAGGTGGGCCAGCCGTCAAACCCTAATCCCTAGGGCTAACCGAGAATGATATTTAACACGGAGGATACTCGACTGATTTCAATTTTGTACAGTTCCGCATACTAAGTTTCTCAAGCCTAGGAAGGGTTCTCACACAATAGGGCATGGAAACAATAGGATTCCTATCTAAATATAAATGTTTTAACATGGATAGGCAACTAAAGTCCATGGGAAATGATTCAATGGACAAATTATTATTTGCAAGTGACAAAGTTACTAAAGACCTCGGTAAAGACATTGCAAAAGACTTCAAATCACTTGGTATAGCACCCACAAAGGCAGAGGAAGAGGTTCTTTTGTTTATGCACATTTCCAGTGAATCCATCTCCCTATTCTCAATCCTTGATTCACCGAGATTACAACCATCAAGCAACACTATTTTAACCTTCATTAACATGCCTCTTATTCTTGGAAGTTTTTTAAGCTTGTTGCAGTAGCTTAGATCGATAAGGAAAAGTTCAACACATTGCTCAATTGATTCACTAACCTCAAGCAAACCGGTGCAATTTCGAACTATTAACCTCTCAAGTGTGGGGAGTTGGTCAAATTCACCAAGACTACGAAGTTGTTTACAAAAACTTAAATTAAGAATCTTCAGTGAACTAAGCAACCTTTTCTCTTTTAAGCACGATCCATCCAACTACACAAATGGAAATAACTTAGCATAGTATTGAATTTTCATTAACTTCCATGGATGAATATTAGATAAAGATAATTTACCTTTTGCCTCTTCTCAAGACGCTGTAGATTACTATCACAACCAACAAATGATTCAATATTGCTATATGATAAGTCAAGAGCAACAAGATTCTCCATAGGTAAGTCTAAAGGTATAGACTTTAAAGGAAACCCATGCATACACAAGCCTCTTAATTCTCGTGGAAAGTTTTCATAAGATCCACGTATGTGCACATAATTGAGTTGTAGTAGCATCAAACCATCCATGTTACTTAATGCATCCGTTTTTAGCTCAAATGATGCACCCAATTTCTCTTTCTCAAGCATACGCATGTCAAGGGCAAGGCCTAGAAGATTTCCCTTACCCTAAGAAGAAACACAATACAAATCAAAAAGAAATTAGACAGTACAAAATACTTTAGACTTGCACACTACTAACAAGCATACATGGTCTCCTACCTTTTTCCGTTTTAACACTTTGAGCGACTCCTCATGACACCATATTAGACTTCGCTTCCATGGCTTATCAAGTGATTCTTCACGTACTATGAATCTTCCCATCTCTTAAACCAACTGATGCATCTTCAATTCGTTATTCCATCCTACACTAAGAAGACATCTATCGATAAGATTTGTGATTCCAGGTCTTGTTTTTATATCGCATGCCTCTAAGATTGTTCCAGCAACATCTCTATCAATTCCAACAAAAAAACAAGCAATATGCTTAAGCAAGTCCCTGTCATTCTTGGATTGCAAAGAATCAAAGCTCATTCTTAATACATTATTTATACAGGAACTTGTTTCTTTCTTTAGTCCTTCGATAAACCCTTCCCAGTAATTAACATCTCGATTATATAGAGACTTGCCTAAAACTTCAAGAGCCAATGGATGTCCTTGACAATACTTCACAAGCTTATCTAACACCTCTTTATAATCTCCCTTGTCATGGTTGTGATGGTTGCACATGAATGCATGAAAACAGAAAAGCTGTTTTGATTCAATCTCACGTAAGCCATTTAGAGCGTGTGTTGTATGTTTGGGTTTAATGTTTGTTTTGAGTAGTCTACAATGCTCTGTCAGACATGTGTCCTTTGTTGTTACAATGATTTTGCTTCCAGGGTGAAAACCTTTGCTTCCAAGTAATGCATCCAACTGATCAGGACTATCGATATCATCAAGAACTAGAAACACCCTTTTACGAGCTACTGCATTCTGTATCATTGACGTGTATACGGAAACATCATGAACTTGAATTGAACTTGCTTTTGAAATGTCACCACACAATTGTTTTTGTATATCAAGCAACCCATTATACTTTCTATCACATCTCCTACTAATATCTTCAATAAAGCTACTTTTTTGGAATTCATGACAATGTACCACATAGACATGTTTAGCTAACGATGTCTTTCCGATCCCGCCCATACCCGAAATAGTGAGTATGTCTGCCGTATGTGAGGATCCGTCTTTCAACCAAGAAGTGATGAAGTCAATAGAATAGTCCATCCCAATAAGTAGCGGTTGAGCACTCCTCACGGGTACATGTAATCTACGGTTGATGTCCTTCACAATTTCTTCAATAAACTCGGTCTCTAGCCTGAAATTGATTAAATAAGAACTTAAAAACACAATTTACATTACTAACAAACTAGATTTGGGGATTTAACTTATCAAAAGATCCAAATCTATATCATAGCTATTATTGTTATTTAAGTACTTCACATGAAAGCCATATTGTGGTTTTGCATGGATATCTGAAAAAAAAATGCTATGCAATACAAGCCAAAGGGTAAGGTCATAAATATTTATGTATGATAAGACCAAAGCTACCTATGAAATACAAAATTTCAATAATGGCCACCTAACTTCACTATGTTTCTAGAAGACCAGTAGACCACTGAACTTAACTATTGATGACCAAAAGGAAATGCCATGAAATAGTTATATGTTATCTTTTAGTGCTTACAAGACAGTTATTTATCATAAAAGACGCTGTGATTTGAAGGTTTTGTGGTATAGCTATTAGTGGACGCTTAGCAAACCGTTCAATTTTTGGTTTTTAACAAAAAGCATATAAAAATAATTGAAATGGTTCATCTAAGTAAACTAACTAATGATAAAATACTATATGCACAAGAAACGTGAAATAAATATCAGAGTGGTTAATCCATCTATATATACTGATTTATGAGATCACATTATTAAAAACTTAGATTCAATTATTTGCATCTTTCATATATATCCTAATACATCAAACATATGTCTATTTGATGATATTAAAGAAACTCATTGAAATGCATAGGGGGGAAGATGATATCAACATTTCATGTGTTAATTAAACAACAATGTAAGAAAGTGGTTACCTGCCATTTACATCATTCCCTTTTAAATTAGCAACTTCTGTAAGCGCTTTACTCCATCTGTCCATCTTTTGAGCCAATTGACTTCTCTTATTTTCATTTGTCTCTGCCTCCATTGTCTGTTTATGCTTAGCCATTGCATCTCCAAAGCTACCCTGTTGCTTCCTGACATGGGTGGGCTCCACGTGGTAAAAGATGGGGATGACAATATGGTCGGATCTCATACACTGCTCAAAGGATCAGCACCAGTTCATCGAGGCACCATGTTGAAGTAGCATAATTCTTGGACAAAACGATAATTGAAGCCCGAGACGCCTTAATCGCGCTCTCCAATTCAGGTTTAAGATCTTCCCCTGTTTCAATCTCTTCATCATCCAAGAAGGTTTTGATATTGGCATCAATGAGGGCCTTATGAAGATGATCAGTGAAACTACGACGAGTGTCAAGACCTCTAAAACTTAAAAATACATTATATTTATGATCATCACTTGAAGAACTATGACCATGAGCCGGTGAACTATGACGAAAAGTTGATGAAGAAGATGAAGATGCTTCTGAAAGTTCAGATAGAACAACCATTATGAGTTATGTCTTGATGACCTTTCACCCTTTTGAGTAAGCTCTTAAACTCCTCCACACGTTATCAATTATGAAAGTTGGTTACACCGGCTTTCTTCTTCACTTGTGCTTTAAAGTCAGGATCCCGTATAAAATGCCTCTACATAATAACAAATTATTAATTACAAACATGCAACTTAAATCTCATCAAACAATTTATACATAAGCTGCTAATTCCTGATGTGTTTAAAATACAAAGAGAAGCTGCTGGGTTTTCTTATTTGAACCATAAACAGACTAAAGGACTAAAACAATTTTTTCAAAATTAAATTTCTCTATCACTACTCACTAGATCTAGTGTCAGCAAACATCTAAAGGACTTTGACTAACACTCATGGGTTGTTCCAAATGATAAGTTTAAAAAAAAAAAAAGTAGTACCCTTTCTAAGGGTTCCATTTCAAACACTATACTAGATAAAACTTCAAAGGTAAATAAACATTATACACAAGCATATAGATATCATAAATTTTTTACTTCAATGATTAGCTAAGCACTCATTACGACAATCAAAATATTGAATCTTGTTCATCATGAGTGGCTAGATTACCATTAAGAAGTAGAAAACACCATTCAGAAAGAATCAAATGTAAAAAACCGTTTCATGAATTAGAAAATATAAAGAAATTGAGGAAGCAATTTTCGAGGATTGAAGAATTTCCCACTGTGAAGTTTTGTTCATCATCCTGGACTTTATGCTAGGGGACTGTTTAATATCCTAATTAATATATAAAATTGAAAAAAAAAAAGTAACTTGAATAGAAAATATTCAACCACTTTTAAGAAAATAAACAATAACTATGATGTGATATATGAATACTCTGATGAAAATTGTCAAACAGCATGTGAAACCAACAGTGACAATGACGCAAAAACCCAGTATCAAGTCTATAGGAAAAAGAAACAAAATCCAAATAATCAGCAAATCTTGTGTTTTGATACACCTTTAAACGCAAAAATTCAGTATCAAATCAAAGACACACACATACAAACAGACAACCAGCAAACAAATCAAAGCAGAAAGAATATAGCTTCAATTTTCCATTTTTGTAAACCTTCAAACATACAGAAAGAAGCACCAATTCAAAATTTCACAAAAACCTACTAAAACTAAAACGCAGACTACGGACTGGATAACATAGACAGAACAAACTAAAAGAAAAGATATTAATTCCGCAAAAATAAGAAGCACTTTTCAGGAACAGCCGAACAGGAAAAGGGTTTTCTAATTAACCCAAATTACACAAAAAAACAGCAAGGAAATAGATGAAATCTGAGGAAAGAGTTACCTATGTCAACGATAACGAGATGGTGTCGAAGAAAGACGAAAGCAGAAAAAGTGAAGATGTGGATCTACGTTCATCACTATACCAGTCGAGAACGCGGGTCTGGAGTTGGAAGTTGGAGATGATGAGGTCTGGGTGCACAGGGGAGGAAGATGAAGTTTGAAGATGGTGAGGTTCGGGTTCACTGGGGGAGATGTTGAGGTGAGGTGCAGGTAAAGGCTGAAGATGGTGCTGGTTTTATTTTTCAGAACGTTGATGATGGCAAAAGTGGACTTTTGTTGAAAACTAGGGCTTTGCTATTTGCCAAAATGGAGTACATTTTCACTTTTCTTTTTTTTTCTTTTGCAAAGATTGGCTTAGGCTACCGGGAGTGGCTTCGCCAAACCCCTCGCCAATCCACTCGCCAAACATGCTGAACCACACCGCCACCCTCGCCCTCGCTGAACACCTCCCTCGCCAACAATTCAACGAGCTCGCCATTAGAAGCCATCAGCAACATAACTTGTACCTTTTAACATGAGACTTGTACATTTTAGCATGGTTAGCACATGCTGACTGCTCCCACCAAATTTGGTCAGCATGTACTAAGCTGATGTGGCAAGTTTAGCATGTTCAGAACATGCTAACCACTCCCTCCAGCCTTATGGCATCTCAACTTACCTACTACAATTATATATATCTACCCTTTTAAAGTACAGTTTTCTCCGTTTAATTTAGATGATATGTTATATTTACATATCTGATTTTAAAATTTAATATTATATTATATTTAACTTGGATGATATATTATATTTACATATATTTTTAATATAGTATATATAAACTTATTTCTTTAAACTATTTAATTGATAATTTATAACTTTTTAAAAAATTATATTGTTACAAATATCATTAATACATTTAAACATGGCCGGTTTTAAGGGTGGGCAAGAATGGCTGTTGCACAGGGCCCAAAATTTTAGGGGCCCAATTTTTTTTTTAATATATTACTTTAGTCCTTCTCGATTTCTCGACTTTTTGGTAATCGTTCAAACCTTCAGTCCTTCTCGATTACTCTCCTTGGCCGTATTCTGGTCCTACCGCCGATGAGATCCTCCGTAAGAGTAAAGAGTTTCTTAGCCCTTCCATGTTCTGCTTCTACAAGAAACCCGTAAGTTGTTATACCGTGTGCATTAATGATCTTATCCACATTAAACTGATTCCCAATTTTTCTGATATTACAGAGTAACTTGCACATCATGCATTATCACTTGTACACTTGATATAACTTACTTATATTCAATCATTCAAAAAGAGAAAGAAAATAGTGGGTTCTCGTTGTGAAGAATAATATTAAATCATTGTATGGGATGAAGAGAACCGGCTTTCGATTCTATTGAATCTCTTGTTTTTTGTTATTAAGATTTAGCATAGATAAAAACCAACAACGTAAAAGAAGGAAGTTGATTATTTTGTTTCTTGGTTGAAAATAATGAAATTATTTGTACTATTATTGGAAATTTAAATAAAACTAAATTGATCAAAAGAGGTTATTTTATAAACTCTCAAATAAGGGATAATCATAAAATGATCAAAATCATATTATTCATGTCACAAGATAATCAAATTTTGAATATATCTATCATAAGATGATCGGTATTTAAATAATTATCATAAAATAAAATGATTATTTTATTATAAAATAACATATTTCTTTCTTAGTTTAGATCACAATTTTATTGTGAAATAAATTAGTTCCCACGAAAATAAAATTTCACATTTTTAACGAGACTACTTACAAAGGAATGTTTCTGAAAGAAACATTTAGCCAACTGTTTTATATGTTCAAATCGTGGTCAATTTCAATTATATATATATATATATATATATATATATATATATATATATATATATATATATATATATATATATATATATAATACTATGTTTTTTGCTATGTTAGCTCATTAAAATACTATGATTTTGCTATGTTTAGTGCTATAAAGTTTATCGTTTTAAAAAAAAATAGTTTATGTACTTTAATTTGTTACACGCTAAAGCCTAAGGGCCTTTTTTTCCCACTCGTCCCGGGCATTTGAATCCCTGGGACCGGCCCTGCATTTAAATCGATACAATATCCAATAAACTTCTTCTATCCATCTTGAATAACAACTTCAAGTCTTCAATATCCATCTTTGATTTGTGCAATGTCATATCTTATTTTTAATTGTCAATATTTTTACTTACGTAATGCATTTTATATACAAATTGTTAATAAATGATAACGATATTCACCGGCAATGTAATAAAAACACCATGATATAACATCTACAATTGAAAAAGGTTGATTTTCTTTAAAAAAAACTCCTTATTACAATGGTTATTTAATTAAATTGAATTGTCTTGTCACAATTGTTGCATTCTCCATCCTTGTGATCCCACTATTCAGTTTTGTTCATGTTGAAACCCCGTATACAAATAGTTATTATGCAATTATCACATAATCAATATATAATCATCTGTCCACATATATATGCAATCATGTCACCATTTTACTATGCACTTTATATTGTTCGTTCTTAATTAATATTTAGAAGCTCCAATGTCAATTTCTTGTTGATCGTGTGATGGGAATGGTATGCCAGGTGACTCAAACAGGGAGTTGCACACCTCTGTTTTGACCGTCCATGTAAAAAAGGAAACAAATTACAAAAATTAACGTGTCTGCTTAAATGATATAGAATCAACAAGCATAATGGACAACAGGGGAGGACCTATTAAGGAGCCTGGGGGTGCCCGTGTTCCTCTTGAAATTTTACCCCGTAGAGTAAAAAAATTATATATAGGTGTCCCTCGTCTAAAAAAAAGGTGCTCCTCAGTTCCCCGTTTTAGAAATAAGTGCTCCTTGATTAGAAAATTTTTAGAATGGTGCCCCTCGTGTAATTTAGTCTTCTTTTTTTCTTCGTTTTAATAACTTTGATGTACACGTCAATTTCTTTTGACAGATTCTATGCAATGGTCCCTGTACTTGTGAGCAGATATGTCTGATTGAGGAATATCATATTTTACAAACTCTTAAAGGTTAAATCCAAGAAATAGCAACGTACTTTGATTTATATGTTTATTATGGCATCCTACTTCCAATTTCTTCCCATTACAGCATTGTACTTTAGAAAATCTGCCCAATGTCATCCAAATACAAAGCATTTTCTACTGCTATAATTGGATAGTTTTGTAAAGTATGATGTCCTAATAAGAAAACAGTAGAAAGTACAATGCTACAAATAGGTAGATTTTTTATGTACAACGTCTTAGTTAGAAATTTTTTGAAAGTAAAATGCTATAACTGGATAGATTTTCTAAGGTACAATGCCTTAACCAGAAAATGATTGGATTTATTTTCAAGGTTTGAATATTTAAGACTACAATCTTCTACAGACTATTAAGGATAAGTGCTAGAAATAGCAACAAACGTTCATTGATTTTTTATCATAGCATCCTACTTTCAATTTCTCCATGTTACAACATTTTACTTTGAAAAAAATTTTACTGCTATATTTGAAAGTACAATGCTATAAATATGTAGAATTTTTTAGTATAATGTATTATAGAAACTATTTGAAAGTAGAATGCTATAAGTGGGTAATTTTTTAAACTTTGACGTCTTAATAAGAAATAAATCGAAAGTGCAATTTGTAATTAGGTAGATTTATCAAAGTAACAATGCCTTAATAAGAAAAACTGGAAGTACAATGTTGTAATAAAAAGAAATAGAAGTACAATGCTATAACACAAATAAATAGAAGTATGTTGTTATCTCTTGCATTCTGCCAGAGTACTCTTGATTACATTTACCGTCCCTTAAAATGCATTTGAATGGTACACAACTTGTTAATGTTATGTACAGGTTTTATGAATGAGATGGTCAAGTGTTTTGTAAGTATTGAAATACTGAAAAAGTTATGTTTAAGTGGTTGGCTTCTTTACAAATTACACATGGCTGATCGGTTTTTCATACAATGGCTGCAACTGCAACAAATTTATCCTTTTTGTTTTTTTCTTGTATAACATGGACCTTTCTTAATATTGATTTGATACTATGGGACTATAGTAGGAAAAAAATTGTAGTAAACCACTTGACAATACTTCCTCGGGATGTTTGAATAGCCTTGTAGTTTTGGGTTCAGGTATGCTTCCAAATGTATTCCTTTCGGCTGCATTTATTACATGGAACAGTACAAAAATTTTAGGGTTATTTTTTATGGCCACAATTACACCAAAAATATTTCCGGGCTCATTATGTGAGTCTTCTTATGTAATTGCTTCGGTCTTTTTGTTTATTTCTTATTATTATTATTATTATTATTATTATTATTATTTTCTTTAAAAGCTTACGGGTTGTTGATTACTTCCCAAAGTTCTTACAAACAAGTTTCTTGTTTTTTTCCTTTATAACATGAACCTTTAATGATGTAACCAATATGATATTCATGTGTCAAAAGCAGAATGAATCTAGTTAAGGCCATTTCGGTCCCGTTTGTGTCATGGAACAGATTGTGATTTTTCGTACCACAAAAAAAAAAAAAAAAAGTGGGACAGAGACTCACTCTCTACCTTTTGTCCATGTAAAAAGACATTAACGCCCTCTTCATCCCCATCACTTGGTTATGACCATTTAGACCAGTTAGATGGTCATTTCTTACTTGCTTTAGAGAAGCTCCAATGTCAATTTCTTGTTGATCATGTAATCGGAATGGTATGTCAGGTGTGACCCAAAGGGGGGGGGGGTGTGGCACTACTCTGATTGACTATCCGTTTGAAAAAGGAAACAATTAAACAAAAATGTATGTGTCTGTTGTAATCAGATAGAATCAACAAGCATTATGGACAACATATGTTGCAACCATAAACATAGAAACACAAACATTATGAAATCGGGAACTTTTATAACGAAAAAGAGCAGCAATGAAATGGACAAACTTTTGGCCAACACCATTGAGTTTCCTAGTTGTAACTTACAATTAATTTCATCTTATTTAACAAAAGAGCAGCAAAACATCGAGCCATGACTACAAACAGCAAAACAACATGTACATTATGTGGTGTATCCATTAGCAACAAGTACCAACCAGTATCAACAAAACTTCTAAAAGCCACATCACATTTGAGCATTCTTAAATCATTCAATAAGCCCTTTTCACGGACACGAAAAACCATTTTCACACGTTCCATTATTCAGAAAAGCAACCAAATGGAGGCACTGCGTGCTGCCAATATTGAAATTTTTTTAAGTAATTTACCAATCCATAAGCATATATTTGAGTTCTCCATGTACGATAGATATACATCTGGATATTGATAAAGATGTCATCCATATGCATCTAAAATGCAAAAAACCTAACAAAATCAAAACACTAGTTCACAACGCTTAGAGTTTCCTAGTTGTAACTTACAATTAATTTCATCTTAGTACTCAATGATTCCAAAACTACAAGTAAATGTATAAGAACAATTCTATTGTGGTATGTACGGCCAAAATTTTAATATTTCAAATGAACTAAAAACAATTGACAATGATTTCCTAAGATATCATATATTTTACATAGAATAACAAAAATAAATAGAAACCAAAAATCTTGATAACAACCAAAAACTCTGATCAGGGCTCATAAGTCCGCAAAAAAGTTAGGTTTGTTTAAAGTTATAACGTTTTCCCTTGCATTTTATATGTTCCCACTCAACTTTAAAATATTGTAAATAATTAGAGAACATTAGACCAAGCAATACATGATACACATTTGGATGCGTACGCCTTTTATTCATGTGTTGAGAGACAAATTTGGGTATCAAATAGTATAATACCTCATGTGCGCTACCATTTGTGCCAGGATATTTTTGAGATAAAGCTCTGAACCAATACTCTTCCTTTTGTTCTGAAAACAAATAAAAGTTATGTGATAAGCATTATTCACACACATCGACTTGGACACAATAATTGTATGAGTCTATGACATATTTATGTGATGTAACAAATCAACCCATTTAGAGGGATCAAGATTCTAAGGGTTTGATTTTTTGCTCTTGAAAAATCAAGATTCAGGGATTTCACATCTTCATAAGGTTCAACTAAGTTTTAGTGTTTACTGATTATGATTCATTCAAGATCCCATGGTGCAAGAGTGATAACAGGGAAGAAGATAAAAGAAGAGACGTGGGGCGATGGTGGCTTATGGCTTTTTAGGGCGACACCATCACTTCCGGTTGATATTGCATACTAAAAGTTAATATTTCATACCTTTGGTACAACTTTTGCATACATTTGATATCGCCCAAACTTTGATATCAGCCCAACTGGCCGAGAACCCTTTTGCATATGCTAAACTTTCTATCTTCAAATAAATATAAGAAAATTAAAATCTAAAGACTTCCACAAAAGACGTAGGCGGTGTTTAATAGCCTCTTAATCTAAATGATTAAGAAGCTCTGAATGGTTAAGATTGTTTGATATGCAAAACACCACATTTGAATGAAACAGACCCTCTTAATAGGCTCTGAACCATTAAGAGAGAATGAGGAGTCTGAATGGGCTTTTTAAGGTAAATATTCCAATTATACCCTAATTTTTTCCATCGCTCTTCTCATCTCTTTTCTCCAACCGACAAAGAGAAAAATTTGTGTGAATGCAGAAAATTATTAGGTAAAATGATTTTTTTTTATCATTCAGCAATGTTCATTCGGATGTCCAAACAAACAACATCTTTTCATGACAGTTAATTCAGAGCCTCTAAACGGTTCAGATCTGAATAGTTTAGATGTTACGAAACACAGCCTTAGAAAAATAATTTAAATCTTAAAAAATCAACATCTAACAAATCGGAATAATCGTCAAACTCTATCAAATTTTAGAAATTTAAAAATATTTAATATGAAAAAACAACAAAACTTTTATAAAACCAAACAGAAGTTTCAGATCTCAAAGACTTAAAAACTAATAAACCCCCGGATCTCTATCAATGTGCTGTAGTAAAAGAAGATCGAGATGATTTTTTCTTCTACATATCAAAATATGTATTTATGTGTTTCTACTATTTATATGTTTATTTTGATAATTACATAGTAAATTACTATATATTAATATAAAATCTTGCTAACTTATTAAGATTATTTTATCTATTTTTTTAATTTGGCTTTTATATATAATTGATGCATTGATTATTGATTTTCATTTTACTAATGTATGTGAATATGAATTCATATAAAAATTTCCATGATTATTTCATTTATTTATTTATTTATTTTTATCTTTATTACTATTTCTAATATACTAAATTCTGTTGTATTTTTATTAAAATTATTAATATTTTTTCAAAATAGATAGATTAAAAGAAATCAATCTTATAAATGAAAATCGTAATAACTTGTTATAAATTTTTTTGAACAGCCAAAATTCATTAGAAAACAAAGCAAACGGAGATGAGCAAGGGACTCAACTCAGGAGAAATACAAAGTAGAAATGGGAGACATGCACCAAGTAGGCCAATCTAACGACATTCTAGACCTAGACTTGACCCAATTAAACGACAAAACACAAAAGTCATCAAACATAAAATTAACATCAGGCATATCTCTCCTAAAAACCAACCCGACTCTAACTTTCCAAATGGACCAAATGAAAGAATAAATAAGAGAAAGCCTCAACTTCTTCAATTTTTTATCACCCAAAAAATCCGTCAAAAAGCTGGAAAGATCATTACAATAAGCCGGCTTAAGTCTCACCATCAAAGACCAGCTGCAAACTTGTCCCACAGAAGCGAGATCACCTTACACTCAAAGAAGAGATGGTCCACCGATTCCTCAGCAACCGAACAGAAATGACAATGACGGGAGTTGATACTAATCCCCCTTTTCATCAAATTACAAAAGGTGGGGATTCTATTAAGCATCATTCTCCACATAAAGCAATTAACTTTAATAGGAATCCAATTTGCCCAAACAAACCAATGCCCGAGCCCTCTATCCGAAACTTCCAACAAGTTCCTTAAGTTTTTAACCGAGAAATCTGATTCAACACCGCTCCAACACCGCTCCAACACCGCTCCAACACCATGAATCTGAACCATTGGCAAACCGAAAATCAACAATAAGTTTCTCAAGGTCAACGAGCTGTCTAGATTCACGTCCCCTCCTCACCGTGTCCTTCCAACTCCACACCAAAGTGTATCCAGCATCATCTGAATGAATGATTCTATCAGCAACCAAACAATCCTTCTGAGATTCCTTAAGATAGAGATTAGGAAACAGATCTTTAAAAGATATGTCCCCACACCAGGAGTCTTTCCAAAAATAAGTACAGTCACCCTTTCCCACAACTCTTTTGAACAACGAATCTAAGAGAACACCTTTTCTTTCTAATTCACCATCGATTTTAGCAATTTCAAACCAAACACCTTTAAGGGAACTACTTGCAACAGGCTTACCATCAATCAATTTCACCTTATGAATAGCTTTGATACATGAAGACCAAAGAGACCCAGCACCTAACTTAAGCCGCCGCCACCTCCATTTAGCTAGCAAAGAAAGGTTAACCGACTCGAGGCAGCCGATACCAAGACCCCCTTCATCTTTAGATTTAATCGTCTTATCCCAAGCTACCCAATGAATTTTCCTGCTCGAACCGCTACCCCCCCCCCCCCCCCCCCCCAAAGAAAATTTCTTCTAAAGCCGTCAAGAATGTTAAGCACCTTAAAAAAAATCATAATCATAAAAGACCACTTGTACCTAAATATTTTTATTAACTAAACACTTAAAAAAATTCTAGATGTGTCATTGACTATAATAAGGTAGAGCTAGGATGGAATAGGGTGGGATGGATAATGATCAATTAAATAGAAAAAATAATTAAAAAATAGTTATATAAACGATAAAATATAGCCATTTTAAATTTATGATGACTAAATCCATAATAAAAAACCTTTAAAAAAAATACGAAAATTGCCATTTTAAAACCATTTAAACCAACAAATCACAAAGACCGTTTTGCAATTTTCGCAACCAATATGATGACAACGTTGCAATTCACAACCAAGCTCGCAATATATCTTTTACATATTTTTGGTAAAAACATATAATTACATAAAGAGACATAAATCGTGTTTGAAATTATTAACCCTGTTCACTCACACTCGACACAAACAAGACAAAATAAAATCTGTACGATTTCTCTCTGCCCAACCAAGGTAGGCGAGTCCGATGTGCAATGGCGTTATGGCAATCAGTGGATCCGACGTTAGCGATTTCACAGACGATCCTACAAAACCGTAATTAGGTCAGTGGGACTCTACATCTGAAGAACGAATCGCCAAATGCCTGACCTGTTAACAGAGATGTTTGTATTGGTAAATTCTCGCAACTGCTAGCATTATTGTGCATTTGACACAAAAGAAACCCAATTGTTGTTTATGGTGGTTGAGAAACAGAATTGTTATAAAGCAAATTTAAGTAATTACTTTACACGTTGTTTCCGTCAATAAGGGTTTATACGAGAGAAGCAAAATTTGTTCAGTAATCAGAAATATCCTCAACATTTGGCGCATCTGAATGATTTGGGATTGATAATTATAATGGATTAGGTTCTTAGGGTTTATAGAATATAAGACATTGATGTGTTAGATATAGTCATATAGACAAATGACCATCAATTACAGTTGTTTGGATCTAAAAGGAAAACAGCCCCTGTGCTATTTGTTTGTGTAATTTTCTCAGGTTCTTTACTTATGAGCGATGTAGAAAAATCTCTCTCAGCTCAATACATACCGAACCTTTTATAGTTGGTTCACTATCACTACTAATGGTTCGTGTTGTGTTATTTAACTTTCAAAGTAATAAACCACTTTGAAATAATTCCTTGGGACATTTGAGTAGCCTTGTTGTTTTGGGTTCAGGTATGCTTCCAAATGTATTCTCTTATACTGTGTTTGTTACATAGCGGGAAAAAGCCTTTTTAGGGTTCTATTCAATGACGAGGATAAGGCCTGAGGGGTATTCTTGTCTTTTGCATTGACCACAACTCAGTGCCCCACCTTGTTCTACCTTTTCTGGGTGGGAAAAAAATGAAGTTTTTGTTAGACCTAAATGCAAGAAATGGTAACTTACTTTTGTTTATTTGCGTGTTACAGCATCCTACTTTCATTTCTTTTTATTACAACATTCTACTTTCAAACTTTTCTTACTAAGGCATTGTACTTTGAAAAATCTACGTATTATAGTGTTGTACTTTTGACTATTTGTTTATTATAGCATCCTTTTATTTCTTCCTATGACATCAATATGCTTTGAAATGCCTACCCACATATAGCAATTTGAACCAAATACAATGCAATTTCATTGCTATAACTAGGTAGATATTCAAAGTATAATGTCCTAATAATGAAAAAAAAATAAAAGTACGATGCTATTATTGGAGTAGAATTTCCAAAGTATAATGTCATAATAAGAAAAAAGTTGGAAATACATTGATGTAATAGAACGAAATGAAAGTAGGATTCTATAATACACAAATAAATGAAAGTGGGTTGCTATTTTTTGGAGCGGGTGTCTATAGGTGTAGAAAGGACTTAAGATGGTGGCAAAAGGCTTCTATTTTATGCAGATTTGATGAGGTCGTGAAGTATGCCAATCTTATGTAATCTCTATTAGGACAAATTTTAATTGCTATACACATGCCTTTAGGTTTATGGTCAAAATCCTTCCTCAAGTGGTACTTTCCTTTTACTTTTGCCACTAGTTTTTTGTTGACTAAATTACAAAATCGTCCATGTGGTTTACCTCTATATGAATATGGTCCATTAGTATCACTTTTTCCTTTTCCATTTCTAAAACAATGTTTGGTCATGATTTTAGTCCCTGACGTCTAACTGTTTAAGTCCTTAGAAATACTTTGCCAATTAACAATTTGTCGACTAACTTCCATATGGTCGTCCCAGTGGTTTATCATTTTTTATGTAAATGGTCCAACAGTTTCATTTTTTCGCCTTTTCAATCCCTAAGTCAACATTTTGTAACACTTATAGTCTCTGGGTCGTCTAAGTAGACAGCCCTAACTGTTAAATCCATAAATATTAAAGATGACCATATCCATAAAAAAGTGTGAGATTATTGGACCATATCTGTAAAAAAAAGATACACCCCAAGGATGGTTTTTGTAATTTAGTCTTCTTTGTTTCTTTGTTCTATAACTTTGATGTACATGTCAATTTCTTTTCACAGATTCTATGCAATAAGACCTGGGACTTTTGTGCGTATATGTGTGTTTGCATTTGTTTTCAAGGTCTGAATAATTAAGAATATCATCTTTGACAATTTCTTAAAGGTTAAATGCAAGAAACAGCGACATACTTTGATTATACATTTAATATAGCATTGTACTTTCCATTTCTTCCATTTACAACATTGTACCTTAGAAAATTAACTTGTTATAGAAATGTCATCCTAATACAAAGCAATTTGACTGCTATAAATGGATAGATTTTTGTAAAGTATGATGTCCTAATAAGAAAAAACAGAAAGTACAATGCTATAAATGGGTAGAATTTTTTAGTACAATGTCTTGGAAAGAAAAAATGAAAGTAGAATGCTATACTTGGGTAGATTTTTTAAAGTATAATGGCCTAATAAGCATAAATTGAAAGTAGAATGCCTTAATAAGAAAAAAACGAATGTACAGTGCTGTGATAAAAAAAATAAAATCAGGATGCTAAAGTACACAAATAAATAAAAGTCAGTTGAATACTCTACCTAATTATAGACTTGTAGTGATGCCATCCAATACAAATCCATTTACAATGCTATAATTGGATAGTTTTTCTCTAGTATGATGTCTGAATAAGAAAAAAAACTGAAAGTACAATGCTATCATGGGGCAGATTTTCAAACAAGATAAAATGGAAGTACAATGCTGTAATAAAAAAAAGTAGGATGATATTATACACAAATAAATAAAATTGCATTGGTATTTCTTGCATTTACCCTGGCTCATAATTACAATTACCGTCCCCTAAAATGCATTTGAACAGTTTCTTAATGTTATGTACAGGTTTTAAGAATGAGATGGTCAAGTGTTTTGTAATTGAAGAGCATTAGTGAAAAAGTTATGTTTTAAGTGGTTTGCTTCTTTACAAAGAACACATGACTGATCAATTTTTCGTACAATGGCCACAATTACACCAAAAATATTCCCGCGCTCATTATATGGGTCGTCTCATGTAGTTGCTCCAGTCTTTCGTTTATTATTATTTTTTTTGCTTTAAATGCTTAAGAATGTTGATTACTTCCCAAAATTCTAACGAACAAGTTTGTTAAAAATTGTATGTGTCTGGAGTGATCAAATAGAATCAACAAGCATAAGAGACAACATATGTTGTAACCAGCAATCCAGGAACATAAACATTATGAAAATCTGGGGTTTTTGTAACCAAAATGAACAGCAACGAAATGAACAAACTTGTAGCCAACACGATTGAGCTTCCTAGTTGTAACTTACAGTTTCATCTTATTAAACAAATAGCAGCAAAACATCGAGCCATGACTACAAACAGCAAAACAGTATGTAGCTTTTGTGTCCTAACCATTACCAACAAGTATCAACAAAACTTTTAAAAGCCACATCACATTGAAGCATTCTTAATTCATTCAGTAAGCCCTTTCCACGGACATGAAATAAATATTTTTCGCAAGATGCACGTTTTCGTTCTTCAAACAAGCAACAAACTAAAGGTACCGCATGCTGCCTATATTAAAAGTTTTAAAACAGTTTAAGAACCCATAGGCATATATTCGAGTTCTTTATATACCATAGATATACATCTAGATATTGATAAAGATGTCATTCAAAGGCATCTCATATACAAACCCCCCCCCCCCCCCCCCCCCCCCCCCCAAACAAAATTAAAATAGTAATTTACTGCGTTTAGAATGACTATAAAGCAACTTAAGAACCAAAAATGGAAGAATGACAATAAATGGAACATGATACACATTATCAACATCTAAGAAGCAAAACCTCGCCAAAATCAAAACCTATGTTAAGTCATGTCATTTTAACTTATCCACTTCATATTTATAATGGCCATTGGATGCCATCTTAGTTGTGCCATGTCAGCAAAACAAATAATGGCATGACGTGTACAATAGCCAGACGATTATGCATTGCTACAATGGGTAGATTTTTTAAAATACAATGCACTTTTAGGATATAAGTTGGAAGTACAATGCAATACGAAGAAATAGAAGTACAATGCTATAATAAAGAAAAATAGAGAGTACGTTGCTATTTATTGCATTTAGCCCATACTTAATAAAACTGACGAAAAGACAATTACTAAGAATGATATCTTTTTTTTATTATGAACAACTATACTTTATTCAAAAGAGGCTTGCAAGAGGACAATTTGATGAGATAAAGTACATTGCTAGTCGGCATAAACGGACAAGTAACCAGGAAGTATTATCCTGCTAACAGAAATCCAATGAGATCTCTTACCAATGATGTGATTCCATGACTTTTAATAACCCGATGCATCTTCTTCTGGAAAACTAGGATTTAACTCACTCTGTTGCAGTAGCATTATGTTAACAGAATGCATTCAACTTCAACTTAGACAGTCATGTAGTCTCTCTTTCTCAAGCATTTTCATGTGAAGGACAAGACCTTGAAGATTCCCCCTTACCCTATGAATTAAGGAGAAGTAAGAAAATTGTAAAACTTACATAAGTATACAGAGATATACTGCAAAATTCTATGAAAATAGATAGTTATTTGGAAGTATATATATTATGTTACATTTTCTTGATTCAACAAACTAAATGACTCCTTATAACACCATAGTCAAACTGCGTTTCCACATCTTGTTAGATTCTTGATGAACTACATCTCTTCAAACGCTTGAAGCAAAATACACATTCTCAACATGTTGTTTGGTCCTATCCTACGAAGGCATCTATCTATCTATCAATAAGATTCCTTAAAAAAAGCAATATGCTTTAGCAATTCCTTATGTATCAACTATCAAAGATGACAAATTGATATATTGGTGGCTATAACTACAAGTAAATGTGTAAGGACAATTCTATTGTGGTAGGTACTAGGTACGGCCAAAATTTTAATATTTGAAATTAACTAAAAAAAATTGGTAATCATTTCCTAAGATATCATGTATTTGGCATAGAATCAACAAAAATATATGAAAACCAAAAATCTTGATAACAACCACAAACACCGACTTCAAAGCCACAAATGTAGGGATTAGGGATCATAAGTCTGTTTAAAGTTGGAACGCTTTCCCTTGCATTCCTATGCTCCTACTCAGCTATAAAATGTTGTACAGTTGCTTGACATGGCCCTCATAAGTAAGGATGAGAGCTTTGCATGTAAATAGTTAGAGAACATTACATCAATCAATATATGAGACAGATTTGGGTATCAAAGAGTCTACCTCGCGTGCGCTACCAATTGTGCCAGGATTTCTTTGAGAAAAAGCTCTGAACCAACACTTTTCCTTTTGTTCTGAAAACATATAAAAAGTTATGTGATCATCATTATTCACACACATCCACTTGGACAAATTAATTGTATTGGGTCTTTAACATATTTATGTGACACAAACACATCCAAAGACTTCATCGACTGATGTAACAAACCAACCCATTTAGAAAATTAATACTTGGGTCAGCCCATTTAAAATAAACTCTTATTGTAGAGGTCAAACAAAATAATACAAGTAAAGGGTGGATTTGGGTCATATGATCCATGCATTTAAAAGAATTAGGTTATGATTCATCTACTAAAATAAATGGGTCATTATCCATCTATTTAGATAAATTGGGGCATGGGTCAAGTCATCATACATAAGACACAACAATAAATTATTTAACAAAAAGGATATCCACCTTGATAGTCGGGGCCATCTGGAACGAATTTACGATGATAGGGAGACAACATAATGGCAGGCAGAAAAGTTTGCCAGTATCTTAGGATGTATTGTCCTGTAGTTGTTTGAAAAGGAGAGAGATCTCCACCAATGATGTGATTCCATGACTTGTAATAACCCAACGCATCTTCTTCTCCATCATCATACACAAGACTCACCCCACACTCCTTTACAAGTTCATTATATGGTGTTGTAACAGTAATAATAATGTCGTCACCACCCTCCATCTCATTCATCCCAAACATCCAATGACTTAACAACACCGTACACTTTACACCTACATATATTTTGTCCGGGTAACGTTCGTATATCCACATGCAGTTCTTTGTTATATTACGAATTGTGATCATTGGCACAAGAGGGAAATGATCATAATATGGAACACACTGAAAGCGATTTGTCCATGTGTGTACAGAGCAGAAGTTGAATCCTCTAACGTTTGGAGATGATGATGGGATGGTAAATGATATTGATGGCCCCACGCTTCTATGCCTAAACCAACTCGGCATCTCTATGCCTCCATAAGTTGTGCTGAATATTCCAAATTCATAAAACATCTGCCAATTACAACCACCTTAATTAATTAATCACCATAATAATAGTATTATACATATTCACATTAAGAAGAACAGTTAACTACACAAAACCTGGATTTTAGATTCTGAAGCATTAGTTCCCACGCCCATGTTATTAAGGAAGCCTATATTCGTCCAGCCCAAGCTGTGTAATACATTTTCCTCAACATCCACCATTGCTTGGATTTTGATCATGCCTTCAACTTCGTATGACCCAGGTGATAAATATATTGGGTCTATAAATAATCCGAGTGGGGACATTTTTGGATCATATACAACTTTTTCTACATGACAATATAACACCCACATCTCTTTTAGTGTATGTGGAGGATACTCGATTGACTTCAATTTTTTACAGTTCATCATGCTGAGTGTCTCAAGCCTTGGAGGGGTTCTCACACAATTCGGCATGGAAACAATAGGATTCCTATCTAAATATAAATATTTTAACATGGATAGGCAACTAAAGTCTATGGGAAAGGATTCAGTAGACAAATTATTATTTGCAAGTGACAAAGTTACTAAAGACCTCGGTAAAGACATTGCAAAAGACTTCAAATCACTTGGTATAGCACCCACAAAGGCAGAGGAAGAGGTTCTTCTGTTTATGCACATTTCCAGTGAATCCATCTCCCTATTCTCAATTCTTGATTCACCGAGATTACAACCATCAAGCAACACTATTTTAACCTTCTTTAACATGCCTCTTATTCTTGGAAGTTTTTTAAGCTTGTTGCAGTAGCTTAGATCGATAAGGAAAAGTTCAACACATTGCTCAATTGATTCACTAACCTCAAGCAAACTGGTGCAATTTCGAACTATTAACCTCTCAAGTGTGGGGAGTTGGTCAAATTCACCAAGACTATGAAGTTGTTTACAGAAACTTAAATTAAGAATCTTCAGTGAACTAAGCAACCTTTTCTCTTTTAAGCACGATCCATCCAACTACACAAATGGAAATAAGTTACCATAGCATTGAATTTCATTAACTCGCATGGATGAATATTAGATAAAGATAATTTACCTTTTGCCTCTTCTCAAGGCGTTGTGGATTACTATCACAACCAACAAATGATTCAATATTGCTATATGACAAGTCAAGAGCAACAAGATTCTCCATAGGTAAGTCTAAAGGTATAGACTTTAAAGGAAACCCATGCATACACAAGCCTCTTAATTCTCGTGGGAAGTTCTCATAAGACCCAGTTATGTGCACATAATTGAGTTGTAGTAGCATCAAACCATCCATGTTACTTAATGCATCCGTTTTCAGCTCTAATGATGCACCCAACTTCTCTTTCTCAAGCATATGCATGTCAAGGGCAAGGCCTAAAAGATTTCCCTTACCCTAAGAAGAAACACAATGCAAATGAAAAAGAAATTAGACAGTACAAAATACTTTAGAAATGCACACTACTAACAAGCATATATGGCCTCTTTACCTTTTTCCGTTGTAACACTTTGAGCGACTCCTCATGACACCATATTAGACTTCGCTTCCATGGCTTATCAAGTGATTCTTGGCGTACTATGGATCTTCCCATCTCTTGAACCAACTGATGCATCTTCAATTTGTTATTCCTTCCTATACTCAGAAGACATTTGTCAATGAGATTTGTGATTCCAGATTTTGTGTTTATACCGCATGCCTCTAATATTGTTTCAACAACATCTGTATCTATTCCAACAAAAAAACAAGAAATATGCTTAAACAAGTCCCTGTCATTCTTGGATGGCAAAGAATCAAAGCTCATTCGTAATACATTATTTATACAGAAACTTGTTTCTTTCTTTAGTCCTTCGATGAACCCTTCCCAGTAAGCAACATCTCGATTATATAGAGACTTGCCCAAAACTTCAAGAGCCAATGGATGTCCTTGACAATACTTCACAAGCTTATCTAACACCTCTTCATAATCTCCCTTGTGATGGTTGTACATGAATGCATGAAAACACAAAAGTTGTCGTGATTCAATCTCATGTAATCCATGAAGAGAGTATGTTGTATGTTTGGGTTTAATGTTTGTTTTGAATAGTCTACAACGCTCTGTCAAACATGTGTCCTTTGTTGTTACAATGATTTTGCTTCCAGGGTGAAAACCTTTGCTTCCAAGTAATGCATCCAACTGATCAGAACTATCGATATCATCAAGAACTAGAAACACCCTTTTACGGGCTACTACATTCTCTATCTTTGAGGTATATTCTGAAACACGATAAACTTCAATTGAACTTGCTTTTGAAATGTCACTACATAGTTGTTTTTGTATATCAAGTAGCCCATTATACTTTCCATTACATCTCCTACTAATATCTTCCATATAGCTGCTTTTCTGGAATTCACAACAATGTAACTCATAGACATGTTTAGCTAAAGATGTCTTTCCGATCCCACCCATACCCGAAATACTGAGTATGTCTGCCGTATGTGAGGATCCATCTTTCAACCAGGAAGTGATGAAGTCAATGGAATAGTCCATCCCAATAAGTAGCGGTTGCGGTTGAGCACTCCTCAAGGGTAAATGTACTCTACGGTAGATATCCTTCACAATTTCTTCAATAAACTCGGTCTCTAGCCTGAAATTGATAATACAAGAACTTAAAAACACAATTTACAAAACTTACAAACTAGATTTGGAGATTTAACTTGTCAAAAGATCCAAATTTAAAATTATATCATAGCTATTAACTTTATTAAAGTACTTCCAATGAAAACCATATTGTGGTTATGCTATGATATACAAGCTAAAGAGTAAGGTCATTAATATTTATGTATAAAGCTACCAATGAAATACAAGATTTCATTAATAGGCCACCTAACTTCACTATATTTCTACAAGACCATCGAACTTAACTATTGATGACCATAACAAAGTGCCATGTAACAGTTATAGGTTATCTTTTACTACTTACAGGGCACTTATTTATAATAAAATACTTTATGATTTGAATGTTGTGTGGTATAACTACTAGTGGACACTTAGCAAACCGTTCAAATTCTGGTTTTTAACAAAAGGCATATAAAAATAATTGAATGGTTTCTCTAAATGAACTAATGATAAAATACTATATGCACAACAAACGTGTAATGTCTACCAAAATGGCTAATCCATCTATATATGCTGAATTACAAACTTAGACTCAATTTTTTGTATCTTTTATATATCCCTAATACATCAAATATATGTCTATTTGATGATAGTAAAGAAACTCATTGAAATGCACAGAAGAAAGATGATATCGACATTTCATGTGTTAATCAACAAACAATGTAAGAAAGTAGTTACCTGCCATTTACATCATTCCCTTTTAAATTAGCAACTTCTGTAAGCGCTTTACTCCATCTGTCCATCTTTTGAGCCAATTGGCTTCTCTTATTTTCATTTGTCTCTGCCTCCATTGTCTGTTTATGCTTAGCCATTGCATCTCCAAAGCTACCCTGTTGCTTCCTGACATGGATGGGCTCCACATGATAAAAGATGGGGATGACAATATGGTCGGATGTCATACACTGCTCAAGGATCAGCACCAGTTCATCGAGGCACCATGTTGAAGTAGCATATTTCTTGGACAACACGATAATTGAAGCCCGAGATGCCTTAATCGCACTCTCCAATTCAGGTTTCAAATCTTCGCCTGTTTCAATCTCTTCATCATCCAAGAAGGTTTTGATATTGGCATCAATGAGGGCCTTATGAAGATGATCAGTGAAACTACGACGAGTGTCAACACCTCTGAAACTTAAAAATACATCATATCTATGATCATCACTTGAAGAACTATGACCATGAGCTGATGAACTATTACCAAAAGCTGATGAAGAAGATGAAGAGGCTTCTGAAAGTTCAGAGAGAACAACCATTATGAGTTATGTGTTAAAGACTCTTCACCCTTCTCGGTAAGCTCTCAAACTCCTCCACACGTTATCAATTATGAAAGTTGGTTACACCGGTTTTTTTCACTTGTGCTTTAATGTCAGGATCCCGTACAAAATGCCCCTACATAATCACAAATTATTAATTACAAACATGCAACTTAAATCTCATCAAACAGTTTAAACATAAGTTGCAAATTGCTGATGTGTTCGAAATACAAAGAGAAGTTGTTGGGTTTTCTTATTTCAAGCATAAACAGAGTGATAAATCTGTAAGGGCAGCCTCGTTGCAGTAGCAATTATATAACAAGTTTTTGGATCTTTTAACCAACATATATATAGTTATGTAGCGATATAGAACAAATTTACATTGCCATGTGAGTTATTTTAAAAGCAGTTACTCGCTTAACTAAATTTGTTAATCTTTTTTGGCTAACTTTGGGTGCAAGAAAATATCTAACTGATTTATTCATTTGTTGTACAATGTTTCTATTTCGTTTTTGTAAAACCACAGCCCCGTACTATTGTATGAACTAGTGGTGATGCCCGCGCGCTGTGGCGGCTTTATTAATCATATATATTCAAAAATTATTTACATAATGCTTTCTTACACACAGAAATTTTTGTATTTTTCTATTAAACCATGCCGAATACTATATATGTAATGTCACTATTACATAAGGATCAAAATGTAACTAATGCAATTTATAAACTACAACGTCCAAAACTATACTAGTTGAAATAAGAAACTATGGGAACCGAAGTTGTAGTTAAAGCAAATTAAAAAACGCGGGACCAAAAATCTCTATTTAGATTTATTAATAGGTCGATTGCATTTCTAAAAATATTGTAATTATCATAAAAAGTTATAGGGACTGAAGCTGTAATTAATACAACTTATAGAAAGTATAAAGACCAAAATTGTAATTAACTCATTCTAGGTCTTAAGCAATGTTGTAATTTTTTAAGCAAAATTAAAAAAATATAGGTACCAAAAGTATAATTATGCAAATTAAAAACTATAGGGATCAAAATTGTAATTATCCTAAATTAAAAACTCTAAGGACTAAAACTGTAATTAATATAAACTATAAACTCCAAGGGATGAATTTGTAATTATTGAATATAAGAAGTATAAGGACTAAAGTTGTAATTAACTCATTTTTACTTATAATGGCAATATTGTAATTTTCTTGAACTTTATGGCTACTTTTGTTTTTTTCCTGCAATTTAATAGGCTATAGTAATAAAATCCATTTGAAGTTCACTTAACAAATCAACACCAAATACCATTCTATAAACAACTACAAGATCCACTATTATCTCCCATGAAAGAAATTGCAATACATATACACAATTTCAAGCTTTGACTAGATATCAACCAAAAATTAAAAGATCTAAACACAAAAATGAAAAAGAATAACTCTCTTGACACTATCGTTTATAGATCCCCAAAATTAGCAGCAACAATTTTCTCAGATTTAAATTTCTCTATCACTAGATCTAGTGTCATCATACATCTAAAGAACTTTGACTAACACTCATGGGCTTGCCCCAAATGATATGCTTTTGAAAATAAGAAGCCATACACTTTCTAAGGGTTCAATTTCAAACACTGTACTAGATGAAACTGCAAAGGTAAATGAACCTTATACACAAGCATATAGATATCATCAAGTTTTGACTTCAATGATCAGCTAAACACTCATTATGACAATTGAATATTGAAAGCTTGTTCATTATGGGTGTTTAGCTTAAAATACAGAAGTTGATATAATCATTTAGAAAGAATCAAATGTAGAAAACTGTTTTATGAATTAGAAAATATAAAGGAATTGAGGAAGCAATTTATAGTTACCTGCGTACACAGGAAGTTGGGGTTTTTCTTTGCCTTACAATTGAGATGCTTCACGGTGTTGCTTCCTTTCTTATCCTTCTAAGGGAAAGGAAATTTCCAAGAAAGTGATGTGAGGCAAATTCCAAGAAACTACAAATTCTACTACTATTAGGAAAATTCCAAGAGAGCAATGATATTTATCGAGGAAATTCCAAAAAAGAACAAATTAGATAATTATAGTCAATAGGAAAGTTTTCAATGGAGTAATGATATATTTGTTAGGTAAATTCCAAAAAGTAATTACAGCATTTTTCTCATACAAACTGAAGTTTTTTGGTAGTAAGTTTTTAGGAAAAAGGAACAAAATCCAAATAATCAGTAAATATTGTGTTTTGGTACACCTTTAAACACATAAATTCAGTAGCAAATCAAACACACACAGATAGACAGAGAACCAGCTCACAAATTGAAGCAGAAAGAACAAAGTTTCAATTTTCCATTTTTGTAAACCTTCAAATATAAAGAAAGAAGCACCCATTCAAAATTTAACAAAAACCTACTAAAATTGAAACGCAAACTGTGGACCTGATAACATAGGCATGGATTAAACTGAAAGAAAAGATCTTAATTCAGCAAAATAAGAAGCAATTTTCAGGAAGACGAAAAGGGTTTTCTGATTAACCCAAATTACACAAAAATCAGTAAGGAAATAGATGAAATGTAAAGAGGAAAGTGTTACCTTTGTGAACGATAACGACATTTGTTCAAGAAAGATGAAGCAAAAAACGAGTTGGAGGGTGAAGATGCGGACCTACGTTTATTACTATACCAGTCGAGAACACGGTCGGAAACTGGAAGTTGGAGATGATGAGGTCTGGGTGGAATTTTGAGACGGAAGATGAAGTTTTGAGAAAGTGAAGTTCAGGTTCACTTAGGAGATGTGGAGGTGAAGTGTAGATGAAGGTTGGAGATGGCTAGAGGTTGAAGATGGTGCAGGTTTTGTTTTTCATAACGTTGGTGACGAGGAAAAAAAAAACAAAGGGTAATTTTGTCCAAAAAAATTGTTCCACTTTGTTCTATTTTTGGTTGGGATTAAAGTAATAAGAGGTTTTTGTAAAATTAGGGCCTTTGTTAAATCATTTGCACAAATGGGTAATTTTCGGTTTCTTTTGCAAACATAAAATTATGGCCCTGTTAAATCACCCACAATTTCATATATTTACGTTTCTGACCCTTAGAAAAATAAACCACTTTCATCGAGTCCCTAAAAGAAAAGGAATGATCCTCTGGAGCTACCCTCATTTAATGCGAAAAACTCTTCGTCCAAAGCTTTCCTTTTCTGAGTGAGCCCTATGAACAGACAACTCTTGATGTCTACTGAACGGAACTCCCAACACGAAGTCCAGTTTTCTGCTATTTAACTTGGATAATACATTATATTTACGTATTTAATTTTAAATTTTAATTTATACATTTTTAATATATTATTATATAAACTAATTTATATAAATTATTTAATTGCAAATTTATAACTTTCTAACAATTTATATTGTTAAAACTATCACTAAGGTTGGACGGAGCAGACAGCGGGAACGAGTGGGTTCGGCCTCGGGCTTAGGCGGTACCGCTGCCCCGTGGGCTCGGGCTCACACAAGATGGTGTCGGTCGGGTTCGAGTGGGTGGTGATGAAACCAAAAAATATTGAAAGTACAATGCTGCACTAGAAATAAATAAAAGTAGGATGCTATAATACACAAATACCGAAAGTACATTGCTATTTTTGAAGTTGGTGTCTTTGTGTAGAAAAGACTTCTCAAGGTAAAAGGCTACTCCCAGTTTATGTGAAGTAGGTCAATCTCATATGAGCTCTTTTGGGATAACCTTAATTGTTTGTTGACCAAATAACAAAAAACTCCCATGGTTTTTATATTTTTATAGATTTGGTCCAATAGTTTCATACTTTGCCTTTTCCGTTCCTAAAAAAATATTTGCTCACACTTTTAGTCCTTGGGTCGTCTAACTAGACAGCCAAACTGTTAAATGATTCTGTAACTAATTTTATGTTGATGAAATTTATAAAATTGACCCAGTGGTTTATATTATTATGGATATCGTCCAATAGTTTCATCATTTATCTTTTCCCTCCCTAAAATAACGTTTGGTCACATTTTTAGTCCTAGTCTGACGGCCCGGCTGTTAAATACTTCTGTAACTAATTCTTTCTTGACTAAATTACAACAATTGGCCATCGTTTATGTTTCTTTTCTGGATATGGTCCAACAGTTTCTTCATTTACCTTTGTTGTCCCCAAAACAAAATTCACTCACACTTTTAGTCCCTGGTGGCCCATTCATTAAATCCATAAAAATGATTGTATCCATAAAAGTGTGAAACTATTGAACCATATAAAATTAATAAACCATAGGACGATTTTTATAATTGAGACTTGTGTGCCTATATGCATGATTGCATTCATTTTCAAGGTTTGAATTCTTATGAATACCATATTTGACAGGTAATTAAGGTTTAAATGCAAGAAAAAGCAACGTCTTTCATTAATTTATTTATTATAGAATCCCATCTTCAGTTTTTTCCTATTACAATATTGTACTTTGAAAAATCTACCCAATTGTACTAACATCATCCAAAACGCAATTTTCAATGCTATGATCGGATAGATTTTTAATAGTATGATGTCCAAATAAGAAAAAGAAAACTTAAAGTACAATGTGCTAACTGGGTAGATTTTTCAAAATAAAATGCCATGATACGAAAACTTGGAAGTACAATGTCGTAATAAAAAAGGAATTAAAGTATGATGCTATAATACACAAAAATAAAAGCACTCTTGATTACATTTACTGTCTCTTAAAATGCATTTGAACAGTTTTCAACTTGTTAATGTTATCTACAGGTTGTAGGAATCAGATGGTCAAGTGTTTTCCATATATTTTAATATTTGAAATTAACTAAAAACAATTCACAATAAATTTCTAAGATATCATGTATTTGACATAGAATCAACAAATATATATAAAAACCAAAAATCTTGATAACCACCACAAACACCGACTTTAAAGCCATAAATGCAGGGATTAGGGGTCATAAGTCTTTCTAAAGTTGGAACGCTTTCCCTTGCATTTCCTATGCTCCTACTCGGCTATAAAATGTTGTAGAATTGCTTGACATGGCCCTCATAAGTAGGGATGAGAGCTTTGCATGTGAATAGTTAGAGAACATTAGATCAATCAATATATGAGACAGATTTGGGTATCAAAGAGTCACCTCACGTGCGCTACCAATTGTGCCAGGATTTCTTTGAGAAAATGCTCTAAACCAGGGCGGTTGCTTTGGTACTGAAATAAAAAGTTATGTGATAATCATTATTCACACACATCCTTTTGGACAGAGTAATTGTATTGTATTGGTTCTGTGACATATTTATGTGATCCAAACACATCAAAAGACTTAATCAACTAATGTAACAAATCAACCCATTTAGAAAATCAATAAGTGGGTTGACCCATTTAAAATAAACCCTTACTGCAGAGGTCAAACAAAACAATAAAAGTAAAGGGTGGATTTGGGTCATATGATCCATGCATTCAAAAGAATTAGGTTATGATTCATCAACTAAAATTAATGGGTCATTATCCATCTATTTAAAGAAATTGGGGCATGGGTCAAGTCATCATACATAAGACACAGCAATAAATTATTAACAAAAAGGACATCCACCTTGATAGTCGGGGCCATCTCGAATGAATTTACGATGATAGGGAGACAATAAAATGGCACTCATAGAAAATAGTAGGTTGTTTAGGATGTATTCTCCTGTTGTTGTTTGAAAAGGAGAGAGATCTCCACCAATGATGTGATTCCATGACTTGTAATAACCCAACGCATCTTCTTCTTCTCCATCATCATACACAAGACTCACCCCACACTCCTTTACAAGTTCATTATATGGTGCTGTAACAGTAATAGTAACATGGTCACCACCCTCCATCTCATTCATCCCAAACATCCAATGACTTAACATCACCCACTTTTCACCTAAACGTCTTTCCGGGTAACGTTCGTATATCCACATGTGGTTCTTTGTTATATTATGAATTATGATCATTGGCATAGGAGGGAAATGATTATCATATAGAACACACTCAAAGGGATTTTTGAATGTGTGCACAGAGCAGAAGTTGAGTCCTCTAAGGTTGTTTGGAGATGATGACAGGATGGTAAATGATATTGATGGTCCCGCGCTTCTATGCCTAAACCAACTCGGCATCTCCTCTGCTTCATACTCCATGCTGAATATTCCAAATTCATAAAACATCTGCCAAATACAATCACTTTAATTAATCACCATTATAATAGTATTATACATACTCACATAAAGAACAACAGTTAACTAGAGAATACCCGGATTTCAGATTCTGAAGCCTTAATCCCCACGCTCCTGTCATTAAGGAAGCCTATATTAGTCCAGCCCAAGCTGCGTAATACCTTTTCCTCAACATCCAGCATTGCTTGGATTTTGATCATGCCTTCAAGTTCGTATAACCGAGGTATGGAATATCCCTGGTGTATAAGTAATACGAGTGGGGACATTTTTGGATCATATACAATTTTTTTTACATGAGGCCCTTGATGAGAAGAATACAGCCGCAACTCTCTTAGTGTATGTGGAGGATACTCGACTAACTTCAATTTTGTACAGTTTTCCATACTAAGTTTCTCAATCCTTGGAAGGGTTCTCACACAATTGGGCATGGAAACAATAGGATTACTATCTAAATATAAATGTTTTAACATAGATAGGCAACTAAAGTCCATGGGAAAGGATTCAATGGACAAATTATTATTTGCAAGTGACAAAGTTACTAAAGACCTCGGTAAAGACATTGCAAAAGACTTCAAATCACTTGGTATAGCACCCACAAAGGTAGAGGAAGAGGTTCTTCTGTTTATGCACATTTCCAGTGAATCCATCTCCCTATTCTCAATTTTTGATTCGCCGAGATTACAACCATCAAGCAACACTATTTTAACCTTCTTTAACATGCCTCTGATTATTGGAAGTTTTTCAAGATTGTTGCAGTAGCTTAGATCGATAAGGAAAAGTTCAACACATTGCTCAATTGATTCACTAACCTCAAGCAAACTGGTGCAATTTCGAACTATTAACCTCTTAAGTGCGGGGAGTTGGTCAAAGTCACCAAGACTACGAAGTTGTTTACAAAAACTTAAATTAAGAATCTTCAGTGAACCAAGCAACTTTTTTTCTTTTAAGCACGATCCGTCCAACTGCACAAATGGAAATAAGTTACCATAGTATTGAATTTCATTAACTCGCATAGATGAATATTAAATAATGATAATTTTACCTTTTGCCACTTCTCAAGGTACTGTGGATTACTATCACAACCAACAAATGATTCAATATTGCTATATGACAAGTCAAGAGCAACAAGATTCTCCATAGGTAAGTCTAAAGGTATAGACTTTAAAGGAAACCCATGCATACACAAACCTCTTAATTCTCGTGGAAAGTTCTCATAAGACCCATTCATGTGCACATAATTGAGTTGTAGTAGCATCAAACCATCCATGTTACTTAATGCATCCGTTTTTAGCTCGAATGATGCACCCAACTTCTCTTTCTCAAGCATACGCATGTCAAGGGCAAGGCCTAGAAGATTTCCCTTACCCTAAGAAGAAACACAATGCAAATGAAAAAGAAATTAGACAGTACAAAATACTTTAGACATGCACGCTACTAACAAGCATATATGGTCTCCTACCTTTTTCCGTTTTAACACTTTGAGCGACTCCTCATGACACCATATTAGACTTCGCTTCCATGGCTTATCAAGTGATTCTTCACGTACTATGAATCTTCCCATCTCTTGAACCAACTGATGCATCTTGAATTCGTTATTCCATCCTACACTAAGAAGACATCTGTTGATAAGATTTGTGATTCCAGGTCTTGTTTTTATATCGCATGCCTCTAAGATTGTTTCAGCAACATCTCTATCAATTCCAACAAAAAAACAAGCAATATGCTTAAACAAGTCCCTGTCATTCTTGGATGGCAAAGAATCAAAGCTCATTCGTAGTACATTATTTATACAGGAACTTGTTTCTTTCTTTAGTCCTTCGATGAACCCTTCCCAGTAAGCAACATCTTGATTATATAGAGACTTGCCCAAAACTTCAAGAGCCAATGGATGTCCTTGACAATACTTCACAAGCTTATCTAACACCTCTTCATAATCTCCCTTGTGATGGTTGTACATGAATGCATGAAAACACAAAAGTTGTCGTGATTCAATCTCATGTAATCCATGAAGAGAGTATGTTGTATGTTTGGGTTTAATGTTTGTTTTGAGTAGTCTACAACGCTCTGTCAAACATGTGTCCTTTGTTGTTACAATGATTTTGCTTCCAGGGTGAAAACCTTTGCTTCCAAGTAATGCATCCAACTGATCAGAACTATCGATATCATCAAGAACTAGAAACACCCTTTTACGGGCTACTACATTCTCTATCTTTGAGGTATATTCTGAAACACGATAAACTTCAATTGAACTTGCTTTTGAAATGTCACTACATAGTTGTTTTTGTATATCAAGTAGCCCATTATACTTTCCATTACATCTCCTACTAATATCTTCCATATAGCTGCTTTTGTGGAATTCACGACAATGTAACTCATAGACATGTTTAGCTAAAGATGTCTTTCCGATCCCACCCATACCCAAAATACTGAGTATGTCTGCCGTATGTGAGGATCCGTCTTTCAACCAGGAAGTGATGAAGTCAATGGAATAGTCCATCCCAATAAGTAGCGGTTGCGGTTGAGCACTCCTCAAGGGTAAATGTACTCTACGGTAGATATCCTTCACAATTTCTTCAATAAACTCGGTCTCTAGCCTGAAATTGATTAAACAAGAGCTTAAAAACACAATTTAACTTGTCAACAGATCCAAAGTTAAAATTATATCATAGCTATTAATTTTATTAAAGTACTTCATAAGAAAACCATATTGTGGTTATGCTATGAAATACAAGCTAAAGAGTAAGGTCATAAATACTTATGTATGATAAGACTAAAGCTACCAATGAAATACAAGATTTCAATAATTGCCACCTAACTTCACTATGTTTCTACAAGGCCATCGAACTTAACTATTGGTGACCAAAAGAAAATGCCATGAAATAGTTATAGGTTATCTTTTACTACTTACAAGGCACTTATTTATCATAAAATACGCTATGCTTTGAAGGTTGTGTGGTATAGCTAATAGTGGACGCTTAGCATACCGTTCAATTTTTGGTTTTTAACAAAAAGCATATAAAAATAATTGAAATGGTTCATCTAAGTAAACTAACTAATGATAAAATACTATATGCACAATAAACGTGAAATAAATATCATAATGGTTAATCCATCTATATATACTGATTTATGAGATAACATTATTAAAAACTTAGATTCAATTATTTGCATCTTTCATTTATATCCTAATACACCAAACATATGTCTATTTGATGGTATTAAAGAAACTCATTGAAATTCATAAGGGGAAGATGATATAGACATTTCATGTGTTACTCAACCAACAATGTAAGAAAGTAGTTACCTGCCATTTACATCATTCCCTTTTAAATTAGCAACTTCTGTAAGCGCTTTAATCCATCTGTCCATCTTTTGAGCCAATTGACTTCTCTTATTTTCATTTGTCTCCGCCTCCATTGTCTGTTTATGCTTAGCCATTGCATCTCCAAAGCTACCCTGTTGCTTCCTGACATGGGTAGGCTCCACATGGTAAAAGATGGGGATGACAATATGGCTGGATGTCATACGCTTCTCAAGGATCAGCACCAATTCATCCAAGCACCATGTTGAAGTAGCATAATTCTTGGACAACACAATTATCGAAGCCCGAGATGCCTTAATCGCACTCTCCAATTCAGGTTTCAGATCCTCCCCTGTTTCAATCTCTTCATCATCCAAGAAGGTTTCAATATTGGCATCAATGAGGGCCTTATGAAGATGATCAGTGAAACTACGACGAGTGTCAACACCTCTGAAACTTAAAAATACATCATATCTATGATCATCACTTGAAGAACTATGAACATGAGCTGGTGAACTATGACCAAAAGTTGATGAAGGAGATGAAGATGCTTCTGAAATTTCAGATAGAACAACCATTATGAGTTATGTCTTGATGACCTTTCACCCTTTTGAGTAAGCTCTCAAACTTCTCCACACGTTATCACTTATGAAAGTTGGTTACACCGGCTTTCTTCTTCACTTGTGCTTTAAGGTCAGGATCCCGTATAAAATGCCTCTACATAATAACAAATTATTAATTACAATATGCAGCTTAAATCTCATCAAACAATTTAAACATAAGCTGCTAATTCCTGATGTGTTTATAAAACAAAGAGAGGCTGCTCGGTTTTGTTATTTCACGCATAAACAGACTGATAAATCTCTGTAACGACAGCCTTGTGGCAGTAGTAATTATGTGACAAGCTTTTGGATCCTTGAACCAACATATATATAACTAAGTACTTATATAAAAAAAATTACATTCTCATGTGAGTTATTTAAAAACAGTTACTAACTTTACTGAATTGGTTAATCTTTTTTTTGGCCAAGTTTGGGTGCAAGAAAATATCTAAACTGATATATTCATTTGTTGTACTATGTCTATATTTTGTTTTGGTAAACCCACATAAACATCCCCCTACTATTGTCTAAATAATAATCCATTTGAAGTTTACATAACAAATCAACACCAAATACCATTCTATAAACAACTGCAAGATCCATTATAACCTCTCATGAAAGAAATTGCAATACATATAGACAATTTCAAGCTTGCACTAGATATCAACAAAAAACTAAAAGATTTAAACACAAAAATGAAAAAGAATAAGTCTCGTAACATGGTTGTTTATAGATCCCCAAAATTAGGTAAAACAATTTTTTCAAATTTAAATTTCTCTATCACTAGATCTAGTGTCAGCAAACATCTAAAGGACTTCGATAAACAGTCTTGGGCTTGTTCCATATTATATGTTTTTAAGAATAAGAAGTCACACCCTTTCTAAGGGTTCAATTTCAAACACTATACTAGATAAAACTTCAAAGGTAAATGAAGTTTATACACAAGCATATAGAATATCATCAAGTTTTGACTTCAATACAATTGAATAGTGAATCTGGTTCGTTATGAGTGTTTAGCTTACCATTAAGAAGTAGACTATCATTCAGAAAGAATCAAATGTAAAAAACAGTTTCATGAATCAGAAAATATAAAGTAATTTAGGAAGCGATTTTCAAGGATTGAAGAATTTCCCACTGTGCACGAAGTTTTGTTCATCATTCTGGAGTTTACACTAGAAGGACTGGTACTATCCTAATTGGTATATAGAATTAAAGATAAGTACTTGAAATATAAAAGATCCAACCATCTGTTAAGGAAATAAACAACTGACTATGATGTGATATATGATTAATCAGATTAAATTGTGAAACTAACTTGTAAGAATGTGCCTTTATAGTTACCTGCTTACAGGAAGATAATGAGATCTGAAACAGTGATGATTGAGGATGACTGAAAACTACAAAGCAAATGGAAGTTGGGGTTTTTCTTTGCCTTACGATTGAAATGCTTCACAGTGGTGCTTCTTTTTTTATACTTCTCTACAAGTAATCATATTTATTAGGGTGAGGAAATTTCCTGGAAACTGATGTGAGGCAAATTCCAAGAAAGTACAAATTCTACTATTAGGAAAACTCAAAGAAAGTAATGATATTTACCGAGGCAAATTTCAAAAAAGTGGATTCTATAAGGATATTTAATAGGACAAAGTTCAATAAAGCAATGATATTTGTTAGGAAATTCCCAAAAAGTAATTAAAGCGTTATCATCATACAAAATAAAGTTTTTTTGGTAGTAAGTGTTCAAATTGAAGGATCGAAGGAAAGGTTCTGTGTTTTTCTCATTCATCTTGAAAGCATTACAGAGAGGAGGAAAATAAATAGACAAGAAAACAAAGTTTAAAAGGAAACAAAATAAATGACAGAAAACAGAGGAGCATTCTGTGGAGAGAAAAAAGGAAAAAGAAAAGGAAATGATTATGATTATATCTTGATTCCCAATACTCCCCCTCAAGTTGGAGTGTGTAGGTTGATAACACCCAACTTGCCAAGTAGAAAACGGAGTTGAGGAGCACCCAATCCTTTTGTGAAGAGATCAGCGATTTGTAACTTTGATTCGACGTGAAGAGGACGAATTTCTTGAGTCTCAACTCTTTCACGGACAAAATAGCAATCCATCTCCACATGTTTGGTCCTTTCATGAAAAACGGGATTGTTGGCGATGTGTCTCGCAGCTTGGTTATCACAAAAAAGGGGAGTGGGACCTTCGAGTGGAACATCTAGTTCTTGTAGTAGCCATCGCATCCATAGAATCTCACTAACAGTAGATGCCATGGAGCGATATTCTGCTTCAGCGGAAGAGCGGGAAACGACCGATTGTTTCTTAGTTTTCCATGAAACCGGTGAACCCCCTAGGAGGAGTAAGTATCCTGTTCTTGAACGTCTCGTAAAGGGACATCCGAGCCAGTCAGAATCACAATACGCTGTGAGATTGTATCCTCCTGATCGTGGTAAAAGGATGCCTTGTCCTACCGTAGCCTTGAGATAGCGAAGAACACGATGAGCTGCATCTAAATGGTTTTGCCTCGGGTCACTAACGAATTGGCTCAGAACGTTAACCGCATATGTAATATCGGGTCGAGTGGCCTGTAGATAGAGTAATCGACCCACCATTCGACGGTAAAGGCTACTGTCAACTTTTTGTTTCGTCTCTCCTTTATCAAGTTTCAAATTCGGTTCTATAGGAAACGAGCTGGGTCGGCAACCTTGTAGCCCGCAATCTTCGAGAATGTCTAGCGTGTACTTTCTTTGGCTCAAGACAAGACCTTCAGAAGTTCGAGCCACCTCGATGCCGAGAAAGTATTTAAGATTTCCTAGATCCTTTATGCTAAATTGTTTGTCGAGGTCGTTTTTTATGGCTTGTATCCGATCACGATCGTTGCCGACGATAATGACATCGTCAACATATATCAAGGCTGCGACAAAACTGTTTTTTTGTTTATAGACGAAGAGGGAGTAATCAGCTTTGCATTGTCTGAAACCCAGATTTAGAAGAGACGTGGTGAATTTTTGATACCAGTTCCGCGACGCTTGTTTTAACCCGTAAAGTGATTTCTTTAACTTGCAAACCCGAGTTTCCTTCTCCTTAGAGAATCCATGTGGGATCTTCATGTAAACGTCCTCGTCTAAATCTCCATGCAAAAACGCATTGTTCACGTCTAGTTGATTGATGATCCAGTTTTTCTTGACCGCAACAGCTAGAAGAGTTCTAACGGTGACCAATTTCGCAACCGGAGCAAACGTGTCGTGGTAATCAACTCCTTCTTGTTGTGTGAATCCTTTTGCAACGAGACGAGCTTTGTAACGTTCCAACTCTCCGTTTGGCTTATACTTTATCTTGTAGACCCATTTCGAATCTATGGCCCGTTTGCCTTCCGGCAATTCTGTGAGGGTCCACGTGCCGTTTTCTTCGAGAGCTCGTATTTCTTTTTTCATCGCTTCTTTCCACCGTTCATCCTGTATGGCTTGCATAAAATTTCTTGGCTCATTATTGGAATGAATGGCCGACAGGAAAGCTTTATGTGAGTCAGAAAAATGCTCATAAGATACAAAATTAGACAACGGATGTACCGTAGAGGAGTGTTGACCGGGTGTGGGATGTGTCGGATTAACGGATGGGGGAAGTCTGACTTCGAAGTCCTTAAAACGAGTCGGTTGAGTTCGAGTTCGTTTACCTCGTCCTCGTTCAAGATCCGTGTTTTGGACTCTATTCTCTTCGTTTGGGTCTTGGTTCTGTATACTTGGGGTTTCACTTGGGCTTAGAGATTCATTGGTCTGACTCACCTGATCAAATTCATTTTGAAGTGGTGGACCACCAACTGGATCTTTATCATTGCTTCGAGGTGTCTCCATACCTTCATTTGTGGTTTCTTTATTAATTTCCATTGTGACATCATCCTCCACTTGCTTTTGAGCTTCGACATTAACTTTGGTTGGCTGCTTTTCTTGCTCAAAAATATCTTCATGATGACAATTTGAAGCAACATTATTAGAAGGGAAGTGGTCTTCAAAAAATTTGACGTCTCTTGAGATAATTATTTTTTTGTTTTCAAGATCGTATATTTTATATCCCTTCGTGCCTGGTGGGTAGCCTAAGAAAATACCAGCTTTTCCTCTTTCTTCAAATTTGTCTCCTTTTGTATCCGTGTTTCGGTAATATGCCAAACAACCGAAGACCTTCATGTGATCATAGTCAGGTGCTTCGTTATGAAGAAGCTCGAACGGGGTTTTATTATCGATGACCTTGGATGGTAATCGGTTGATGACGTAAGCGGCAGTTAGGACACATTCGCCCCAAAACCGCTTTGGTAAACTTGCCTCAAATCGTAAGGCACGCGCCGTTTCAAGGAGATGCCGATGCTTTCTCTCGACGATACCGTTTTGTTGGGGCGTGTGAGGGCACGTTGTTTCGAGTAGAATCCCATTTTCTTTGTAAAAACAAATCATATCGTTGGATGTGAACTCCCCGCCGTTATCACACCTAATTCTTTTAATGTTTTTGCCAAATTGAGTTTTTACCATTTTGTGAAAATCCTTTAAATGTCGACTTGCCTCGTGTTTGAATTTTAAAAGGATTATCCATACGGCCTTACTAAAATCATCAATAATCGTTAAAAAATAATTTGCCCCAGTAAAAGAAGGTGTACGGTATTTTCCCCAAATATCACAATGCAGTAAATCAAAACATTCAACAGTTTTTCTAGTGCTATTAGAGAAGGGAAGTCTCGTGTGCTTAGCTTTAGAGCAAGAATCACAAATTTTATTGAAAACAGCGTTTTTGAGGAAGCTAATCTCTTTCAGTTTTTCAGTGGAGGCGTGTCCTAGTCTCTTGTGCCAAGTGTCATTAGTTACAACCATAGCCTTTCTCTCGTTTCTGATCACCCCCATCCGATACAATCCCTTTTCACATCTCCCCGCACCAATCAAGCTCCCCGTGTGAAGCTTCTGCATGACAACAAAATCGGGGAAAAATGAAACCACGCTTTGCAAACTGTTAGTTAATCGTGTCACAGATAGTAAATTACAACTAAAATCAGGGATATAAAGCACATCATCAATTTTAGTACCCCCTTTAAGGATCGAGTCACCCCTTCCTCTAACATGCACTTTCGTCCCATTTGCAATAGTGACAGGTGGCTCGAATCCAATTTCTGTTTTGTTGTTGAGGAAATTTGGGTCGTGGGTGATGTGTTCGGTGGCTCCCGAGTCCACCACCCACTCATCGTCCCTTTCCCTTATACCTGCGAAGTTGGCCATACGTGGTGTATCATTCTTGGGTTTGTTGTTTTCTCCAGCGAAGGTCTCCAAGAATGTCTGGTATTGCTCATTCGTGAGTCCAGGAATTGGACTTGAATCGGCTTTGACATAAGCGACCTTTGTGCCTTCTCGCTTGGTTTTATTACCTGGCCACCACTCGGGATAGCCGATCTTCTTGAAACAACCATCTTTGTTGTGCCCGTCTTTCCCGCAAATGGTGCAATGTTCAATTACATCACTGCGTTTTGGATCTTTGGCAGTACTCTTGTCACGCTTCATAGTTTCACGACCTCCAATGCCATCTCTACGCCCTGGAGTAAAAGCCTTGAAGGCAGCGGCTTCAGTTGCGGGTCCTTTTTCATGCGATATGGCTCTTTGTCTCTCATCCTCTGCCACAAGATGGTAAGCGTTGCTCAAGCTAGGGAGAGGTTTTGTGGCAAGGATCTGAGTTTTAATCACTGCAAAATCATTGTCTAAACCCATGAGAAATTCATAGAGTCTCTCTTTCTCCTTGGATTCATTCATCCTTTTTCTAAGATCACAACTACAACCATTACAGGTGCACTGTGGTGTGGGCATAACATAACTTATTTCATCCCAAACCCCTCTGAGTTTTGTGTAATACGCAGAGACGGACGCTCCGGATTGTTGTGTAGTCGTGAGAGCATGCTTCAACTCGAAAGCTCTAGGGGCACTTTCTTTCCCGAACCTTTCAACGAGGCCAATCCAGATTTCTCGAGCAGTACCCGCATATTTCACACTGCTTCTTATTTCTTTCTCCATGGCTGTTGTAAGCCATCCTTTCAACATGGCGTCACAACGCATCCAAGGCATGTAGTTGGGAGAGGTTGTTTCTGGTTTCTTGAGGGATCCATCAATGAAGCCCACCTTGTTTTTGGCAAACAAGATCATTTCTTGTGACCAATCGGTGTAGTTGTGGTCGTTTAGAAGGTCGTTGACGTGCATCTGCTTCGGGTAATCCGAAGCGTGAATATACAGGGGTGAGTTGGCATCAATGCCGCCTTCATTCTTGTCGCCGTCTTTGTCTTTTTCTCCGGTCATTTCATCAGCAGATGAGGAGCTTCTATTGGGATTTCGTTATTCAGAGCTTGGTTAGAACCTGCTCTGATACCATGTTCAAATTGAAGGATCGAAGGAAAGGTTCTGTGTTTTTCTCATTCATCTTGAAAGCATTACAGAGAGGAGGAAAATAAATAGACAAGAAAACAAAGTTTAAAAGGAAACAAAATAAATGACAGAAAACAGAGGAGCATTCTGTGGAGAGAAAAAAGGAAAAAGAAAAGGAAATGATTATGATTATATCTTGATTCCCAATAGTAAGTCTCTAGGAAAAAGGAACAAAATGCAAATAATCAGTATATCTTGTGTTTTGGTCGGCCTCTAAGCACACATATTCAATATCAAATGAAACATCAATACACACAGACAACCAGCACACAAATTAAAGCAGAAAGAATAATTAAAGCTTCATTTTTCCATTTCTGTAAACCTTCAAACATACAGAAAGAAGCACCAATTCAAAATTTAACAAAACCTACTAAAATCAAAACGCAAACTATGGACCTGATAACATGGACACAGATTAAACTAAAAGAAACGAAAGTAATTCTGCAAAAGAAGCACTTTTTAGGAACAGGAAAAGGGTTTTCTTGTTAACCCAAATTACACAAAAATCAGTAAGGAAATAGATGAAATCTAAGGAGGAAAGAGTTGCCTTTGTGAACGATACGACATGGATATTCAAGAAAGACGAAGCAGAAAAGGTGAAAGATGAGGCGTCATGTTGAACGGTGGAGATGCGGACTTACGATTATTATTATTCCAGTCGAGAACACGGGTCTGGAGTTGGAAGTTGGTGATGTTGGTCATGGCTGGAGGTTGAAGATGGTGCAGGTTTTCTTTTTTTAGAACATTGGTGGTAGACCGGTGGGGCAGAAAACTAAGGGTAATTTTGTCCACAAAAGCTTTTTCCACTTCGTTCTATGTTTGGATGAGACTAAAGTAATGCTGTCTCATCCATTAGTTTCAATAAATAAAAAATAGTTTATTTTAAATAGAGATGTATATTGAGTATAACTAATTTCTTAGCTCGTTGGAAAATAAATAGAAATAATAGGTAAGTTTAAGACACAACTGATAGAATGTGAAGGCTGACTTTTCCTAGTCAAATAAGTTTGGTAGCCTATTAAGTTTGGTAGCTTGATTTATATTTCCATGTTCACATTAATTGTTTGCATATTATATACATTACAAGATGTGTATAAATAGAACATTAGTTGAAGAAGAACATGCACCACAACTCAATACCTATAAGAATTGAGTGTATATCTTGTAATCTCCTTGTTAAATAAAATCTAGTTGTAGCCCGTGGATGTAGGATTGACACCGAATCCGAACCACGTAAAATCCTTGTGTTATCTTTTGCTTTATTTTCGTGAGTTTGTGTGTGTGTGATAGTGTGTTTCCGCTGCGTGTACCCGTTCCTATTCCTAACAACTGGTATCAGAGCTTCGGGTTTTTCGGAGGAGGTCTCGGTTTTAGAAATTAGAGTATGCTCTGTGGTTGCAGTTTTGTCTGATCTTCCACATCAGAAACTAATTTCTATTAATCGTATTAAAGGTATCTCGGTACTTTGAAGGGTACTGTTCTGTCACTCAAAAGTACTATAAAATATTTGTCTCTTGTTTGTCGTAATGGCTGAAGACAAGGTTGTAATCGAGAAGTTCAACGGTTCTGACTTTAGTTGGTGGAAAATGCAAATAGAAGCATTGTTATGTCAGAAAGATTTGGACGTGGTACTTGGAGACAAACCGGAGAAAATGGAAAAAGCTGCTGAAGATGCGTGGAACTCAAAGGACAAGAAAGCTAAGGCGGTTATTACATTGTCATTGGAAAGGAGCGTCGCTTTCAACATCATGAAGGAAACCACGGCGCGTGGTATGATGGATGCTCTGACGAACATGTATGAGAAACCGTCGGCGGCTAACAAGGTGTTCTTGATGAGGGAATTGTTTACGACAAGGATGAATGAAGACAGCTCAGTTACGATTCACATTAACAATCTAAATTCAATTCTGTCCAGATTGTCATCTGTGGGAATTAAATTTGATAACGAGACTCAAGCTTCACTGCTACTAGCTTCACTACCTGATAGCTGGTCTGGAACAGTAACCGTTGTTACAAGTTCAGTGGGGACCAGTGGTATGACTTTTGAAGGGGTTAGAGATTTGGTTCTTGGCGAGGATGTCAGACGCAAGAATCAAGGTGGATCTTCTTTTTCTGAGTTATTAAATATCGGAAGAGGTAGAGGGAATAGCAGGAATAGTGGGAGCAGTGGGAGTCGGGGAAGAAGTTCATCTAGAACTTGGAAGAATGTGAAGTGCTGGAACTGCCAGGAGGTGGGACATGTTAAGAGTCAATGTCCAAAGAAAGAATTGAACATTGCTGGTGCCGAGAATGTGTCTGAGGATGATGCACTGATACTAAGTATGGAAAGTTCTGTAGACTCTTGGGTCATGGATTCAGGGGCTTCGTTTCACGCCATGGACAACGGAGAAACGATGGTGAATCTAAAAGAATGAGATTTTGGGAAGGTACGGTTAGCAAATGACGATATGCTTCAAGTAACGGGCATAGGAGATATTGATCTGGTTACTTCATTGGGAACTACATGGAACCTGAAGAATGTCAGGGTGATTCCGGAGCTGAAGAAGAAATTGATTTCTGTTGGTCAGCTGGATAAACAAGGACTGGAAGTAAGGTTTGATGGTGGTAAATGGAGGGTGGTCAATGGTAATTCGGTGATTGCTCAAGGTATGAAGTGTGGGTCATTATATATGGTTGAGGTACCTGCTGAGGGAAGTATGACCGTCCCTGTTAAGCATGACAAAATCTGGTTCGCTAAATCTAGTGCTAAGAGAGTTCATTTTGCAAACATGAATTCTGGAGCCAAGGGGATGTTAGCTGAACGAGTCGGAAAGTCTAAACCATTCAGGGGATTTTGTGACAGTGGGAGCACGGGGTGTGTTCCGGGTACAGTTACAAAGAGCCGTTGGGTTTTGAAGACTAAGACTGAAAAATTCTCTCCTATTGGAAGTTTGCAAAGTTTGGAGAGTGTTAGTGGTCCTCGGTGTATCTCTGGAGCTGGTGGAGTGTCCAAGCCGGTTGAGACAGGGGATGAGTCGGTGGCGGTATTGACCACGACTGAGTTGGAGCTTGTAGGAGCTTCAACTGGCCCTTCTAGTACTTGATGATGAGGGGCGGCTGCAACTAGGAAATTGACTTAGTCTTAGCTTGTTCTGTGGAACTGGAAGCTTGGAAGACTGGTTATGTTAGGAGATTAATTAGAGATGTTCAAGCCTTCAAGTGGGAGATTGTTAGAATGTGAAGGCTGACTTTTCCTAGTCAAATAAGTTTGGTAGCCTACTAAGTTTGGTAGCTTGATTTATATTTCCATGTTCACATTAATTGTTTGCATATTATATACATTACAAGATGTGTATAAATAGAACATGAGTTGAAGAAGAACATGCACCACAACTCAATACCTATAAGAATTGAGTGTATATCTTGTAATCTCCTTGTTAAATAAAATCTAGTTGTAGCCCGTGGATGTAGGATTGACACCGAATCCGAACCACGTAAAATCCTTGTGTTATCTTTTGCTTTATTTTCGTGAGTTTGTGTGTGTGTGATAGTGTGTTTCCGCTGCGTGTACCCGTTCCTATTCCTAACAACAACTTAAAAACAAAAACGACATAATCGGTTTTCAGATTTTTTCCCCCTTTTTTCATAGTTCGTTATTGGTTATTTTACACGTCTTTACTTTTTTTTTTTCTATACTTTGATGGTTTGGAGTGAAATAAATATACAATGTTTTGTTTATTGATAAAAAATGATCGGTAAGTTTAAGACAGAACTTAAAACATAAAAAAATGATTTTCAAAATAATATACCTAAAAGAGTAAATATGATACGCACTCCTAACAATTTCTAATAGGGAATAAGAATGAGTTGTCAAATTTTCTTTCTTCTAAAAAGATTCTTATTTTGCTATAAATTCACTCAATATTATACAAAGTTGTGCAACTAAAATAATAATTAACTGAAAATATAATTTTCTCTCAATTCTTCATTATTCTTTATATTAATAATCGACTAAACTAAATATACATAAATTAAGTTATCATAGTTTGATGAAGTTTAAATATATACACCAAAAAATATATAACATAACATCAACTCTTCAAGAAATAAAGTCTAACATAATAGCAACAATATGCCTGGCATAGTGACACAAGACATCCAAACTATCATCTAAAGTCAACCGAAACAGTCAATCTAATATAAGATTCCTATTTAGTTTGCATTTTGAGATTGTTCGTCTTGAAATATGCATACAAATGCAATCACGTCACCAATTTTACTATGTATTATTGATTGTTTTTCGTACTTGTGTCCTCTTCTACTTGCATTTGAGAAGCTTCACTATCAATTTCTTGTCGACCATGTGATGGAAATGGTATGTCAAATGGACCAAACAGGGAGTGACACTACTCTGGTTGACTAGCAATCTGAAAAAGGAAACAAGTTAACAAAAAAAGTATGCTTCTGTTGTAATTAAATAGAATAAATAAACATAATGGACAAACATATGTTGTGACCAGCAACAGAGAAACACAAACATTATGAATTGGGGTTTTTATAACCAAAAAGGGCAGCAAGGAAATGGACAAAGTTGTGACCACAACATTGAGTCTCCTATTTATAACTTACTGTTTCACCTTATTGAACAAGTAGCAGCAAAACATTGAAGTATTGAGCCATGATTAAAATCAGCAAAATAGTATACACCTTATGTGGTCTAACCATTAGCAACAAATAACAACCAGTATCGACATAACTTTTGAAACCTATGCTACATTTAAGCATTCTTAAATCATTCGGTGAGCCCTTTCTACCAACACCAAATAGAGATATTTACAAATTGTGTGTTTCATTCTCCAGAAAAGCTAGAAAATGAAGAACAATGCTAATAAAGAAGATGAAATACAAGGATGCCGCTATAATAAAGAAAAATAGAAAGTACATTGCTAGTTCATGCATAGCCCTTAATTAATGAAAATGACAAAAAGATAACTACTAAGAACAATAGCTTTTTCTTAATGGCTATACTCTATTCAAAATAAACTATCAGGAGCATAAAATTGACGATATAAAGTACATTGCTAGTCGGCATAAATTGACTAACATTGTCCCAGCTTGTTCCACCTTTTTAAGTGGGACCAAAATTTAATGAAATAATTGACTTGGTCAATGTCCCACCTTGTCCCTATTTAGTCAGTGCCAAACGATGCTTAAGACGACCGTATTTTGTTGCGTGGAGTCCAGTACCATGTACTAAACGCTTCCTAAAAGACATGTCATGGAAAACCATCTTAAATCTTCTGGAATGTTAATGATATAATTCATCATAACTCATCGAGTTGCAGTAGAATTAGGTTGCCCATCGTACCGAATGTATCCATTTTCAATTCAGACATACATGTAGCCTCTCTTTATTCAGCATATTCATGTCAAAGGACGAGACCTTGAAGATTCTCCCTTACCCTATGAATAGAAGAAAAGTAAGAAACTTTTAAAGGTTCTATAAGTATACATAGATATAATACAAAATGCTATGAAAACAGAGAGTTATTTCGAAGTATATATATTATGTTACATTTTCTTGATTCAACAGGCTTCATGATTCCTCATGACACCATAGTCAGACTACATTTCCATGAATTTTAAGATTCTTGATCAACTACATCTCTTCCAAACTCTTAGTATGCTTAAATAATTCCTTATCGTTTTCCAAATCATTGGGCTAGGATATCCAAGAACAACATTTACTAAAAATGAAGAATCTATATATCGGTCTCAGCTGCATTTATATGTCAACTGCATTTATATGTCATGCTTGCATATGACATTATTACAAGTACACAAAATGGTGAGAAAAACTCGACCCTAGTGATTTTGACACAGCGTTTACAAATGCTATAATAGAAATTCGTACTAGTAGTCAATGATCCCAAAGTTCCAAACTAATGTTTTCATAAGGACGATTCTATGCTCCTACTCAGCTATATATATAAATTGTCGAGTTGCTTAACCTAGTTGCTTGACCTGCTCCTCATAAGTAAGGATACAATCTTTTCATGTAATTAATCGGGGAACATTTTAAACCTCCACTACTCATTACATATGCAAGGAGAAGACAGAAAAGAAGTGAAACACGAAGAAGTCAAAGTGAATTGCATAAAGTCTATTAGTCAAATCCCAAGTATGTTGGAAGGAATTTTTGTCATAAACGGACTCAATGAGTGAAGGATTGTTACTGGTGCATGTCTGGTATAAAGTGAGGAAGTTAGGAAGTGAGTACTCTTTTTTTTCTCTGTGAAATTGTAAATCCAATTGGGAGAGAACTGACCCCTTGAAAGTGAGCTTAGTGAAATAAAACAAAGCTTTCGGTTCTTGTTTACATCAGAACATTAGACAAATTTCATGCCCCATCATATGAGCCTCAACTATTTTTTAATCTTGCCATTTTCAAGCATCCATTTCAAGGTTATAATTCCTTTTAGTTTGTTACATCCTAGACCAATCAAGATATGATTGATAACATATTTGGATGTGTATGCCTTCTATTCATGCGATGAGAGACAGACTTGGGTGTCAAAAAGTATACCTCACTTGCGTCATGAATTATATCAGGCTTCCTTCGGGATAAAGCTCTAAACCACTCATTCTTTTGTACTGAAAACAGATAAAAAGTAATATGTTATATTATTATTCACACACATCCGGTGGGACAAAGTGACGGTCCCAATATATTTATGTGATCCAACATACCAAAAGACTCAATTAGTTGACATAATAAATCGACCTATTTAGATTGATGAATACATGGGAAGACCCATCATGTATCTGATTTAAGCCATTTAAAATACGCTCGTATTTCAGAGTTGAAACAAAATCAATATAAACAGGTGGATCTGGGTCATATGATCCATTTATTTATAATAATTCCGTTATGGTCCATCTATCTAAAGAAGTTGGGTCATGTGTCATATTATTATACATAAGACACGACAATCAAATATTTAAAAATATGACATCTACCTTGATACGTGGCGCCGTATCGAACGAATTTACGATGATATCCAAACAGATCAATGCCATACTCAAAAAATCGCTTGTTGTGTAGGATGTATTCTCCTGTAGTTGTTTGAAAAGGAGAGAGATCTCCACCAATGATGTGATTCCATGACTTGTAATAACCCAACGCATCTTCTTCTTCTTCATCCGTCTTTCCATCTTCATACACAAGACTCACCCCACACTCCTTTATAACTTCATCGTATGGCTCTGTAACAGTAACGGTGATAGTAACGTGGTCACCAACTTCCATCTCATTCATCCCAAACATCCAATGACTTAACACCACCCAACACTTTCGATTTATACAATATCTGTCCATGAAACGTTCGTATATCCATGTGCGGTCATTTGTTATATTACTAATTGTGATAATTGGTGAATGGGGGAACTGATCATCTAGAAATCGCAACATCTGCACATAGCAGAAGTTGAGTCCTCTAAGCTTGTTTGGGATGGTAAACGATATTGATGGTCCCGCACTTCTATGCATAAACCAACTCGGCATCTCCTTCTGCTCATACATTGTGCTGAATATTCCAAATTCATAAATCATCTGTCAAATACAACAACCACAATAGTTATATAACATGTATTCAAATAAAGACAAATGATTAACTAGACAATACCCGGATTTCAGATTCCCAAGAAATAGTCACCACACGCCTTTTGTTAAGGAAGTCTAAATCAGTCCAACCCAAGCTACATAATACCTTTTCCTCAACACTGACCATTGGTAGGATTTTGAGCATCCCTTCAATTTCATACGACCAAGGTACAAAATCTATCGAGTTTGATGATAACCGGAGTGGGGACATTTCTGGATCAAAGACAATTTTTTCTATGAGAGTGTCATCATACTGGTGACGAGAATTGAGCCACAACTTTCTTAGTGTACGTGGAGGATACTCAACAGACTTCAAGAAATCACAATACCTCATACCAAGTATTTCAAGCCTAGGAAGGGTTCTCACACAATCGGGCATGGAATCGATAGGATTGCCATCCAAATATAATTCTTTTAACACGGATAGGCAATTGAAGTCCATGGGAAAGGATTCAGTGGACAACTTATTATTTGCAAGTGACAAACTTACTAGAGAGCTAGGTAAAGAAACTGAAAAGAACTTCAAATCACTTGGTATAGCACCCACAAAGGTGGAGCAAGAGGTTATTGTGTTTATGCCAATGTTGTTAGCCATGTCCCAATTCTCGATTCGAGATTCCCCAAGATTACAACCATCAAGCAACATTTTTTTAACATTCTTTAACAAGTGTATATTTCTTGGAAGTTTTTGAAGCTTGTTGCAGTAACTTAGATCGATGAGGACAAGTTTAAAACATTGCTCAATTGATTCACAAACCTCAAGCAAACCAATGCAATTTCTAACTACTAACGTCTCAAGTGCAGGGAGTTGGTCAAAGTCATTAAGACTTCGAAGTTCTTTACAAAAACTCAAATTAAGAATCTTCAATGATCTAAGCAACCTTTTGTCTTTGAAGTGAGATCCATCCAACTACAAAAAGCGAAATAAGTTAAAATAGCAGTGAATTTCATCAACTAGCCATGGAAAAATAATAAATGAAGATAAGTTACCTTTTGCTTCTTCTCAAGTGGTTGTGGATTACTAGAGGAGCTAAAAAATGATTCAATATTGCTATACGACATGTCAAGAGCAACAAGATTCTCCATAGGTAAGTCTGAAGGTATAGACTTTAAACGAAACCCATGCATACACAAGCCTCTTAATTCGTCCGGAAAGTTCTCATAAGACCCATTCATGTGCACATAATTGAGTTGTAGTAGCATTAGACCATCCATGTTACTTAATGTATCTGTTTTCAGCTCAAATGATGCACCTAATGTCTCATGCTCAAGCATGCGCATGTCAAGGGAAAGGCCTACTAGAGTTCCCTTACCCTGGGAACAAACACAATGCAGATAAAGGAATTAGATAATACATATTATTTTGAATGCACACTACTAAAAGCATGCATGGACTCTTACCTTTTTTCGCTTCAACACTCTAAAGGAGTCTTTATGACACCATAGTCGACTTCGCTTCCATGGCTCGTTAAGTGATTCTTGACGTACTTCAAATCTTCCCATCTCTTGAACCAACTGATGCATTTTCAATTCATTATTCCATCCAACACTAAGAAGAAATTTGTCAATGAGATTTGTGATTCCCGATCTTGTGTTTATATCACATGCATTTAATATTGTTTCTGTAACATCTCTATCCATTCCAACAAAAAAACAAGCAATATGCTTAAATAACTCCTTATCATTGTTAGATGACAACGAATCAAAGCTCATTCTCAAGACATTATTTATACGGGAACCTGTTTCTTTCTTTAGCCCTTCTATGCACCCTTCCCAGTAAGCTACATCTCGATTATGTAGAGACTTGCCCAAAACTTCCAGAGCCAATGGATGTCCTTGACAATACTTCACAAGCTTATCTGACACCTCTTCATAACCTCCCTTGGGATGGTTGCACATGAATGCATGAAAACACAAAAGTTGTTTCGACTCGGTCCAATTTAAGCCTTTAAGGATATGCTTTGCATGCTTCGGTTTGATGTTTGTTTTGAATAGTGCACAACTCTCTGTTAACCACGAGTCTTTTGTTGTTATAATAATTTTGCTTCCTGGATGAAAACCTTTGCTTCCTAGTAGTGCATCTAACTGAGCAAGACTATTAATATCATCAAGAACTAGAAACACCCTTTTACGGGCTAATACATTCTCTATCTTTGAGGTGTATATTGAAACATCATTAATTTGAATAGAACTTGTTTTTGAAAGGTCATTGCACAGTTGTTTTTGCAATTCAAGCAACCCATTAAACTTTTCATCACATCTCCTACCGATATCTTCAATACAGCTGCTTGTGTGGAATTCACGACAATGTAACCCATAGACATATTTGGCTAAAGATGTCTTCCCGATCCCGGCCATACCCAAAATAGTGAGTATGTCTGCCGTATGTGAGGATGCATCTTTCAACCATGAATTGACAAAGTTAATATGGCAGTCCATCCCAATAAGCATCGGTTGAGCACTCCTTAAGGGTACATGTAATCTACGGTAGATGTCCTTCACAATTTCTTCAATAAATTCCGTCTCGAGCCTGAAACATAATTTAATAAGAACTTCAAAACACAACCAACAGAACTAACAAACCAGATTTGAAGATTTGATTTATCCAAATATAAATATCAAAACTATATAATAACTATTATTTTAACTTAGTTTCTTCACATCAAACCATATTGTACTTTCACTTCTCACCATATAAGCATCTAATGTGTAAGGTCATAGATATTTACGTATGATAGGACCAAAGCTACCAACACAATACAAGATTTCACAAATGGGCCACCTAACTTCACTATGTTTTTACAATACCATCAAACTTAAGTATTAATATAGTGTGTCAAAAAAATGCAAGTCATAGGTTATCTAGGTTATCTTTTGATACTTAGAGGTAAAAGGAGTTATTTATCATAAAGCACGTTATGTTTGAAGGTGGTATGGTATGGTTAATAGTAGATGCATAGCAAATACTTCAAATTTGTTTTTTAATAGAAGCATATAATCATAAATGAAATGGTTCATCTGAATGGACCAACCTATGATAAAATATTAAATGCATAACTATTTAACAAATGTGTAAAAATATCAGACTGTTTAATCTATCTAATCTATCTATATATATGAACTGATTCATGAGATCAGATAACATAGACTCAGTTTTCTGCATCTTATTTATCCTAACACATGAAATAAATGTCTATTGGATTGTATTAATGAAACTTATTGAAAAGCACAAGGAGAAGATGGTATTGACATTTCATGGGCTTACTCAAACAAAATTGAAGATGTATGGAAATACGAGTAAGAAAGTGATTACCTTCCATAAACATCATTTCCTTTTAAATTAGCAACTTCTATAAGTGCTTTGTTCCATCGGTCCATCTTTTCAGCCCATTGACTTCTTTTGGTTGCATTTGTCTCAGCCTCCATTGTTTTCTTATGCTTAGCCATTGCCTCCCCAAAGCTACTTTGTTGCTTCCTGACATGGGTGGGCTCAACATGATAAAAGATTGGGATGACAATATGGTTGGATGTCATACGCTGCTGAAGGATCAGCGCCAATTCATCCAGGCACCATGTGGAAGTAGCATAATTCTTGGACAATACGATAATGGAAGCCCGAGATGCCTTAATTGCACTCTCCAATTCCGGCTTCAGATCTTCCCCTGTTTCAATCTCTTCATCATCCAAGAAGGTAGTGATATTGGCATGTATAAGGGCCTGATAAAGATAATTAGTAAAACTACGACGAGTGTCAAGCCCTCTAAAACTTAAAAACACATCATATCTTTGACCATCATTTGATGAACTATCACCATGACATGATGAAGAAGATGAAGATCCTTCTGACAGTTCAGGGTTTACGAGTTCAGAGAGAACAACCATTATAAGTAAGCTCTGAAAATACTCCACTTGTAATCAGTTATGAAAGGTGGTTTCCCCGGCTTTCCTCACTTGTTCTTCAATGTCAGGATCCCGTACGTATTGCCTCTACATAGAATCCAAACTATTAATATTCACGATTGCAACTTAAATTTCATCAAACAATCTAAACCTCAATTATGATAATACCTTGGAGTTCTACAAAATAAAACTTTTTTAAGTGATTAAAATACAATACATATGCACCTCCGAACTTTTCTGCGAATTAATGAATTATGACGCTTTGAACATGCTTAAAGTTCATTATATAAACTCTAATTGTGTTAATATGCCAATTTTTATCACCCGGACTTCGAGTTTCAAGTTGATTTTGGAGCTATATAGTGCATAATGTGTGTATGTGTGTATGTGTGCATCGGACGTATGGGAATCAAGCTTAGGCATCTAAACATTAGAAAAGAAACCAAGAAGCTGCTAGTTGCTGTCTAAATACAATTTATTTAAAATAAAGTTAATTAATCCTACAAGGCCTCTGTTTACATTTGATTAACCCACATAAACATCCCAGTTGTTGTCTAAAATTTATTTAAAGTACAGTTAATTAATCCTCAAACAAATCAACACCAAATAAACAGCTACAAGATCCACTACTACCTCCCAAGAAAGTGCAAACCATTATCGAAATTCCAAGCTTTCACCTAGGTGTTAACGAATAATAGGGAGAAATTAAAAAAAAAAAAAAAAAAAAAGGAATAGGTTTCTTGACATGGTCGTTTATAGATCCCCAGAATTAGCAAGAACAATTTTCCAGATTTTGAATTTATTTATTACTAGATCTAGTTTCAACATACATCTAAAAGATTTCGAGTAATATTGATGGGGTTGTTCCAAATGATATGTTTTTGAAAATAACAAGACATGGCCTTTCTACAAAGTTTTGTTCATCATTCTGGACTTCAGGGAAGAACATGCCGGATTGTGTCTATCTTAGTTGAAATATATAACTAAACAAATGAAATTGGAGTAAAACAAATAAATTACCTATTAATGATCAAGAAACAACTAATTATGATTATGACAAACAAGATGAAATTGTCTTAACAGCATGTCAAACTAACTTGTAAGAGCGGTGCTTTCATATATAGTTTCCTGCCTACAGGACGAAAAATATACCTGGAGGCGAGAATAGAGGACAAATCAACGGTGGCGAGGTCGACAAAGATGGAGTGAAAAAAACAGAGCGAACGGCGGTTGGTGTGCAGGGAAACAGCAAGTCAACGAGAAAGGGAGGGAGACGATGAGAGAGGAGAGTTAACGTTGTTCTTTTCTACAGCTGGTGCTAAATGGGTACAAAAAGTCAAAAACCAATAAATACTATACTAATAGACAAAATTACATTAAAAGTCCCTATGGCTTACAAAAAATACCAATAATATACTTTTTTAAGAATTTCTTTACACGTGGTCTATATGGTTTCAATTTCTTCGCTATGTTCTCGGGTTTTTTATAGGAGTGGAATGGAAAGGAAATGAAGGGAAAAATGGATGAATTGTTTTCTTGAGTTTTTGGGGATAGAAGGGAAGGGGAAGAAAAATACAAACAGGAGTTACCATCCCATTTTTGGGAAGGGAATGAAGGGAAATGATAGAAATTACATCTTTACCCCTCCAGCAACTACTTTATTTCTAAAATGAAGGGTAAAGAATTAAAAATATTAATTTCCTTCTATTTCCCTTACATTACCCTCCTTTCCCTCCCCTTTATTATTTAATTCAAGAACACAGTGCTTATATGGTTGTTTGTTTTTTACTATCACGGTTAAGAATCAGATGTTAAACTCTTTAAAAATATTAATTTACTTGAGAACATGACTTCCCTTCCATTCCCTTACATCCCTTCCAACTCAAGAACACAATGAATTTTTTGAATTTGTATTCCATTTCCTTCCATTCCTCTCCCTTCCATTACCCTCCTTTCCCTCCCCTTTATTATTTAATTCAAGAACACAGTGCTTATATGGTTTGTTTTTTACTATCACGGTTAAGAATCAGATGTTAAACTCTTTAAAATGACTTTTATACCATTTTTGTTATTTTCTTGTTTGTTTTTGTTTGTTTTTTTCCAACTATATCTACGATTTTTATTTTATTGTTAAAATTTAATCTTAATTGATAAGAATTATAAAGAGAAAAAAGAAAACAAAAACGACTAAATCTCATAAGCTTTTCCAAGGTTTAACCAAGAACTTAACGGTTTCCAAAAATCATCAATAATTTCTCATTCTTTACTTGCAAAATGCTTAATTGGCTGCAAAATGGTGACATGTGCTATGAAATCAGAAATAGACTACGAAATAGGCTTCATGGTCCCTACGAGGTCCCCATATTTAAGCAAAAAAAATTGTTTCCTTAATTTTAACCTTTTATTTTCGCATCTGAAACACATTCTCAACGAGATATATCAAGACGAGTAAAAATGGTTTGTTTATAGTAAGTTTTTCTTTTGTTATACTTGTATAGCATTTATTACTTAAAGACTTGGGTTTCTTGTCGTTTATTTTAAATATTATATCGTTTTCGCATAGGACACACCAGATCGACCTAGTATTTCCGCACGTATTTACACTATTTTGTTTTATGTTGTACAGTATTAGGAAGGATTTTATTAGCCAAATAAACACAAAAGCATTAGCAGTTAAATTCCGTTACACATAATAATCATCTAGTAGAGTAGTAGGTGCCATCGAGCACTATTTTATGTTACATGTTTCAAATATTGGTTGGACGTACGTAATTGCAGCTTTAGGGGACCTATTACTCATTCATGGATTTATGTTATTTGATATTTTCAATTTCAGCATACAAAGTGTTGTTTAGGAAGTAGGAGTTTTATGTGGTCATTGGTTGTTAATTCAAGCATGTTCCAGCTAACTTAACAATGCAATTAACATCGTTCGCTTGAAGCTCTAGGAATTGTTCCACAATAGATTATAATCGTCGTTGATAATAGAGAACTTTAATAACATAATATTTAACAAGACATTCCATCACATATTTGATAAGAGATTAAATGTAGTTGTGAGCCACACATCTGTGAAATATTGCATACATGATTGAGTAAGTACAATCGTGAGCCCGTCATTTGGATTGTGTTGTGTTTGCTATAGTTAGTGAAGGTTGCATGATTAACTTGATATCCTCACCTAATTAATGTGGTTCTATGCTACGTGTTAAATGAATAATCGTTCCTTGATACAGTCTCTTGTTTAAAAATATGAGATATTTGACATATACAGTGGTACAAGTTAGCAATTTAATGTTTGTGTTGGTGTTGTCATGATTTGCTACCTGAGGTATTCTTTCTTATTCTTTTACTTATTTGTAACTCCTATGTTTACTCTCTTTTTTCTTTATTTGTAATTTAACTAACCAACAAAGAATGACAAAGTAAATAAGAGTTTATGGTACTTTTATTACATGTAATGAGAGAATTTAAACATAAATGATCAATAACATTTCCGACAAGATGGCCAAGACAGAAGTGTCAGAGATTCGTTTCGTTGATGACAGAGTGATAAAGGTAGGACAAGATAGCATCGGAGATGTGAAAGGGTAAAATTTAATGATACTATTTTAATGGGTAAGAGTCTTCTTATTTAATAGGAAAGTGGATCAAATTAACAAAAGAACATTATTATCAATAGTAAATTGTGAACTGGTATGATTTTTTAATAATTTTGGGTTTACAAAGGACATTGTTAAGTGATGGTAGCTTGGGTTGAGTGGTTAGGTGGTAATTTCGATACCCATTATTGGAATATCATGACCGTTCCCGATAAATATATTTTACGTGACTATAAAATCTATGATTAATAAAGTGTGTAAGTTTACCCGGAGTCTGCAGTCAAGTGAGATGAGGCACTAGTGTCAATGGTATCATTGTGTGTCCTTAGGAGGATCCATGGTAAGTATCTAAAATGTGGTTCTAATGGATCAAGAGAATTGTAGGACATGATGAGTCTCATATTGGGCCGATGAGGTATCAAATGGGTGTTGTAGACCCCTAGGTTGTGTTGGCTAATGTGTGGCTCATGGTGCTAGATATCACGGATAAGCCTAGCCCTGTTGCATGAGCTAAGGTCATATGGGTGACAGCATGGCCCACCAAGTATGGGCGGCATAGGGTCCAATAGTGGAAGGGTTCTCGATAGGCCTGTTAGGCCTTGGCTGGTGGGTCTATGTATGGGTTGTTGTGGCTATCCAACCGGGTTGGGTTTGTCTCGGTGGTGTGGGCCTTATTTTTTATGGTAGGTTGGAGGGAGGTCCACAAGATGGTCGAGAGGAAAATCGAGGCGACAAATCAATGGTGTGTTGGCCTTAGTTGTGATTAGACTAGTGGCAATCGTGGAGTTATCTTGAGCATTCTAAATGAGTATGTGGCCTTGGATCTTTCCAAAAAAACGAACTTTGTTTTGGATGTTGGTTATGTATAAATAGAGCGAAGGCAGCTTTCTGGTGGGTTTGGCTCGTAATTCAACATTGGTGATGGTAGGGGAAGAAGGCTATCGAGATTGGTGACAATCCTAGCCGTCCTGTAATACCATTAAGGATTCTATAGAATGAATCGATTCTCATTAATCACAATGGTAAAATATATAATGTACAATCCTAACAAACTTTCCTAATTTTCACTAGTGTACAAATCAATTCGGATATATGGTACATATTTGTCATAATAGGATATATGGTACATATTTGTCATAATAGATGTGGGGATGACGATTTAGTAATAACGAGAGTGAGGGAGAAAATAGAGTTGAAATGAATGAAATTGATAATGAGCTTGGAGAGTTAAAGGTATAGATGAAAATAGTGAGGATACTTGTGATAGGTTTTCTACTACACTAGAACAGGCAAACATGGCAGCGGAATCATACAAAAATTCTAAGGAAAGTAACATTTACTAAAACCTAAAGGGAAATTACTTATTGCATATTACAACTACAAGAAGGTTTAAGTGTACCAACCTTTAGCAAAACTGATTTGCTTGAAGAACCCTTTGAGAAAGTCGAAATCCCCAAATGCTAAGGAAGGTAGTATCCAAAAGAGAATACCTCTAATGGATCACACCCAATTAGTCCAAACAATTAGGTTAATTAGGTTATTAAAAAAAAAAGCTCACTATAAAACCTTAGAGAATGATTATAGATTATACTTGAGAGAGAAAAGAAAAACTTCAGAAGAATGTCACTCTGAAATTGGCGCAAGTTATGAGGTTCTAGGGGAGGGCTTTTATAGCCTCAAGGGTGATTAAGGATCAATGTTAGAGATAAGTCTTATTTGAATTCAAACCGGATAAACCTTTTATCTTTAAATTCAAATACCCTTTAGCTGCCATATATATATATATATATATATATATATATATATATATATATATATATATATATATATATATATATATATATATATATGGCGATTTTTATATAAGGATAAATCCTTGTAAAAATCGTCCAACATATATCCTAGGGATGAGCAAAACCGAACCAGAAAACTGAAAAACCGACAAACACCTATTAAACTGAAACCAATAAACCGAAAATCCGACAAAAATCGACGGAGTGGGATTGAGTTTTTTGAAAAAACCGACTTATACGGGTCGGTTCAGTTTTGAACCCACAAACCCACGGTTTTAAACCCACAAACCCATACGGGTTTAAACCCACGATTTTAAACATACTGTTTCAACGGGTTTGAACCCACAACCCCATTTGTACTTAATAGAAACGTACTTTTGGTGGGTTTGAATCTACAAATCTATGATTTTAAACCCATGGTTTTAGTATGTTTGAACCCATAAACCGGTTTTGTACTTTATAACAATGTACTTTCAATGGATTTAACCCACAAACCCAAACCGAAAAACCGACCCATATGGGTTTTAAAAACAAAAGACCAACTTCTACGGGTTGGGTTTGGTTTTAGCCAAAAACCGACACATGTTCATCCCTAATATATCCCAACATTATCCATTGCTTAACTATTGAACAATTACAATTCAGCCCTTGTACTTTTAATTAATCCTAAATTAATTCAAATTAATTCCAATTAATTCTAATTAATTCCAAGCTAGTTTCTAATTAATTTATCATCACATAATAAATTATTAAACTATTTATCTCTCTCTCTCTCTCTCTATTAACCTTAATTCTAATCGGACTACTGAGGGCAACCCAAAAAAGGACCCTGTTATTAATGAAAGGTCCTTACTAATTTAGTTATGACCTTGGACATTATTTCAACAACTTGTTGATGTAGGAATGCAAAGGCCAACTTAACTCTCGAATACCATAAACACAATGGATAGAAAATAAGGCAACCAAGATGGATGGAAGATTTTGTTAGTAGAGAAGGAATCAATAATGATGAAGAACAGGTGTACATGAGTTAAGATATTGTTACCCATGATCCAATTTATTTTCCAAAAGTCGCCAACAAGAAAGATGGAAAAGTGCAACGGATACTTGAATAAGATCAATCAAGAAGAATCAAATATAGGAACTCATGGACTTGTTAGTGGGTCCACAAATAATTGGTGTTAAGTAAATTTACAAACTAAGCTGAACGATCTCGATGAAGTTGACAAACTAAAGGCGAGGTTGGTTGCTAAGGGTTACTTGCAACAAGAAGGAATCAACTTCATTGTTGGAAGCTTAATGACCTCAATGTTTAGTGTAAGTTTAAATAGTTCGTATATGTCAAAGCCAGAGTTACATTTACAAGCTGCTAGGCAAATACTACTAAGGTACGTAAGAGGAAGTACCGGTTACACAGAATCTTTTATAAACAATGAGGGGCTGTTGATTTGGTTGCCTTCACGGACTTTGATTATACTAGAGATGAAGACAAATCAAAAAGTACTTCAAGTTATGTGCGCATGTTGAGTTTTGGAGCGGTTTCTTGGAAGTCCATGAAACAACTGATTCTTACACTTTCAACTACAGAAGCCGGGTTCATAGCTTCTGCTACAAGTACTACTCAAGTCGTGTGGATGCGAGTGTTATAAAGATTACGTCATGATCAGTGGGGCAGTACCAATATTATATGAGTGACAATACATCCACAATTGAATTTTAAAAAATACAATACTTCATTAGGGTACAGTTTCATTACCCGAGAGAGTTAGCGAAGGACAAAAAGGTCAAGTTAGAACACGGTAGAACCAAGGAGTATATAGCGAATTTCATGACTAAATCCTTGAAGTTAGAAGTCTTCTTAGAAGTCAAAAAAAGAAGATGGGAATAGTTGACGTCACCGAGGTAATAATTTTATAGAGGGTATGAAGAAGTTATTGTTGTTGCTGTTGCGACAAAAGACGGGTGGCCAAACTGAGAAAAAACCCATATTGTCATTAGGAACCTTTTTTTCTATTTAATTTCCTAGGCTATTTTGTGCTTTCTTTTATTATCTTTAAAGGCTATTCAAATAGTATTAGTTCACTAATAAATCAAGCAAAGCATTTGTTTAACGTACTCTCTTCTAGTTTCTTGATTTTCCTTTCTCTAAAATAACAAACACAACCTTTATTATCATAAAAGCAGCGGACAACACACATGGAATGGAAGGTGAATTTTCGTATTTTTTTTGTCAATCGTATTTTTTTTGTTACATTGACAACCAATGCAATCAATATTTCATGGAGACTCGATGCATCTTGAATTGTGTTTTTATACACTCAAAGTTCAGAAAGCCTTCCCCAATAGAGAGGGGTATATTTGTCTTTTCGTGATACTTGGAGTCCCTTACGATAAATGTTCTCATGATAGCTACGTTGATAATACGTTTTCACGTTTCAGAAACCTCATCGACAACTTCACGTACATTTTCCGGCCGTGATTCATCAAGATAATGCTGATAAACATAAGAAGCAAATCCCCAAATCGCCAACACAGTAGCAATCACCTTCATCCCGTTCATCTTTTCCCGGAATATAACAACCGCTAAGATCGGAATAATCGGAAGAGCCAAAGTACTGATTACATTCGAGAAAAGCGACGACACCTCAAAAATCAACCCAACGCCACCGATCGTCGCAATTTGCCACGCCGCCGCTATAGAAAACAAGATAACCAGGTACGCCATCTTCCCCAATTGAAAACTCGCCATTTCTCCCTGCAAATCGTTCCATTGACCGCTAACAAAAAGTGCCAAAATCGTAACAATCGACGCCACTAACGACTGGTAGATTATCATGTTCAATACCATAGTGAAAGTTTCTCCTTTTAACACTTTCTGAAACGATAACTGCGTTAAGGAAAGACCTAGAGAATACAAGGCGGAGGCGACGACGGTGCAGACGAATCCCAAAGTTAGATACCGTTTCCTGGAAATTCCGACTTGGGTTTCTTCAGAATCGCTTTGGAGAACGAGTAAAACCGTGGATATTGTTAAAAGGACTAAGGAATTGACGATTAACGGTGTTAATTTCTGGGCGTTTAGGAAGAACGCGAAGAACGCATTGAAAGCTAGCTGGGTTGTACTGATGAGTGAAAATGTCGATAATGGAAGGTAGAATAATCCGATTGAGTATAATATACTGGTCAATGATTGTAGTGCTCCGAGAGAAACATAAATTGCTGAAAGGATCAAAATGGAAGGTGGGTTTGTTCGATTACTTTGCGTCGATTGATGATATGTTAATGGTTTGAAATGGATATAGAACGGAATTAGAACCGGAAAACCAACGGTTTCCACTAGTGACGTCAGCCAAACGCTTTTTCCTCCCTTGCTGTAGTATAAACGGCCGAGTAAGGTGGCGGCGGTTTGGCCAAAGAGGACGCAGAGAGTGTGTGTCGCCATTCTCAGCCACCAGTTTTTGTTTGGGGTTCTGGGAATGGCGGAGGAGAGTGGTGGTGGGTGGTGGTCAACGGGTGGTGCTGACATGGGATTGGTGGGGTGGGAAATTGGAAATCGATTTGTAGGGAGGTGGTAGGGTGGTTTTGGGAGTCGGAGATTGAAGAAAAATAACTACCGGTGATCGTCATTTACCACCATGTTTCGTACATGACATAACTAGTCGTGAAGATGGGTGGTGGGTGGGTTATGGTTATTCATGTTGAGAGGTATTATGTTTATATTCAAATTCATGCTTTTTGGGTGGTTGTGTACTTGTTCGACCAGATTGGAGCCATGAATTTATACGGGACAAAACTAAACTAAACTAAGGGGATTAAACTAATGCTCAACAAATTGGACAAGATGGAATTGGATTGAACTGAATTAAACTAAACTGAACAAATTGTTTAGGTAAAATTTTTAAATGTGAATAAGTAGTGTATTTAAAACTGGCTTGTGATTAAACTGGATTGGAGAAAGACTAAGGCTCTGTTTCTTTTTTTCTTGTTAAAGTCATATGGATTGATAAATGTTATTGATGGATAACAGTATCTAAATATGTGATATATATACTGATTTTTTTACTGAGCAAACCGTCTGAATTTGAATAAATGACTATTTTATCCCTATGTTTAAACTTGACAAATAACAAATAATAAATTTAATAAATGTTATAAATTAAATTTGGACGTATTCACATTAAAAAATCTAAAAAATTTAAAAAAATAGCATGATTAATAAATTAAATTGAACATAACTAAAGTAAGTTCAAATAATAAAATTAAATTTAAACAATTAATATTTACATATATAATGGATTAAACAAAATAACGAGTACATGAAATTTGTATGATATTTTGTAACGTTGTCGTTTCTTGGAAGATACAAATTCTACTAACCGGGTAAACGTCGTCCTGAGTATCTAAACTTTTAATTAAAAGATCAGAGTGTGCTTTATAAGAAAAAAATACATTTGGTTACACTAGCCTACAAACATGACGTTACTTTACTTCTGTATAAGACTATCTTCCAAGTTCCAACAAACATTATTCTTCTAAAAATTCTACATCTCACCTATGAAATCTTATATTTACCCTAGCTAGTCCCTACAAAAGCTCGTGAACCTGGGTACACCTTATATTTATAAAAAAGGGTCAGACTTTACGTCAGGTGAACTCATGAGTTTATGAAATAATAATATATATCAAAACCATGATCAAATATAAATTTCAGGAATATAAAATATGGCATGACTTGTCGTTTAACAAAACCTATCTTAGTATCATCAGTTTTCTCGGTTTAGTTATATTGTGAATAGATCACACAACCTTTCTTTTGAATCCATAACCCTTGACTGGCTTTTTGGTATAAATGAAATAGTACAAAGCAATTCTATTGATCGTTGGGTTGATTTCAACATTCCCCGGATTAGTGGGAGTGCGGCCCTGGAGTAAGTGGTACCTCCGAACTCTATGCCTATCAACTGAGTCATAGCCCGTAACTACAACTTTGATATCATTCGTGATATCAAATGGGTACTACTCATGGAGATTACTAATTCGCGTCGACTAAACCTTTAGTATAATAACCAGGTGTTGACAAATATCATTCATTATATTTCCTTGTAGCATTTGAGTAACAATTTCATTCATTTTCATAAAATGATTGCATTAAAGTTCCAAGTATACATATTATTGGATAAAACTCCAACATCAATATTTTATTGCAAATACTTTCTTGGAGTCATAAAATATACCAAAATAATGTCATTGATATCAAATATTGTGAGTATATATCACTTCTCATAAAAATGCACCCAATTTTAGGAAAATACTACATGACTCACCACAAACAATAGTTGTATGTTTCACTACCTGAATAGTACCCACGGTTACTTGTTGATCTAAATGGTTAAAATTACGTCTAACGTTACCAACTGAATAACCATTAGTTACAAATTACAATATGAGTAATAATATTTCCATTATATAATAATGTATTATTAGTTATTTCATATACCGTGTCTGTCTAATATGCAATAGATACCAACCAAATACACTTAAGTTATAATATAACTAATAATATATGTGTGCTACTATATGTTCCCCAACACACAAAATCAGGGGTATATTTATTAAAACACATACATATACACAAAAAGAGGATATACAAACTAATCAGGAGGGGCACGAATAAAATTACCCTAATATATAAGTTATAAATGACGAATTTCAAAATAAGTCTAAACGGATCAAAGCAATGTAACCAAAAGTATAATTATATCAACATGATCATAAAAATAATTTAACTTCATTAAATTTATAACTACAACAAGGACCAAAACTATTAACCATAAACACTTCACATATAAAAATCATACCTCTTACAATCTCTGCAAATACCATCAATTCCTTCTAATAATTTCTATTAATTATATATGAACGAAAATAATGTTAAGACACTTATTTATAGTATAATTCTTCCAATAAAAGCTTACTCATTCCTACAAAGATATCAACATGACACATATCTTGAATGTTGACACGAATAAACGTCCGCACAATTTCTCTTTGAATCATCAAATAGAATCTAAGTACAATTTTCTTTCATAGTACTTTTGCTTGCTTAATAGCCATCTATCAATTTTGAATTCTTATAATGGGCACGTTATCAAAAGTGTACGTTTTGCTATTTATAAGATTAAAATTTTAAATAAGCATCCAAAGTAATAAAAAGTCATGAGTTACAACTAAAACATAGTTTAATATACGTCATGACTAATTTGACACAAATAGAATATTTCTTTACATAAAAATATCTTATATGTGTATATTCTTTTAGGTAGCGTTTGATATTCAAAAGTGTACGTTTTACTATTTATAAGATTAAAATTTTAAATAAGCATCCAAAGTAATAAAAAGTCATGAGTTACAACTAAAACATAGTTTAATATACGTCAGGACTAATTAGACACAAATAGAATATTTCTTTACATAAAAATATCTTATATGTGTATATTCTTTTAGGTAGCGTTTGATACAGTGGCGGACCTATGTAGGAGCCCGGGTGGGCACGTGCCCCCCCTGAAATTTTACCCCGTAGTGTAAAAAAAAAAAAAAAAAATTTTTATATATAGGTGTCCCCCGTCTACAAAAAATGTGCTCCTCATTGCCCCTCGTGTCCATTTTTCCTGAGTCAGTGCCCCCCGTGTTCATTTCTCCTGGGTCCGCCCCTGGTTTGATATGTACTAATTGTTGGGTAAGCAACAAGCAAGATCGTAAACTCAACCTCTCAAGAACAAGATACGGCCAAGCAATCCTCGATAGTAAGCACTCGACATACGATAACTTGCAGCATGAAATACAATAAGAACAAGCAACAATCAAACATAAAGAATTAAGTTGTTTACTCGATCACAAGATCAAGCTACGTCCGCTGCGGAACTAGAGTGATTTTATTATAAGAATGTTATACAATAATTACAAGTATAATTTATGCACTCAAAATAATCGCACACGCTCACTCTTGGAATCAGGAAGAGATATATATATATATATATATATATATATATATATATATATATATATATATATATATATATATATATATATATATATATATATATATATATATATATATATATATATATAGACGAGTGAGGAACCCGAGATGGATCATGGCAGATCTTCTAGTCTTTGACTTTCTGCACATAGACCAGCTGATGGGACAGGACAGGGAACATGTTGTGGCAGACAAACAGTGTACTGCAACAGTCAGCAGAACGTGCTGAGCAGACCAACTTTTACCTGCTGTCTTTTTCCAGTGACTGGGAAACGCTTTGCTTCTGGAAGAAGCTAGCCTCTTTTATCAACATCTCGACTCTCTCCATAAGATCCATGAAATGGATTTATTAAAAACCTCGGACCGGAGCGAGCCTGCTCTTCAGTCCGGATGATGCCTTCCTGCGAACGACCTTAAAGAAGAGTAAGGTAATGGAGAATACCCCGAACTTGTGATACATTCTTTACAACTGATCGATCTTTGCTTCGCATCGCATGATCATCTTAAGTGCAGCTCACAATCTCTGATGAAGAAACTGATATAAGACAAAGTATGACCTCTAACCGCACTGGCACCCTCGCCTCAGTTTTGTTGCTACGGACAACGGGTCTTCTTCGGTCGTGGTGACTCCTCGGTTCGGATTAGGCGCCATATACTCAACAATCTCCCACTTGGAGACTAATCAGAACTTGATACTTCTGTCTACCAAGTTGTAACCAATAAGACTTTATATTTCTCTCTAGTTCCTCGTCTTCGCCTCACTTCTACGGAAGACCAATTGAATTCATACACAACTTCAACTTATCCAACGGGACTACCTTGGTGAGCATAGCTGCAGGATTCTTCACACCAATGATTTTCTTCAAGATGAAGGTACCTTCGGCTATTGCTCACGAATGAAGTGATACCTCATCTTGATGTGTTTCGTCCTGCTGTGAAACACCGGATTATTTGCCAGGTGTATTGCACTTTGATTATCACAATGCAACATACAATCTTTCTGCTTTTGCTCAAGTTTTGATATGAAGTTCTTCAACCATAACAGTTCCTTGCTAGCTTTTGCTACTGCCATGTACTTTACTTCGGTGGTTGAAAGAGCTACACTCTTCTGTAACCTTGACATCCAGCTGACTGTGGTTTCTCCAATTGTGAAGACATAACCAGTTGTGCTCTTCATTGAATCCGCACAACCTCCAAGATCTGCATCGGTAAAACCCTCAACGACCACCTTCTATCTTTTGAAAACTCAGGCTGCGTCTGAGGTTCCCTTCAAGTAGCGGAGCAGCCACATGACACCTTCTCAATGTTCTTTCCCCGAATTTGACATAAACCTGCTGACGAATCACATTGCATGCGCAATGTTTGACCTTGTGCATACCATAACATACATCAGACTGCCAACTACGGACGCATACGGAACCTTAGCCATTTCTTCCTTGTCTTTATCTGACATTGGTGATTGTCCTTTTGAAAGCTTTAAATGGCTTCCAAGCGGGGTGCTTCGGACCTTAGCACTTGCCATGTTGAACTTCTCCAAAACTTTCACGATGTACTTCTCTTGAGAAAGTTTGATTTTGCCCGAAGTTCGGTTCCTGACAATGCTCATGCCTAAAATTTGCTTAGCAGGTCCGAGGTCCTTCATCTCGAACTCCTTGAACAACTGTTGTTTCATCCTGTTGATCTCCTATATGTCAGCACCCGCTACTAACATAGTAACATATCATCAACATAGAGAAGCAGGATGGTGTATGAGATCTTGAGTTGCTTCCGGTAACAGCATTGGTCTTTGTCGCTCCTCCAGAACCCAATTCTCCTCATGAAGTCATCAAACTTCAAGTACCACTGCCTTGGAGTTGCTTTAGTCCATACATGCTTTTCTTTAGTCGCACACCAGTTTCCCTTTCCCAGCAATCTCGAAACATTCTGGTTACACCATGTAGATGTCTTCTTTCAGGTAGCCATGCAATAACGCGGTCTTGACATCTATCTACTCTAGGTAGATATCCTCGGATGCAATGATCCCAAGCACCGTTATGATTGTGGTCATTTTCACAACCGGAGAGAAAATCTCGTTGTAGTCAACAGTCTCCTTCTGTTGGAACCCCTTGACCACCAATCATGCTTTATGTCTCTTACTCCCATCAGCTTCTTCTTTGACTCGGAACACCCACTTGTTGGACAATTCCTTCTTCTTTGATGGTAACTTGACAAGAGACCAGGTCTCGTTCTTGTCAAGTGAGTGTATCTCATTATCCATCATCCTCTTCCATTGTACGGAGTCTTTCATCCTCAAGGCTTCAGGATAAGATTCTGGTTCCCCATTCTCGGTCAACAAAAGGTAATATGCTAACGCGGGGTAGTGAACTGGAGGTCTTCTCTCTCTAAGTCTCTAGTTGATCTCTTGATAATACCTGGAGTTGCAGCTCCTGATTCATCATCTTTGCTTTGGTCCGAGGTGTTACCTTCCTCCTCGGATGAGCTTACGCTATCTCCGGCTCTGCAGATGCTTCTTCATTGCTCTCACTACTTCCGGTTGACTCTTCCACGGAAGACTTCGCATGATCATCTTCGGATGACCCTTCAAACACTATATGCTCCTTCTCTTCGGATGGTTTGGTTTGGTCAGTTCTGAGAGAGTGTCTTTATACATGGCATTCTCGTTGTCTATGTAAAGGAACACCTCGTTGTCTCGACACCCGTGAACTTTCCGTTTCGTTTTCTAAGTATGATATCGTTCGTTGCATCATTTGACTGAAAAATTCCATTTCCGACATTCGATTTGTATCCTCGGATGAACTTGAAGATGACGATTGTGAAGACATTTTAAAAAACTGATATTTGAGAGAATTTGTTGGGTGTGGGTTGTGTAAAATAATAGGTATATATATAGGAATTTAATTTTGAAAAAATAATAATCTTTTTAAGCTGTTGCAACATATAGCGATAAGGGGGGGGGGATTTTGTAAATATGGATGAGATAACCGTGTGTGATTAGGACCCCCATGAGCCCGCACCCCACGATCACCCACCCAACAGAGACGGTGTTCCCACGCGGGTTTTCTGTACCACGTCGAAGCCCGCACATCACTGGTTACCCGCTCCGTTTGGTCTTATAATGGTATAAAGCAAATATTGTTTACATTTTTCAAAAAGCTTACCAAGTTCCATGGACATTTCGGGGCTGTTTGTTTTTTCTGAAAAGTACTTTTAAACTCTTTTGTCTGCGGGTGCGCAGACGCACGCAGACGTTTTTAGTTAGCAGGCCGTTTGTTTTTCGCAGCCCACAGACCTTAAAAGGTCTGCGCGTCCTCTTTTGCTAGAAGTGATATACCTACCTCTTTTTACCTCTTCTAAAAAATACGTTTTCCTTTCTTTCCTTTTGTGCCCTAAAAAAAGAACACAGTTGTATCCCTCCCTCCCGTTCTCGATCTCGCGACTACCTCCTTCCCGTCTTCCCTCCGGCGAGCTGCCGTTGCTTCCTTCTCCGGCGTCGCTGCTGTCGCCAGTCGCATAGTCGGCGTCTCCGCTGCTGCTTCTTCCCGATCCCGATTTGGCTATTGCTTCTTCCTAATCGTTGCTATCTCCCAATCGCTGCTAGCTCCGACGCCTGACCGGTCGCCACCACTCCACGAAGGTATGGTTTTGATCTATTTTTCCCGATTTGGGGCTGCCTCTCCCGTTTTCCTGTAAATGTTGGAGCTTGAAACTGCTTGCTATTAGGCGACAATTTGGCATTTAATTTGGTTGCTTTTTTAGTATTTTGACAATTATTTTTATGTTCATCCTTGTTCTAACTGTGAGAGCTCTAATTTTGATCTATTAGGAATCAATTCAGATAAATTATCCGGTTTCAATTCCGCTTGGGACAGTGTTTTAGGCTTGTTTTCAGAGAGATTTGATAGTAATTCAAGTACAAGAAATGAAAAATCTCCATCAGCTAAAGAGCAGTAGGTTCGTTTATTTTATATGAAATTCTGCTACAAATATTACAGATGATTAACTTTATCATACTTGATTTTTTGTTACAAATATACATCATTATTGTAAAAGGTTTCTCAAACCACCTTCACGTATAATTTGCGATTAATTTTCGTTTTCTGCAACTGCAATTGAGGACACGTCCATTGATTTTGGTGACTTTTTCAAAGGCCTATTACCGGGAAAATTCCTCAAACTTCTAGGGTTCTTGGCTTTATCGCGACTTGGGATTTATATACCACTTGGTGGGGTGAATCGATAAGCATTTGTTGGAAATTTGGATCAAAATAGCATTCTAAATACTTTCAAAAAATTGTTTTTGATGTTGTATGATTTATATTTCGATGTTCTAAAACTCTTATGTTTAAAATATTCAGTTTATTTAAATTTCAGTTTATTTTACAGTTTGCAAACTTTAAAAAACAAACAGTCTTCTTTTGCAGACTGCAGACATTTGGTCCACATCTTCTGCTACGGATGTCTACAGATGTGGTCCGCAGACTGCAGACCTTTTACCTCTTAAAAAACAAACAGCACCATAATACGTTTTTTTGAGCTCCTCTAAATTGGCATGTGTTTTGTGTGAGTTCAGATGCTTCTTCAGCATTGTATTTTATTTTGATTTCAGTTTATAACGTATACGAATATGAATAAAACAAAAAAGTTTGTTAATGATTCTTAAATGGAATATAAATTGATCTTTCGTCATGTGATAGGTAAATAAAAAAATTATTACTATGGGAAAAAGACAGAGTATTATGATAAAATAACGGAAGTTGATGATACGTATCGTATCGGGTTAAGGTCAAAAGTAGGGATGCAACCGGGGGCGGATATCAGCGGGGACAACAATCTCCATCCCCGTCCCCGACCTCCAATACTCATACCCGTCTCCGCCCCCGCCCCGCCAAATCCCCGACGGGTTCGGGTAAAAAAAATCTCCGTCGGGTTCGGGGAACCCAATGGATACCCATTTAGTAGATAAAGTCTAATGTTTTTTTAATTCTAAAAATATAAAAAGCACAAACAATAATCACAGCAATTAAAAAGTTACATTTTTCCATTCTCATAAACAACAAAAACAATAATCCCAACAGTTAAAAGTTAATTGTTACATTCAGACGACAAATTACAAAAAGATGATCACGGAGTTTGATTAGAAACTAAAATGAAACCAAAAACAGAACATAACTCTAATGTATAAGTATTAATTCAACTTATACAAATACACAGATACTAAGAATATTTAATATAAATAATCTTAACTTGCTTGAAAATCTTGGGTCCAATTAATAAACTAATTCACGAAGGACACAAAATCGAAGAAAACTTTACAGATGATATAACATATAAGAGACATTCAAAAATCAACCTCATTAAAATCATATTATAGATCCGAGTGCATTCGCACTCTGTTTCCTTTGTTCTTGTTGAAGCATTTCCATTGAAAACAAAAATATAAACCAATTTATGCTCTTGAAGATCATCATATCATCTGAATCACTACAAGTGCGTACGCAGATGAACTTATAACCAGAAAAAATTACAGATCATACAAGAGAAGCAGTTGACACTCGCATCCGAACACTACTATAAAAGTCGAAATAGATTAAAGTTTAAAGATATAGAGTTATGGAATCTTGAAGGTCGAAGCCGATGATCAATGATCAAATCGGTATCCAAATCCACACTACCCATCTTATTTAAAGGTCGTCCACTACTCGAGTTGTCTTCCGATTTGTTATACAGCATAATCGAAGAGTTTGTTTGCAAGACTAGATAGATGCACGCCCTTCCGATTTGTTATACAGCATAATCGAAGAGTTTGTTTGCAAGACTAGATAGATGCACGCCCTAGACTTTTCAATGTCCAATGTCTCGTAACTCAATATTTATTAAATGGGCACGATATCTGATAACTGATGTATATGGTATCGGATATATATATATATATATATATATATATATATATATATATATATATATATATATATATATATATATATATATATATATATATATATATATATATATACCGGGTCTTAAACGGGGCGGATACAACTATACCCGTCCCCGCCCCATCCCCGCTTCGGGTAAGAAATCTAAAACCCATCCCCGACCCAATACCCACTAAGGCGGATAATCTCCGATCCGTTCGGGTCGGGTCCCCACGGATAGCGGGGAATCCCCGATCCGTTTGCATCCCTAGTCAAAAGACTTTTATTTAATTAGTTAAATACAATTACGTATTGTATCGGGTTAAGGTCGAAAGACTTTTATTTAATTGGTTAAATACAATTAATAGACAACACCTTCATTTATTTATGTGTCGAAGCATTTTAGTTTTACTTTTTTTTCAATTATATTAGTATATTATTGTTTTTCCTGTTAACCATTGTTGTAGTTTAAAATATGTCTGATTATGAAACAGGCACGCATCCGATACATAAAACTAGAATGGACAGTTCTTGAAATATAAAATGGACCGGTTGGAAATAATAAAAAATAAATTAATTGTTTTTATAACGTTTTGATGATTTTCTACTTATAGTAAAGTATTGATATAATTGATTTTACACATGTATGTAAAATGTTGTCATCATCATAGTCATATTTATAATAGGATTGGATGTGTTGTTATTGCCTATATTAGATCTATGTATGTTCGATTGTTTTCGTGGTTGTTCTTGTGATTTTTCTTATTAAAAGTATGTATTTTTGTTTAATGATTTGTACAAAAGTGTTTGTAATTATATCAGAGAATGTATTTTCTTTTTTCAGTTATATTGTTGTTTCGAAATTGTATATACAACTTAAAGGTCGCAAGGATTCTAAGGAGTTGTAGATGAGGTAATCGTGTGAGGTGAGCACTATGAGTATGTTGTAACCTGGATCCTTTATGTATTTCAAAATGGTGATGATGAGATATGGCGAGAGTGGATCAGGGTCCGGCTCGGGAGCGAGCAGACTAAAGGGAACATAGTTGATTGATGACGAGCTACGAGATGCGATTGACGTCAAGGTATTGAGAGAGGTGCTCTCAATGATCCCCCATATGTTCAGCTCAATCAAGAACAAGCTGATTGCGATTTTTGATGAGCGGTATGCTATCGCGGCTGTTGCCGTTGCTATTAGCCTAGGGCCAGGATCGTGACCTAATACTTTTCTGCTAGCCAGCCTCCCATGTTCGAGGGAGGTAGGATCTGACTGCCAGCATGGCCTGGATTTCTACAGTGGACGATGCTTTCACCACATGATTTTGCCCCGAGGAGGCAAAAGTTAGGTTCACTATGAACTGCTTTATGACAAAGCGAATTACTAGTAGGGGTTGTGTTGGTGATTTTATATTACCAATGTTATTTAAGTGTAATAGATTAACTTGGTGACAAAACACGATCTTGACAAATATTAAACAAGTAAGGAAGGTGCAAAGTGCACACTTGTTTGAGTTTGATTACGATTCAAAGTACACTGTCGTTTAGGGGCGAAGCCCCTAAACTAATGAGGGTCCGAGGGCAGCACCCCTGGTAGCAGGGACCGAGGGGCGGCAGCCCCTAGCGGGGTCCAAGGGGCAGATCCCCTAGCTGGGGTTGATTTCTGACTTTTGTGATCACACGACCCGTGTGACCACAAAGCAAATTAGAAACAGAATGTAATCAGACATCACACGACCCGTATGGGATCACGTGACCCGTGTGAATGTCAAAGCAATTTGCATCCGAGAAAGTACATGACCTGTGTGCGTGTCGAAGCAATTTGCAACCGAGCCACCACACGACCCGTATGGATCGCCAAGTGACGGTTTTTTTTGTCGGTTTTGACAGGTTATATGTCGATTTTGGTCATTTTTCAGGGTACGAAAAAACACAAGAACACACATTCTCTGGTATAGAAAACACTTTGAATCTTATCCAATCAAAGATTCAATCGTACCATTGAAATACTTTGATTTGAGAGTGATTATACACGATTTTCAGAGATCCAAGCCATTATTCAACCCCTAATTTCTAACAGGTTGACCATTCAGCCCCTTTCCCCAGTAGAGAGAGGGAGACGATGACCTAGGAGCGGTTTACCGCTCTATTTCGGGAGGAGTATATACCATCAGTAGAGATGAAGCATATAGCTCAAGAGCATCTGACTCTTATGCAGACTACCGAGACGGTGACGGGTGAATGTTTTATGATATTTAGATGGTTGTTTCTTTATTATTTTTTATTTTAAAAATGCAAAAAAAAAATTGGTTAGAAATTTGGGACGTTACAACTTTAAGAAAGGGTTCGTGTAGTTCTAGTGATGAGCCAAAAGATGAGTCGAGTTCTACATGCTTCAACTGTAAGATCGATCATGTATGTCATGATATGTACAAGGACTGATCTCTTGTGTGCCTTGAGCATGCTGAGTCGTTATCAGGCTAATCATGGTGAAAATCATTAGATTGCTATCAAGAACATCCCCAAGTTTTTAATAAGGACAAAGGATGTGTTCTTGGTTTAATGAGGTATTGAAGAGCTAAGTGTAAAGGGTTACACTATTACAAGCTTATGAACTAACAAATATGACTCCTGTTCGCAGTCAGTATACGAGCTCTTGCCAAACAGAGACATCAAAGTTAAAAGAGTTACCTCGGATAGGGATTTTAGCTTATCTATTAACTAACCCATTGTCACAGACCAAGCATGCTTTTCATACTAGGTTGACAGGAATTAGACTTGCAAATGAATTAGTTTGAGTGTATTTATTTAGTTTAGTTTTATTTGATTTAGGAACTTATACAATGCAACTCTTTATCTTATTTGATGATTATTTTGTAGAGATCTTAATATATGCATGGTGCAGTCAATTCATTAGCTTATCACTATATTCCAACTTTTCATGTTTTATTTAACTTCTTGAATATTAAATTATTCAAAGCATCCACAGTCAATCATACTTCCAGAAGTAAGTAGTGATTTAAGGCTGACATGGGGTATTAGTAGACTATTCATAGAGATTGACATAACATGGTGATATGACTAATACACATGTTTACTTAAAGTAGATTAAGTATTAGAGTAACCCAAACTTAGAGATTAGTTCGTGGGAATTGTTACAAGTAATTCTAATATGGTAATATCTTATATTCTTCAAACAGATATGCATGAGACTCCTTGTCTGCAGTTTGTTGTGTCTTGGTTTTCTCCAACATTGTCCGTAACTGGCAACCATAAAGGGAATGCATATATATTACATGATGAGTAGGTGAGGTCTATGCAGTTAAAGTTATTTGTTTCTTCTGCTTTAATGGGAGAAGTGATATCCATAGCCCCCCTCAATGATTTGGTTTTCACATTAAATGCATGGTCATGCTCAGATTAAATTGACAATGCAGTCTGTTTGGTCACCATAAATCTTTATTAGGAAACATAATCTCGAACGTATAATATTGAAAATTTTCCATGTCTCACGTTCATACAAATATCTTGAATAGTAAATGGATGTTTGATCGCTTACCTAATGGCTGCTTCATAGCTACAAGATATGAGTAAAACTGTTGTCTTAGATGACATACATCTTGCTAGGTTAAGGAATATGAGACCATACAGTTGTTGTGACATGTGCAAGTGAAAAGGCTGATTGATATATGTACATGGTCACAACAAAGTTGGTGATATTACTATAAATAACAAGGTCCCTTTGGGTTACACAATATATGATTTGAGCATAAAATGACAAAAGGGGAAAATGAGGGACTAATTTATTGACTTATCATCTTTTGGTAAGCTAATTAGAAACTAGTAAAAATCAGGAGATTAAAAGGAAAACATTTGAATTTCAAATATTGAATAAAGATAACCCTTATCTAGTCAAAGATAAGGACTATACAAGGGTATTCAAAATCGTAGTGGTAAACAAAAGGGAGTTAATGACCAAAATTTTTTCCATCCCACCTCTCACTCACGGTTCCCTCCTTTCTCCCCTATTGGCTAAATAAACACTCACGACCAAACCCTGATTTGCTTGGCTTTGTGTTCATGACTTGAAAACAAGGTGGGTAGAGTTGTCAATCATTGCAAGAATCATAGTCTTGGGTGCTACTATATTATAGGAACTCTAGTTTGGGTTCTAGCTCATCCAATCAACACAAGCAGAAGGATCAAAACCAAAGTCTGCAAGGGTATGCATTCTTTGTTTCGGTTGTCCCCTTCTTAGTTTTGTTGCAAATTGTACATCGATCTGTGGTGCTGCTTGAAATATGTTCCATTTTATGCTTTCGTTGTGTTTGTTATTTTATGTTTTAAATTATCAACATATTCCATCAGTAAACATAACTAGTTAATGGTCACTAGAAAATTCACCTTTCACTCATTGCAAATCATTGTTTCCTTGTCGATTGTGCGATGTTGAGTCGTCTAATTTCTCGTGCGACGAGTTGAAGAACCTTAACAAAGTAAGGCATTCAATGAGGTGTACATTGGTTATTTAATGAGGTGTAACTTATCATCAACACATGATATGTTTAAATGAGGGATGAAGACATGACAAGGGTTTTAAGGAGGGTTATATGGACAACATTGAAAAAAAATATACTGTGGAATTTAGAACAAAAAATAATATAAAATCAAAATCAAAGAAAATGAAAATATATTTGATTTTTGTCATTGGGTATTTTCTCAAATTAAAATGCTCGAGATTATTGAACTGTTTAATAGTATGTTAGACCATCTCCGGTCCATCTCTATTTTTTACTCTATTTAAGTGAAAAATGGTGTAAAAAGTAGACCATCTCCAACCCACCTCTATTTTTCATACTATTTTTTCTTTAAAACGTATATTCATAGCATATTCTTTTTTCTTCATTTACAAAAATTGTCAAAATCTCCCCTTCTATTTATTAACTTTTAACATATAATTACTCTATCTTTTTATTGTAATAGTATTCTAAATTATGTTATCAAAACCTTAATAACAAAATAATTTATTCGTATATAATTAATTTGAAGATTAAAGTGAGCTTCTTTATCTTTAATACATTTATATCGAGCAAGAAATTGTTGGAATCGACCATCTTCATTTATAGTCATGTCAACCTCTATCGGCAGCACTTCTCTCGCTACTTCAATTAGTGCGTCAAATTCATGCATTTTAGCAAAAAGGGCTGAACAACAAAATCAACAATCGTCTTTTTTGGACAATATTTTGATAACATCTGGATCTGGATCTGGATCTGGATCTGGATCTGGTTTAACTGATTTCTAGAATAATATTATTGTCAATTATCGTTTTTATTAGACTGTGTTTAATATATAAGTTAAAGGCATGCTTTACTAGAATATTCATATTGTATAATATATATTTTGTACTTTTTTTATAAAATATGTTATCGTGCTTTAATTTTTTTAAATATACGTAAATTTTTATATGAATTGGATATATAAATATTCAATTTGTTTAATTATAATTAATTAATATCATTTAATATATAATATGATTGCAAATATTTGTTATTATATTTAAATAAACTAGAAATGTATAAAAATAAAATTAGAGGACTAAAAATGACAAGTGAAATATTAACTCTATATTTGAAGTAAACTATTCAAATACTCAAATATAGAGTTGGTTATAGAGTGGGGTTAGAGAAAAATAGAGTAAAAAAATAAAATAACTCTATGTTTAGAGTGGGGTTGGAGATGTCCTTATTGTGTTTGAATAACCTAAAATTAAGGGGGTGTTTGAAATTCCTTTTTAAAATAATTTATACTTTTAGTAGAACTGATTATTAGGTTATGCAGTGTCAAAATAGAGTTTTAAAAAAGTGTTTATATTAACTTATCCGATACCAAAACATAATAAGCTTATAAGTTACTTTTTAGTGTTTGACAAATTATGCTTATACGTGTAACGATGAAATAACTTATTAAAAACTTTTTAAACAAATCAATAAGTAAGGAAGAAATAACCTATCAAAAACTCATTATTTAAGTGAATAAATGCCTATGAAATCTTTCTATTCAAACACATCAAACTTTTATTCACCGGCGAAGACCGTAATAAGTCAATAATCACTTCATATGAACAATCTCAAACACCCCTTAAAACATATTAGTATTTGGTGAAAGAAAGAAAAAGTTAAAAAAAAAAAGAGGATGTTTGAGATTGCTTATTTAAAACTACTTATACTTATTTGTATAAATATTTATTAATTTATCCGGAGTTAAATTAACTTATCCGATGTTAAATGTAGTTTCAAAAAAAAGTGTTTGAATTATATTATTCAGTAGCAAAACGTAATACATTTATACATTGACTTTTTAATGTCCGATAATTTCTGCTTATAAATGTTAACCAATATAATCTTTGCTTATAAATGTTAAATAACCAATGATAACAGGGTATATATAATTATATAGATATGTAATTACAATGGAGTTAATATAATAAATTGATTTAAATAAATCATAAACTAATTTAAATAAATTAAAAGTATAGAAATTTTATTATTTAAGATTATAATTTTTCTTATTGTATTCAAACATTAAAAACTACCGGTAGTCAACCCCCAATATACCCAACCTCGCCATTGGCACCGCTTGTTACTCCCTTCTTACGGCCGTAGTAGAGCTCGCCGCCGCCGTCTACGAATTCCTCTATTCCCCTGAATCCGCAGATATCACAAAATAGAGGTGCGCACTTTTGCTCTTCCTCCTCTCTCACGTACAGGTTCAGAAGATCGCGATCCCCTTCGTGTAGAAATTAGGTCATGTGTGTATATCTCGATTTCTATTGATTCCATTTTTCATTTATCTGGCAAAATCTCTCAATTTCAGGGCCGAATCGAACACGAAATTCCCCTAACGAAATGTTGAAACCTAGAAAAGTTAGTGGTAGAGGAGAAACAACCGGAGGAGCTGCACATTACGCATTTGGAGCCCTAGACGACGATATAATCATCAAACACAGGCTTCTCACCAGAACAACAACCACAAGAGGCGAACCTCCATTAAAAAAGCTTCAAAAAAAGTTCACCTCATTTGCTCTGGAAACCGAGAAGGACTCAGAGAATTACGCTGATTGTGAGAGGCTCGCCAAGGCTTTCTTACAGGAGCTGAAGACTTTCGAACTCCCGTTGGTGAAAACAAAGGCGGTTATTGACGCAAATGTTAGAGAAAAGGAGAATTTCAACGAATTGAATGATGAAATCAATAGAAAGATAGTGGAAGCACATGATGATATTGAAGATTTGAAGAAGCAACTTGAAGAAAGCAAGGTTGAAAGGAAGCATAAGGAAGAATGTGAAACGATTAGGAAGCTGATTGCTGCACAACCTCCCAGATCTCAGACTCAGAAGCTCATTAACGAACTGGAGAAAGAGATTGCATCTTTAGAAGCTGAGAATACTGCAAGTTCAAGAACTTTAGAGCTTCGTAAGAAGCAATTTGCTCTTCTGTTACATGTGGTATGTACTTTTTTCTAAACAATTGCATTCTTATTCATACAAGTTTGATATTACTAGACTAAAACAAGAAATACAAGAAACTTCATAGCTCTTGTAGTCATGTTCAAGTAAAATCACAGTTTTGTTCCTGATTTATATTACTAGAGTAAAACAAGAGTTATTTAACCATTCTAGAATTTGTTAATTTGATTTGTGTACAGGTAGATGAGTTACAAAACACGATTGAGGAAGAACAAAAGAGTATGATGGAGGAAATGCGAATGGCAATTTATGAAAACAAGAACATTGTTGAAGATGTTGCTGTTCCAGGGAGCTCAGAAACTCCTATGGCCATTGATTGATGTTAATGTTTGTATGTTTACTTTCTCTCTCTTGTATCTCATATCCCTGAACTAAATTCATGAACCTTAATTTTCAGGTCTTTTAATTACATCATTTTCACTTCTGTCATAGATAGGTCATAGGCAGACAAGTAAAATATCTTGGGAGATTATAATTTAGTGGCGTTTACCCAGTGCTTTGTTATTTAGTATTTACTACTAAAAACCCATTTTTGCATTTTTAATATTTGTAAAGGTAACCAACTATGAAAGTTGTTCCGAATAGGGCGTTATAATATAGCAGGCAGGTTTACAGGTTATCTTTCTTTAGCTAAACCTTTTTTTTATTTACAAATTTGTCCCAATGTTTATAAATGTTAAGATTTTGGTCCGAGTTTTTCTAAACTGATTTGGCCCGACTTTTCTTTTTACAACTATGTTTTGAAGTGTTTTTCAAAAATTAGTTTTTAGAAATTAGTTTTTTTTTTCATTTTTTTACAAGTTCGCCAAATTCTTTTTTCCATGTACGCTGCCTTTATAAGAAAACAATTGAAAGTACAATGTTATAATAGAAATAAATGAAAGTAGAATGCTATAATACACGCATTTATGGAAGTATGTGGCTATCTCTTGTATTTATCTCAATAGGAAAAGATTATCGACTAAAGTAATATATTAATGATTCTTGTAACCATTAATTCGGCTTTTGTATTAAATTTTTTTTAGAATCAGTCACATTTACTTGTTTTTGGCTTATGATTGGATTCATTGCAAATAACAGTAAATAACTTTCTCCTTTTTTATAATTTGGTCATTGAAGTTTAAAAATTGTCATAAAAATGCTTGAACTTTGCAAAAACTTTTTTTAAGGTAATATGGATCAACTTTGTTGTCTGTGTTTTTTAAGGTAAGTGACTTCTTTTTGGCAATAAATTCATTTTCTTGATAATTTTGAAACTTCGGTGACGAAAGAATGGCAATTGACTTGGTCAATGTTTCCTTTGATGAAACTTTTTTGTAAGGTTACAAACATCCACTAGGTGATCAAAGCGATTATTTATTACAAAACTAAAAAAGTGGTCAGGATTGCAATATGAAAAGGCAGTTTTCATGGTGCAATAGACAATAACGATTTTTTATGTAATAAGTAGAATTATTATATATATAATTGGTAAATTTTCATAAAAATCACTAAGTTTTCAACCTTTTATCTGAAAAACCACAACTTCTTATTTTTTTGAAGTAAAACCACTCATATTTCTAAAAGTTTTTAGAAAAGCTATTCATGTTAAATAACTTTTCAAAAACGTCATTTTAGAAAAACATTTTTTTCCAAATAAAACGTAATTTTTTATTATGAAACATAGTTTGTTAATCATTAAGGGTAGAAATGGTTTGATTTTTGGTTAAAATCGAACCCAAACAAAAAACTTTGGGTTTTGACTTTGGAAATAGCAAACTATCGGTTTTTCCATTTCATTTTCTCTTATTTTTTTGGTTGGGGTATTTGAGATCAAGGCTAGTTTCTAAATCACAAATTGAACTTGGATTACTGGTCGGATTGTGTTGATATTTCGTCTTTATGCATTGATTATCACGAAATTCAAATTGTTTTAGAAAATATTTTTCTATGATGCTTCCTTACGATAAAATCCATTTTTGGCTAGTGTGTTGTCTCGCAATCGCATGGGCTACTCCCCTCGACCCTGTCACATACGCTTGTGACACTGACCTTTTAGACCCCGCAAGGGGGGGGGGGGGGCAACCCTTTGACCCTCGCCATTTACGGATTACCAAGAACAAATTCGTACTATACAAGTGTGGTCCACACCTCCAATTCTTAAAAAATAAAACTTTGAACTCTATTGGTAATATTGTAATATTTATTACATTAAAACGACTTGATAACACTGAATTTACCAACATTTGTTTTTCTACAAGGGTTTTTTCATATAAGAAATGTTGATAATACGTAATTTATTAAAACATGATACAAGACGCGGCCAAAACATGTTTATTATGTTAGGTTTCTATTGAAAGTTAAAATAATAAGCATGTGTTAGTCTTATATTGTATTATGTTTAGGAAATTACATATTAATAACATCACTGATAAACAAATTTATGGAAATAAAGATAAAAGAATGAGAAATTGAAATTGAAAAACCAAAAGTTTAGGTTTGGTTTTTGTTTTTGTCAAAAACCAAACTATTATCACCTTTAATAATTAACAAACTTTATTTTATTACTATAAATTAAGTTTTATGCTAAAGAAAAATGTTTTTTTTTTTTTCTAAATGATGTTTTTAAATTTTTTTTTGTTGAATATAAGTGGTTTTCTTAGAAATTTTTTAAAAATATGTATGGGTTTTTGAAAGAAAAATATAGCAGTTATTTCAGATAAAAAGAAAAATATGTATGGTTTTCTTAAAAATTTAAAAATATGTATGGTTTTTTGAAAGAAAAATATAGCAGTTATTTCAGTTAAAAACATGTATGGTTTTTTAGAAATTTTTTTGAAAGAAAAACAATATTTTTTTGATAACTTTCCTACATAATTATACAGAATTCAACATAAAAAATGGTAAACAACACCTTCTTGACGAACCACATCAAACTCGCTCCAAAACCCATCATGTGGACGACGAATTGTGGAACAAATACCAATATATTAGGCTCGCCACGTTTTGTTGGACATCTTTTGTGGAATTTATGTAACATCCGGTTTCTGAAACAAAGTACACCCAAAAATTTTCAAACAATTATACATCAATAGATCCCCACAATACATATCAGGCATTACAAATAAATCTAATACAACTAAAGGACATGCTTTAAACTTGTCAATTTCTCTTTATCACATGTCTTCCCCTATCACAGCTAGAGATACATGTAAAACAACACAACACTCAAGTGTAAGCTTATAAAAAACTTAGTGAGTAAATCTCAATCACACTCCACAGTCTCTCTCAGTAAACTTTCCCATCATTTTTCTTTGCTAGTCTCATTAACAAATATCCACTTTCTCTTAACTCTGAAACCTGCAAACATATTAGCTTTACAAACATCAGCTAATTAGTAGTAACATCAACTCAATAATATGTTGTAGTCTAGGTCAAAATTGAATGAATCGTAAGTTGTAATCGAGTGTTTCTCAACAAATGAATACAAATTCCCCGCCTTTAGAGAGGACAGGCTCTCCCAAATCTCGACTTTAAGAACAAAAGACTTGATCCTTAACCCACAGTTGAAACTTACCTCTTATACCTCCAATCCACCGACACCACAATAGAAAGACAGAAATACCCTCAATACAAAGGGTTTATTACACAAGCGAACTAATAACAACAAGCGGTCAACAAAAGTCTCCTTCCCAGTCAACCAGAAAGTCAACTTGACTTATTCAGACCTTCTTCTTCTGGTATACGTGAACCTCACAGGAGGTTTAGCAATACCTCCCCCATAAAGTCTCACCTTGTTCTCAAGGTGAGCATCAGGAAATTGGTCCTTCAAAGCTTCGAAATTTTCCCAAGAAGCCTCTATATCAGATAACCCTTGCCATTTGACCAACACTTCCAGTTGACCTGCCCCATCTTGTACTCCGTTCCGGATGTCAAGAATGTCTTCTGGTACAACTTGCAATACCAATTCATCAGTTAATTGAGATGGTATTACCGGTGACGAAACATTTTGACCAATCGCACGTCGTAGTCGTAGTTGAGATACATGAAAAACAGGGTGAATGGTGGCTGAAGCTGGAAGTTCCAATCGGTGAGCCACTTTCCCAATGCGTTCCGTCACTTTATAAGGTCCATAGAACCTAGCTGCCAGCTTCGGACTGTTGTGGACCACCAAAGATCTTTGTCGATATGGGCGAAATTTCAAGAACACAAAATCTCCTACTGCAAATTCCACTTCCTTTCTTCCCAGATTAGAGTACTGTTTCATCCTACATTGAGCTTTAAGCAAATGAAATCTGACTTCATCCAACAAGGCATCCCTTTCACATAAATCCTTGTCAATTTGTTCCACTTTCGTTGTATTCATTTTGTAACGTATCAATTTAGGAGGGTTTCGTCCGTACAACACTTTGAATGGAGAAGTCTTGATGCTTGCATGAAAGGAAGTGTTGTACCAATACTCCGCCCACGGAAGGAAAAATTTCCATCTTTTTGGTTTATCCGAGGTAAAGCACCTTAGATATTGTTCAACACATTTGTTGACCACCTCAGTTTGACCATCCATCTATGGATGGTACGCCGTGCTATACTTGAGGTGAGTTCCTTGCAATTTAAACAATTCCTTCCAAAAACGACTAAGAAAGATACGGTCTCGATCCGAAATAATGGATTCCAGAACGCCATGTAATTTTATGATTTCGTTACTAAAAATTCTGCCACCGATTGAGCATTAAACGGATGTTTAAGCGCAATAAAATGTCCATATTTACTTAACCGATCAACAACCACCATAATTGCAGTCATGCCACCTGATTTTGGAAGCCCTTCCACGAAGTCCATTGAAATTTCTTCCCATACCTTTAAAGGTAAAGGAATTGGTTGTAATAGGCCCGCCACCGACCCTGAAAGATGCTTGTTGCGTTGACAAGTATCACAAGCTTTAACCAAATCCACAATTTCTCGCTTCATTCCCACCCAAAACAACTCCGAAGCCATCCTTTGATAAGTTCTTTCCTCCCCATAATGCCCTCCAATTTGACTAGCATGAAATTCTTTAAAGAGAGTTGGAATTAAAGATGATTTTGCAGGCAGCACCAACCGATTTTTGTAGAAAACAAGATCTTCTTAGATTGTAAACCCTTTATCATCCAGATTGTTGGCTTTAATATCTTGAATCACTTTTTGTAAAAATGCATCTTTTGAAATTTCCTCCTTCAAAACTTCCCAATGCTGCCAATCGGGCCCACCTAGAATTGAGCATTCCACGTCTGGTTTCACCCGGGACAAATCATCTGTTGCCCGATTACTCACCCCCGTTTTGTATGCAATATCAAACTTGTAACCCGTTAGTTTACTGACCCATTTTTGATATTCCGGCTCTATCATCCGCTGATCCAACAAAAATCATAAAGTTTGTTGATCACTTCGTATTAAAAATGTTTGTCCCAGAAGATAAGGCCTCCATTTCTTAACTGCTAACACCACTGCCATGAGTTCTTTCTCATACACCGACTTCAACTTCGCCTGTTTTCCAAGTTTTTGACTGAAATAAGCAATTGGTTTCTCCTCCTGCTGTCCTGCATCAATACCGCACCCAGACCGAAACCAAAAGCGTCAGTTTCTACAACAAATTGCTTCGAAAAATCAGGCAAACGAAGTACTGGGCCATTGTTAATGCCCTTTTTAACATTTCGAATGCCTTTTGGGCTTCCGGATTCCATAAAAACTGATTCTTTTTAAGTAAATCAGTCAGTGGCGATACAATTAAGTCAGTGGCGATACAATTAATCCATAATGACAAATAAATTTTCGATAATACCCCGATAATCCAAAAAAACCTCTCAAATCAGACACTGTTCTTGGTAGTGGCCAATCTAACATAGCTTTAACTTTTTCCTGGTCCATCTCCACCCCGTGCTCCGAAATTACATGCCCCAAATACCCAAGACGATGCTTTCCAAATTCACACTTCTTTCGGTTCGCATAAAGATGATTAGCCCTTAACACTTCAAAAACTTTTGTCAAGTGTTCCAAATGCTCATCATTTGACTTGCTGTAAACTAAAATATCGTCAAAAAAACTAGCACGAATTTTCTTAGAAACGGCTTGAAAATCTCATTCATTAAGCTTTGGAAAGTTGCTGGTGCATTTACCAATCCAAAGGGCATTACTAAAAATTCGTAATGTCCCTCGTGCGTTCTAAATGCTGTTTTTGGCACATCATTTTTCTCCATTCTAATCTGATGATATCCCGACTTCAAATCCAACTTTGAAAATACATTAGCACCATGAAGCTCATCGAGCAGTTCATCAATTACTGGAATTGGGAATTTATCCAAAATTGTATTTTTATTAAGAGCTCTATAATCGATACAAAATCTCCAACTCCCGTCTTTCTTCTTCACGAGTAGAACTGGGCTTGAAAACGGACTCTTGCTTGGCCTAATAATTCCTGAATCCAGCATTTCTTTGATCAACTTTTCTATTTCATCCTTTTGGTAATGTGGATACCTATAAGGACGAACATTGATTGGTTCACACCCTTCTTTAAGCATGATACGGTGTTCATGTCCTCGTACAGGAGGTAATTCATTTGGCATCTGAAAAACTTGAACAAATTTTTCCAAAACACCTTGCCATTCGTCTAGAACAGGTTCTCCTGATTCATTTTCGCTTGGCAACATATCCAATCCACCCAATTCAACTAATACACCATGCTTTTCTTGGCCAAAAGTCCTACTAATGGATTTCAATGACACCATACTTCTTCCCAAGGACGGATCTCCCCTTAAAGTAACCATGTCATTGGCCACCTGAATTTTCATGATTTGCTTCTTCCAGTTCGTGTGAGTTGTACCCAATGTTATTAACCATTGCATACCCAAAATCACATCAGAGTTTCCCAATTTCAGAGGCAAAAACTCCTGCACAACTTCCATTCCTTGAATCTCTAGCTTGACTCCTCTACAAACACCTTGCCCATCGACTTCCATACCGGTTCCCATGGCAATTGGATATGCTTCAGTTCTGTCAATTTGTAACTGGAGCTTATCTACGGTTTCACGTGATATGAAATTATGGGTTGCCCCACAGTCATCAAAACCACAACTCTTTGATCTTTAATTTTCCTTCTAATTTCATAGTTTTCGGATTAGACAAACCAATCACCGATTGAGATGGACTTCTACTCTTCCTTCCACATCTATAGTTTCTTCACTACTATCTTCATCAGTTTGTACTTCATCTATTTCTGTAGTTTCATCCATCACTTGTTGAGTAACTAAAACACTAAGCTCCTTACGTTTACACTTATGTCCCGGTCCAAACTTCTCATCACATTTGAAACATAAACCTTGGGACCTTTTCAATTGTAACTCAGCATCAGATAGTCTTCTAAATTCTTTAATCGGCTTCTCAATAAGTGATGTAGATGTGAATGAATTTGAATTCGGTACCTTAGGATTTGTAAAATTGTTCTGAAAACGTTTATTGTAGCTTGAAACTCCCGTTGTCTTGAGTCGATTAACCACCCTGTTCTTCTCCTCAATTTTAGCCGCACAATCCATTGCACATCGTAGAGTGATTGGAGACGTTAAACGAACTTAAGCTTTAATTGCTGGTTCTAAGCCATTGATGAATTGGCTTAAGTATAATTCTTCTGTAATTCCTTCCAGCGGTGCAGCTAAAGAAACGAATTGCCTTTGATAATCGGCAATCGATCCAGTTTGTTTTAGGGCTAAAAATTGTTCGCAGAGAGATCCAGTTGTTACCGAACGAAATTGCTTTAATAACATCATCTTCAATTCCTTCCAGCATGTGATCGGACGCCGTTTGTGCTCCCACTGGAACCACCTGAGCGTGTCTCCTTCAAAAGAGATGATCGATACTTCCAATTGCTCTTCATCATTCAACCGATTTAGTGAAAAATAACGTTCAGCCCGCATAATCCAACCATCCGGATCGTTACCGTCAAACACCAGCAATTCCAATTTTCTTCCCTTGATTGCAAAAAAATCTGTTTCCGTCATTACTACTTCTGAAATTCGACCGTTCTCTGTCGTTATTAGCTTCCAATCCTTCCGAATTAGAAGGAGAAAGCGGCTTCAGAGGTGAATCTTCACGTTGCTTTAATAATGACTCCAACATCTTCTTCAATGATCCGATCTCGCTTTGGAAGTTCTCTTTTAATGAACCAATTTCAGATTGAACCACGCCTAAGCTCCCTTCCATGTCTTCTACCCGAGAAGATATCGATCTCGTCATGATTCAGGCATGCAACCTGCTCTGATACCAATTTGTTGTAGTCTAGGTCAAAATTGAATGAATCGTAAGCTGTAATTGAGTGTTTCTCAACAAATGAATACAAATTCCCTGCCTTTAGAGAAGACAGGCTCTCCCAAATCTCAACTTTGAGAACAAAAGACTCGATCCTTAACCCACAGTTGAAGCTTACCTCTTATACCTCCAATCCACCGACACCACAATAGAAAGACAGAAATACCCTCAATATAAAGGGTTTATTACACAAGCTAACTAATAACAACAAGCGGTCAACAAAAGTCTCCTTCCCAGTCAACCAGAAAGTCAACTTGACTTATTCAGACCTTCTTCTTCTGGTATACGTGAACCTCACAGGAGGTTTAGCATAATAAGTACCACAACACGCACGCACGCGCGCGCGCGCGCGCGCACGCATATAAAAGATATGAATGACAAAAAAAATAATTGTAAAACCTACATATTTAGTGAAAAGAATATAATATGCTTTTTTCCCTTGAATATACATAACAGGAGTATCTATATAAATTTCAAAATATTTGCATTTCATCGTATACCTCTTGATGAGTTCTTATATAAAAATGTATAGATTCTGTTGAATTTTTTCTTTGAAATAACTTGTTATTAAAGTAATGGATTTTCTTTTGATATGAACTTCTAAAGCTGCACTCTTTCTTGGTGACCACTCCAAATCCAAGCATAAAGCACACTGCATGTTGCTGTGTGTTGAGTCTACTTATTCTGATTCTACAGCTACAAAGTTCCTTACTATTTTGTGTTTACAATTGTATATTAGGTCCATACATGTGTAATGTGTTTATTTGGAGATCCAATTTCCAAATTCTTTTACCAGGTGGCTTTTTCAGTTCTAGATTCAAACAACTACCCATGGGTTCACACACCTAGATACACAAAAACTCACAGATACAAACATTTACAAATACACACATGGATACCCAGCCTCTATGTGCATAGATACCACTTAACCCCTTGTTCTTATTTCATAGATACATAGACCGATACACTTCCCTGCACACAACTATACACATACAACCACATACCTGATGGTCCAAACATACATACACAATCCAATTTGGCATGATATCCTTCTTTTCCTGATCCAAAAAAAGATTGTTATATCTTACATTTAACCCAAAAACTCAATACATTAAATAATACTTATTCAAAACACCCATCAACTATACTCACACAAATCTCTCATCCTTCATTCATCTTCTCATAAATCTTACATAATAATAGACTTAGTATGATGAAAATAATATTTAAAATAAAATAACAGAAAATATACATTATATATGATACCTGATGAGTTTGAGAACTTATCAATAATGAATACAAATCTTCCAATTAACTTCGACCTGCAAAGAAGGAACCAATCAGATAACTCGATTCATTTTCCATCATAGTCGACAGAAAACAAAACTCGAATTATTATAACCAGAGAAATCAATATATTAAATTAAGAACTATGACCGGTAAAGAGGTTCAAACCTGATGCGTAGATTAGGGTTCACAAATCGGGAAGTGTTATGTGGATGAACAGTTCAGCATCATAAACCCCTCTTGGAATTCCTGTTGAACCTCCATTAACTATCAAAACCCACAAATCAACCCTAGATGTTGATGCAAGATAATAGACAATATCCTGTAAATATGTAATGTATATCCTACAGGATATTGTCTATTACAAGAGGTATTTGACACTTAATTTCTACATAAATTAAAAGCCTCAAATAAATCAACATCTAAATAATCCCATAAACTTGTCGAAATCCTCTTTGTTTGACGAATCATTGGTAGATTATTTGCCTTCAATTTCCACAGTTATTGGATTCTTTGGGATCAACACTGTGAGTCATTGAGAAATATGAATTTCAAACGAAAAACAAACAGAGAAGAGTATACAAATGCAGTTTAATTTCTTGCAACATACCTGATTCTACTGGACTTTCTTACAAAACGATGGATGTTAGTGTTATAAATAAATAATATCGACAATAAAATAAAATAAAAATACGATAAAGAAAAATAAATGCGGACACAAGGATTTAACGTGGAAAAACCCTTTCGGAAAAAAACCACGGGCACAACCGATGATAATCACTATATGAGAAAAATGAGGAGGTTACAAGATTTGGAACTGAAAAATATATATCTCTCTTTTCTTTAATACACAGAGCCTCACAATATATATATATATATATATATATATATATATATATATATATATATATATATATATATATATATATATATATATATATATATATATATATATATATATATATATATATATATATATATATATATATATATATATATATATATCACTCTTGTTTTTTGAACGATTTGTATGCAATGTAATCATCCCTTTATATAGGGATGAACAGCCGAAAAATTCCGTAATTGTTGAAAAAGATTGTGTGCGCCGAATTGCAATTGTCATTCTGAATTTTCCACGTGCAAATCAAATTGGAATTGAATTTGATTACTATTCATGTGGGGCCCACATGATAATAATTCATTTAACTGCTTTTGATTGCTTTTGAAAAGTCATCTTTTACAATCTCCACCTTGACTTTAAAAGCAATAAGTAATCAAACAACTCCACCTTGAGACGAATTTCCTCTTGTAGAACTCCTCATTATAAAATCATCGTGTGCCGACAATCCTTGGAATTAGATTGTCATACCAACCAAGCTTGGGCAAAGCTCAAACTTAGTTGCTGGAACCGGCTTCGTCATCATATCCGCCGGATTGTCATGAGTGCTAATCTTTTGAACTTGAATATCACCTTTGGAAATAACATCTCGAATAAAGTGATAACGTACATCAATATGTTTCGTCCTCTCATGAAACATTTGATCTTTTGTGAGATAAATAGCACTTTGACTATCACAAAAAATCTTTGTAGGAGATGTGTCTCCACAAAGTTCACCGTATAAATTTCTTAACCAAATAGCTTCTTTGCAAGCTTCAGAAATTGCCATGTACTCTGCTTCAGTTGTGGATAAGGCAACAGTGGTCTGTAGACTTGCCTTCCAACTCACAGCACATCCACTAATGGTAAAGACATAACCTGTCAAAGATCTTCTTTTGTCCAAATCTCCAGCATAATCAGAATCTACATAGCCCACCAGTCCTTCACCAGAACTTCCAAATTGTAAACATGCATTGGAAGTACCGCATAAATACCTAAGAATCCATTGAACAGCTTTCCAATGCTCTTTTCCTGGGTTAGCCATATATCTGCTAACAACTCTTAAAGCGTGAGATAAATCAGGGCGAGAACATACCATGACATACATTAGAGAACCAACTGCACTAGAATACGGAACTTTCGCCATGTTGTTAATTTCATCATCTGTCTTTGGACAATATGCTGAAGACAGTTTGAAATTTGCAGCTAACGGAGTACTCACTGGCTTGGCTTTATGCATGTTGAATCTTTGAAGAACTTTCTCAATATACCTCTTTTGACTTAGGTATAGTTTTCCATGCTGTCTGTTACGAGTAATTTCCATACCAAGAATTTTCTTGGCTGGACCTAAGTCCGTCATTTCAAACTCTTTGCTTAGTTGTGCTTTCAATTTTGCTATCTCTACTTTATCTTTTGCAGCAATCAACATATCATCAACATAAAGAAGCAGATATATTGATGAACCATTGACTGACTTAAAATAAACACAACTATCATAATCTGATTTTTTAAAATTCTGAGATAGCATAAAAGAGTCAAACCTCTTATACCATTGCCTTGGGGATTGCTTTAACCCATAAAGAGATTTCTTCAATCTACATACCAAGTTCTCTCTTCCAGGGATAATGAAGCCTTCAGGTTGCTCCATATAAATATCTTCCTCCAATTCACCAGGTAAAAATGCAGTTTTGACATCTAACTGCTCAAGCTCATAATTATGCATGGCAACAATACTAAGTAAAGTACGAATTGAGCTATGCTTTACAACAGAAGAGAAAACATCAGTAAAATCAATGCCTGGAATTTGGCTATAGCCTTTAGCAACTAACCTTGCTTTAAATCTTGCTTCCTCATTAGGAGTAATACCTTCTTTTCTTTTGAAAATCCATTTGCAGCGGATAGGCTTCTTTTCTTTTGGTAATTTCACCAGCTCCCAAGTGCCATTCTTTTCAAGAGATTCCATTTCATCATGCATGGCAGTTATCCATTTGTTGCAATGTTCTGAAGTAATGGCTTCCATGTAAGTTGAAGGTTCTTTGATACCTTCAATTTCTTCAGCAACGTTTAAAGCATAAGCAACAATATTTGCTTCTTCTATCAGTCTCTTGGGAGGATGAATGACCCTCCTAGGTCTATCAGTTGCTATAGAATGTTGTGCTTGGTGAGTAGGAGTAGGAGTAGAAGACTATTGCTCAACTGATGGATTTTGATCAATAGAGTTTTCTTTTTCTGGTGTATGTTCTGAGTTAACAGATTGCTCCACCTGCACACTTGTCTTTTGTTGACTCTCAACAGGAATATTAGTAGAAGAATCTTTATGTAGCATAGTTGATTCATTAAATACTACATTTCTACTAATTACGATCTTTTTAGTTTCAGAACACCATAACTTATATCCTTTCACACCAGACTTGTAACCAAGAAAGATACATTTAATTGCCCTAGGCTCTAATTTTCCATTATCAACATGAGCATAAGCAGGGCAACCAAAAATTCTTAAATCTGAATAGTTTGCTGGGGAGCCAGACCATACCTCAATAGGAGTCTTTTTATCAAGTGGAATAGAAGGTGACATGTTAATTAAATAACATGCAGTAGAAGCAGCTTCTGCCCAAAAACGCTTAGATAATCCTGCGTTAGATAACATACAACGGGCTTTTGAAATAATGGTTCTGTTCATACGTTCAGCTACACCATTTTGTTGAGGTGTGTGAGAAACGGTGTAGTGTCTAACAATTCCTTCTAGTTTACAATATGAATTAAATTCATTTGAACAAAACTCCATACCATTATCTGTGCGAAGCTTTTTGACCTTCTTACCAGTTTGGTTTTCCACCATGGCTTTACATTCTTTGAATGCAGAGAATGCTTCAGATTTAAGCTTCAAGAAATATGGCCAAACTCTTCTTGAATAATCATCAATAATTGTCAACATATAACGAGAACCTCCTAGTGATGCTTCTTGAGATGGTCCCCATAAATCAGCATGTACATACTCCAAAATGCCTTTTGTAGTATGTACCGAGGTGTTGAATTTCACCCTCTTATGTTTGCCAAATATGCAGTGTTCACAGAATTCCAGTTTGCCAATGCATTGGCCATCAAGCAATCCTCTTTTGCTTAATGCTGTCAAACCAAGTTCACTCATATGCCCAAGACGCATATGCCACAGGTTAGTAGTATCAGTAGATGAATTTGAAGTAACATTAGAATTACCTGTTACTGTACTACCTTGTAGTTGATACAGGTTTGCAGATTTAATATCAGCTTTCATCACAATCAAAGCTCCTTTAGAAACCTTTAAAACTCCACCTTCACCGGAATATTTGTACCCTTTAAGGTCAAGAGTACTTAAAGAAATAAGGTTTCTTTTCAAACCTGGAACGTGTCGAACATCAGACAAAGTTCTGACAACACCATCAAACATCTTGATTTGAATTGAACCGATTCCAGTGACTTTATATGGTGCATTATCACCCATCAATACGGAGCCACCTTCTATAGATTGATAGTTTGTAAACCAGCTTCTGTTTGGACTCATGTGAAAAGTACAAGCTGAGTCAAGAATCCATTCATCATTGGTTTTTAGGATTCCTGCAAAAGCTACAAGAACATCTCCATTAGAATTATTTTCAGCAGCATAAGTAGCTTTTCCTTCATCATCTTGATTTGGTTTGTGATTTTGATTAGAAGCTCTTTTCTCCTTGTTCTTCAACTTGTAACATTCAGAGATATCATGTCCTTCCTTTTTACAATAGTTGCATGACTTGGAACGTCTGGATCTAGATTTGCTTCTAGAATTTCTTTTGTTCTTGCCTTTGGAATCATTCTTATCTGTTGGTCTGCCACGAACTGCCAGACTTTCTCCTTTAGAACTTGAACCTTCAGTGGATACCATATCTTTCATCTTTTCTTTGGCATGCAAAGCTTCATAAACTTCTTGAAGTGTTAAAGTTTCACGGCTATATAATATGGTATCTCTAAAGTTTGAATAAGAACTAGGCAAAGAACATAAAAGAATTAAACCCAAATCCTCTTCATCATATTTTACCTCCATAGCTTCAAGATCAGTGATGATCTCTTTAAATGTCGAAAGATGATCCAGAAACGACCCACCTTCTTGCATCTTAAGCGAAAATAATTTTTGTTTAAGGTGCATCTTACTTGTGAGATCTTTGGTCATGCAAATTTGTTCTAATTTTAGCCATAAAGAGGCTGCAGTAGTTTCTTTCAAAACTTCATGCAAAATATTGTTAGATAAATGAAGATGGATATGAGAGAGAGCCTTACGATCTTTACGATCCTTTTCTTCATCTGACCAAGACTCAGGCATTTTGTCTCGGCCTAACAGAGCATCATCAAGGTCCAACTGAGCCAATACAGCTCGCATTTTTACTTGCCATAATGAAAATCTTGTATCTCGATCCAACAATGGAATATCGTATTTCAAAGTAGCCATGTCGATATAATACTCAATAAATTGAGAATGAGTATAGAAAACAACGTGGCTCTGATACCACTTGTTATAAATAAATAATATCGACAATAAAATAAAATAATAATACGATAAAGAAAAATAAATGCGGACACAAGGATTTAACGTGGAAAAACCCTTTCGGGAAAAAACCACGGGCACAACCGATGATAATCACTATATGAGAAAAATGAGGAGGTTACAAGATTTGGAACTAAAAAATATATATCTCTCTTTTCTTTAATACACAGAGCCTCACAATATATATCTGTGTGTGTGTGTGTATATATATATATATATATATATATATATATATATATATATATATATATATATATATATATATATATATATATATATATATATATATATATATATATATATATATATATATATATATATATATATATATATATATATATATATATATATATATATATATATATCACTCTTGTTTTTTGAACGATTTGTATGCAATGTAATCATCCCTTTATATAGGGATGAACAGCCGAAAAATTCCGTAATTGTTGAAAAAGATTGTGTGCGCCGAATTGCAATTGTCATTCTGAATTTTCCACGTGCAAATCAAATTGGAATTGAATTTGATTACTATTCATGTGGGGCCCACATGATAATAATTCATTTAACTGCTTTTGATTGCTTTTGAAAAGTCGTCTTTTACAGTTAGAGAGCATAATCGAGAACCCAACTCCTCCTATCCTCCATTCCGAGTCCTCACACAGAAGTAATCGACAATATTTTTTTAAAAGAGCGAACTAATTTGAAGAGATGCAAATAAATGACTATTTAAATAACACTTCTTCCATAGGCATAGACATGGACGTCAAAAGACTATATAGAGAAGAAAATAAATGAAATCTGACATAACTGTGACAAAATCATCTGATTATTTTATAAATTTCAATTAAACCCCACAATACGTACTTTTTCTTTGTATTATCCATCATATACAACTGTTATTAAGGTTTATAACAGCAAATTGAATCCGGTGAGCGGTGAATCAGCTAGATGTGAACAAAAGAAAACAAAAAATGACCTCCTTAAAAATGACTTGACTTGGGGATCTGGTGAAAATTTTAAGGGCATAACCAGGGAACAATTGTTCCAGCAGGAAGGTGTCGATAGGATGGCGTCCGTACTCCAACCATTGATCTAGCTCTTTGATTTTCAAGGCAAGCAATCCAAATAAAGGTCTGTGGTTTTCCAATGTGTTCCTGATTTAGCCTTGCCAAATCTGCCACCTGATTGATATTGATAACACTTGAGCAAAAGATCAAATCTTAAAAACATCTATAAAAAAAAAAGATTTTCCGATTTACCTCTTTCTGAAAATAGAGCTCAAGATAGCTGGTCCAATTTTCTTCCTGGTTAGAAAGGGATATGACAGCGATTTCAGGGCCGCCTCTTATGGTTCCTTTGTAAACTGTACTATCTCATGAGGATCTAATAATGTTGCTAAAATATTCACATGCAACTTCAAGTTCTTGTCGACTATATCTCATCACATCATTTAGCATATCACTATCTGCATTCCGAGAAAAAGAATTCAGATTAATTATACAAACATCATAGAAAACGAAGTTTTGATAAATGGCAGAGGTTTCTTACCGATAATCGGTTCTAGGTTTCTTCCATGGAATGATAATCGATGGTTTCCCTTTACACCTATGAGCAGCCGTGAGAAGAGCTCCAAGGAAGATCAAGCTAGCTATCACTAGTTCACTAGTCCCAGGGCTAGAGTAAGAGATAAAGAGAGGATAATTAAGATGATTTGGGTTATAAAAAAGACTTGAGAGACCGAGGTTACCTGTAACTCATGAAGGATGTGGGAGTTATGAAGAACTATTCGATGTGTAGAGAGGATGAGCGTTTGTAGAGAAGGAAAGAGATTAACGATGAACCTGATTTTTTGGGATCGTGAATATCAAATGGATAGTGAAGTGGGCGGTTTCCTAAATCTCACATTCCATTCAAACTTTCACTTAATTGCTGATTTTATGGGAATTCCCAAATCCTTTTTGTAACAGATAAACAATGAAACGCAAATTCATTGAGCGGGAAAACGATGTGGAGAAGCTATAAGAGAAGGCCACGTGGCAGTGGAAATACTGATTTATTAGAATAGGAAGATATATATACAACGTATATATTACATACCACAATATATAACTCTTAGTTCTCAGTTTGAACATAATCTCAATCGTGTACTAAATAACATATGATTAATCACACTCAAAATCTCAGTTTATAAATTTTATTATCTCAACCAATTAAAAATCAATAGTAACCTATTAATTCACAATTCAATCATAAGAATGAATTATAGTTACTCACCTTATATCGGCTCAGTATGTGGAACCCCCAAATTATGCGTACCGGGCTCCTGTTCGCTAGACTTGGTTAACTCACCATAGTCTAAATCAATTCTCTAGTATCCACAATTATCTCAATAACATCTATCTCAAAGATGTATAAATCAAAAGAGGAAAAAGGAGTATAAACAGTAAATATAAACTCTATATTTACCGAAACCCCAAATCCACGGTTTTTCTCATTCAACCGTAGCAACTCGACAATAATCACACCAATAACTCTAAAGGCATCCACTAACAATCTACTAACAATATATATAACAATATAGGGCTAAATCACGAAATCAAAGTTAGGGTTTCAAAACCCCCAAAACCAAGAAATCACTCACCTGGACGAATTAGTAATCACGAGCACGTTCACGAGGTTAGATCCGCACTTCTCTATGCATCCCCAAGCTCAATTTGGCCCAAAATTGCCATAATATTGCTCTGAGTTCAATTTGGGTTTTGTTTCCTTCGAAATGGGGTTCTTCTCAGTTAAATGGGGTCTGCACGAAGATAGAGCCGCTATCTACAATAGATAGCGCCGGTATCTATCGCTGCACGACCCGTGCTCCGTAAACCCGACCCGTGTTACTTACTGGATGCTCTCGGGTTGCTACAGTAACATGAACACGACCCGTGTTCATAAACACGACACGTGTAACTTACTGGATGGCCAAAACAGTCCGAAAAGGTCTCCTACACGACCCGTGTGACTCCAACACGACCCGTGTAACCTCTTTTTAGCATTTTTCAACCTCAAACTTCCTCCCAATGGGATTCTAACTACCCAAACTCATGCAACAACCTAACTAATCTTAATCACACCAAGATTAGTACATAAGGAAGACTTCAACCTCTTCTTACTCATCAAACAACTCAAAACTCAAAGGCAATCACAAAGATCGCCACACCCTTACTCTAAACAACTCATATGTACACACCGATTATAAGGTAATAACTCTATTTACCTTAATAAGCATCTTAAGTAGATAATGGGTCTTACAATTTACACTTCTATCACCAGACTCCTATATGCGGGGTGGGGGGGGATCTAACATCATTTTAAGGGACAATTTCACATATGCCCTAAATAGACATCAAAATATCATATTTACCCATCTAGATATCATATATACCCTTTATAAGCTTCTAAAATATTATATTAGCTCAACCTAATATCTAAATCATATATACCTTATATAAACTTCCAAAATTACATATTTACCCCAATTTTTTTCTAAATATTTTTAAACATTTTTATAATCATTTTTTGTAATTTAAAATCATTTTAAATATAAGAAAAATCTAGAATGACCAAAATACTCCTACTTCAATTTGTTGGAATACTTTTAATATTTCAATCAGACTTCTCACACAATCATGTTACTAGAAAGTGGAACGTAGAAACACAATCATCAACATTGATTTCCATCTTTAGATGGTCATCGACGACAAGTAAGTACGACAGGCGACAAATAAGTACGAGGACGATGAAAATCGGTACGGACGATTATTGTTGAAAATGGAAATCGGTGCTGAAGATGATTATCGACGGGGACTAAGTACGGTGGACAACGACTATGGACGGTGTATGGTAGACATAGCAGTCTCCCTTCCCCCAGGTTGTGTCGTGTGTGTTTCCACTTTGCAGCAGCGTATTTGTGTGATAAGTCTGATTGAAATATTGAAAATATTTAACAAAATAGAAATAGGGGTATTTTGATCATTTCAGATTTTCCTTATATTATAATGATTTTAAAATACAAAAATGATTATAAAAATATTTAAACAAGAATTAGCAAATATGATATCTTAGAAGCTTATAAAAGGTACATATAATATTCAGATAATAACTTGGGCAAACATGATACTTGGAATCTTATTAATGATATATATAATATTTAAATATATTAATTTGGACAAATATGATATTTATTTAGGACATATATGAAAATTTACCTAATTTTGGTTTTAACTGCAATCCATATATCATTTAATACGTTTATATTTTCATCAAGGTCATCTCATGGAGTATCTCGTCCACTGCAAAATAAGAAAATCCCAAGCTCAAATTTGATAAAATATTTGTAAAACTAGCGCAAATATGAAATTTAGTTTGTAAGCCGGAAAGCCCAAAGCCCAAACCCAAAGCAGAAAGCCCAAATTTCGTATATACATGTAACGTCCCAAATTTTAAACAGATTTAAAAATAAATAATAAAACAATTTCAGTAAAAACACATTATGTTTATAAATATAACAACTCAAAATATTTAATTATTTAAAAAAAAAACATTTAATACCAAATTAGTCCAGCAGCGGAAGTCGACAAAACAAGTCAACTCAATATAAATTTTCAAAAGACGTTGCATCTGTGTGTACCCGCCATGCCTGATCGTCATTTCCACCTGTAAAACCTGAAATAGTAATTTAATAGGGATAGATTAAGCACATAGCTTAGTGAGTTCCAACACCTACACAGCATGTCAGTTACACATACTCAACCCTATAAAATACAAATATACATCGCAGTAAAATAAACACATAATTCACTTTACCCAGTACATCGAGTTATACTCTCCAACTCAGCATTTCGAGCCGCGCATACTCTGTATGTCGAGTCATGCGTATCTGCTCAATAAATCGAACCCCACCGCTCAGCACTCAGAGCCGCACATACTCTGTACATCGAGTCATGCGTATCTGCTCAGTGCATCTTGCGGATATCTCTATATTGCTCAGTGCGTCGAGCCATCCTATATTGCTCCGTTCGTCGAGCCACCCTATATTGCTCAGTTCGTCGAGCCACCCTATATTGCTCAGTTCGTGGAGCCCGCATTCTCTACACACTAGAACTAGACACGTCTAGTACTAACCACCCACCATACCCCAACACTTACAGCTATAAAAGGAAGGTATTGTCCACAAACATCATACAAACACACATACTACAGGAAAGCACATATAACATCCCTACAGTATAGTGAGAAACTCACCTGATATGTAGAAGTAGGTCACACACACAAGCATGTGATACTCAAGATCTTTCCTTCTTCCCCGAATCTACATTACACATGGTACTGCTTAGAACGAATTAACGTTTACATTTATTACTTATAATTATATAAGTACACATGTATTTATATTTTCCCGATACTCGACACGTACCATGTCCCACTATACCCTCCCTTTACCTTATAATTACATCATTGAGGTTTATTAATTATCTTTAATAAGCATATATAGGACCAAACACCCACTACGAACTCTAAACCGCAACCACGACCAACCCACGAAAGAATACTTGACAGCAAAGCTGATTTTTAGACCCACGACAAGATTTGCAATATTAAGCCAAGGATAAATTGGAAATAAAATCCAATAAAAATCATGTGAAAACTAGACCCAAGGTGGATGTCACAGGTCCTGACCTCATGTCATTTGCACTTTTCATAAATAAAAGAAAATTTCCCAAAGCTGACTGATACAATCAGTTTACTCACTGAACCACCCTTGAAGAAATATTAATCGATCAAAATGGGTTAAGAACTAAACTCTGAAATTTGATAAGGACAAACTAGACTTCAAAAGTGAACTAAGGCAAGTGGCCTTGCTCCCAAAAGATATTTGTACAATTTACAATGAATTTCTCAAGGCAGGGGACCCAATTTGACAGAACTTAGATCACTCAGTGAATATTGCAATATTCACCTAACCTAACACACGAATTAGGCCAAGGCCTTCTGGATGAAGAAACTACACACCTAGACCTTTCCAGAAATGTATGGCTCAATTCAATTGGTCAAGTACAAGATTTTACACGAATTGTCTAAGAACATGTCCAAAACAGTGAAAATCCGAAAATCCCAAAAATCACATTAGGGTTTAGGATTTCAACCTCTAAACCCATTAAGACATGGATTAAGACCTCTAGGGTCAGAATTAAGTCCAAAGGAACATCATAACATCAGAATACAGAGATAGGATCCAAAAGCATAAACTTACACAACATAAACACACACATAATCACGAAGCGTGTAATTGTATGAAAAACTTGACAAAATATTTATAACACGAAGATCTCATTCATGAAGCTTAGAAACCTTACCCAAGAGTTCACATCCAAATGTTGCTGCACTTGTAATCACAATCACATGAACACCTTCCATCCCCCTCCTCTTCACACGGCAGCAGCAACAAAGATGGACGAGACAGCAGCAAAGAAAAGAGAAGAAACAGCAGCAGCAATCCTTGGCAGGAAAAGAAAGAAAGAGAGGGAGAGAATGAAGGTCACGGCACCTCCTAAATTCCACCCATTCACATGTCTTTTGCAATAATTGACACATGCAACTTTTAGCTATAGGCAAAACTAGTCCTCTAACTATGACTTCTTATTTTTGTTTATCCCATAATTCATTATTTGAAAATTAAGTTTTATCAAATGACCCTTAAATCCCCTAACTTATTATAGGGTTATTATTATTCTAAATAACCGAAATTTTAACCTTTAAATCGTTTTTTTTCGCGAAAACAAATTTTAAATAACTAACAAGCAATTAACGTTAAATAAAAATATGGGGTGTTACACTACAATAGTTTCTTCATGCCGCAATTAGATATTGCGCTGCTATTGACTGCATATTTTGTAACAAATTTTGTACATAAAGGAATTCTTTATGTAAAGTTAAAAGCATTTCTTTAGTGTTATAAAATTTTGATGATCAACGACACTTTGTAACTGTTGGAGATCTTATCTTGAACCTATCTCGTTGATTTAATTCCCAGTAGAACGTTTCTAGAACTTATATATTATTTGAATTTTAATTTGCTTTTGTTATCGCTAGAACAGATAGTTTTTTGTTCTAAATATATGAGATTGATCAATGAAACAGAACAAGAGGTTTAAACCATTTATTTCATGGTATCAGAGCGGGTTTAATACAAACCCTAATAACATGACAAGCACCGAGTCACCCACGCCCTGCCGTTGAAAATCGAGTCAAACTCACTGTTCTTTCTTGGTCCACAAGATCGACTAGGAGACTTCATTACTCTGACAAGACTCTGTGGCGACAATTATGACGATTGAGCTGGAGATATCCAGATGGCATTGGAGGCTCGCCGGAAGTTCGGTTTTTAGACGGAACCATTACTAAACAGGTTGCTCCCTGCACCGAATTGAATTGGCGTACCATCAATGGCCATGCTAGTGTCATGGATCATGAACACGTTTGATTCTGAAGTGAAGTGTTATCTATCAAAGTATAGAGACGCGAAACGATTGTGGGATACATTGAAATCTCGATACGCAGTGGTGAACGGGCCTAGAATTTAACAGTTGAAAGCTTCAATCGCCAAGTGTGAGCAGACCAAAAACATGCCACATGCCAATTGCTGTTCTGGAAAACTCACGGCTTTGTGGGAAGAACTTCACAAACATGAGCCTATAATTGAATTCTCTTGTTGTGGGTCATGCACACATGGAGTATAAGAGACATATGCTTCATAAGTTCCTTATGGGATTCTATTCTGACTTCTTCTACTCTTCGCACCAGTCTTCTATGGCAAGATCCATTACATTCTTTAGATAAGGCTGGTGGTACAAGATAACGTTTTGTACTACCAACGCTGTAGTTGTAGAAAAACCGCCAGAAGTCCTTGGTTTTTTTATACGTGCTGGTGCAAGCAAAGATTGGGGACGTTGAGACAGACCTGATAAATCTCATCTAAATTGTAATCATTACAAGAAAACAGGACACAGTGTTTCCACCTGCTTTGAACTAGTAGGTTATCTAGAATGGTGGGATGATCAAAACAAAAATGAAGGTGGATGTCGCGGTGGAAGATCCGGTGGTCGAGGAAAAGGTAATGTTTGTGCAAACGTTGTTTGTCACACCCTAAAACCGTATTGGTGGAATAGTTCAAGGGTGGATGACTTCATGAACAATATCATAACAAAGTTGAATAGTAGTGAAATCCAAGCACACAACCATCATTTAAATCAATTACAAATGTTACAAAGTTTACTTATTACATGTCTCAAGTACAATTGAAATGATAACAAAATAGATAAAAATGACGTCGTAACGTCATTACTTGTAGCGCTTGCATTTACCTTGTCAGTTTCCTGAGAATACAAGTAGTTGAAAAAGTGTCAACAATTAAGTTAGTGAGTTCATAAGATTTTGTAATGGAAAAGCCCTTTGTTTGTAAACGGTAGTAATTTAGAAACAAGAAAATCCTATATTTTCTTATAAAATGACCAAGTCTTTAACTCCCAAAGACTAAAATGTAATATGTATAATTGTAGTGTAATAAATTGGTTTTTACTCTTTAACGGCCAGGTAGAAGATCAAATGGGGAGGCAGGACCCTATCAGCGTATACGCCTTTCGGAAATCCAACAACCTAGCTCAATTGATCGGCCTAGACACCGCTCTCGTAAGTAGATCAATCGGTATTATATTTTTGGAATTATAATTGAATTGTTATAATAATAACGTAAATAATTTATAAAAGAAATTATTAAGTTGATATTTTCCCCGTGAGATACCCTATAACCATACTGTGACTAGTTGGCCTGTTGCGACGTTCTTCAAGCGTCGAAATGGTAGACATTTGGACACCTCAGACCTGCCGGTCTAGCTGTAGCGAGCAGCTCAGGTGCGGGGTTGTCAAGCCCCGTATAGATCTATACTCAAATATCGCGCTCTCTTACCGAGACTCTGGTTATAAATGTACAGGACTTATAGTAGGTACTTATAAAAGTACTGTGAAGATTCATCTCACAAAATGTATGTATTTCATTCAACTTGTTTACGTACGATTTGTATATAAAAACTCTTGTAATTGTCCATTATCATTTTTCCCATGATAATATAGTGTTGTTAAATAATTATATAATTTTATATAATTATTTTTGTCATGTTTAAACGTCAATATAACCTTACGTTCGTAAACTATTCCAATAATAGTCTATTTTTAGTAATTCCGTCGTAACAATCATATTTTGCGAATATTAACGAAGTAACTTGTTCAAATGTTTATAAATATCATCTTTTAAGATATTTCTCACAAAAATGGTGTAATAACTTGGTCATAACCATTTTTGTTGGAAAATAATATTTTTGTTTATAAAAACGTAGTTTTTACTAGTCTATATTTTTATAACGTTCTTACCAAAGATCTAGTATTTTTTTGTACGCTTTATTTGTGGTTTTGTAATTTTTACATAACTTAATATGTCAAAGTGTTCATAATACATGGATCTATTCATATTTTATGTCAAGTTCATCTTTATAATATTTTGTCCAAGATCTAGTATTTTTGTATGGTTTATTTGTAGTTTTGTAATTTTTACATAACTTAATTTGTCAAAGTGTTCATAATACATGGATCTATTCATATTTTATGTCAAGAGCATTTTTACACAAATATTAACTTTATAAACTTGTGTAAATCAACATGTATAACAATAAAACACATATAAACTTGAATAAAACAACATTTATAGTAAAAGAACTTGTATTCTCCCCCAAAAGGTTTGAAAAGATGAAAATGAGGGGTATGAACTCACCTTGAGTGGTAGATCTTAAGGTTTCTTGGTAGAAGGTTGAAAAGTTTGGTTCTAGGACTTGGATGACTCTTGGACAAAGCTAATCTCCAATAGATTTTGATGGATGTTAGTGTGTAAAAATGTGTAGAACTTGTGTTATGTATATTAGAATCAAAAGAAGAATGAAACTTACTACTTAATCTTGTGAAGAGAGCTTGAAATTGAAACTTGAAAGTGAAGATGGTGGTGATGGTCTTGGAGCCGTGAGCAAGAGGGAGAGGAGAGAAAGAAGAAGTTTGGTTGGATACAAATGAATTTGGCTAGTCTCTCTTGGAAGATTTATACTTAGATATTTCCTATTATAAAATTACTAGCTCATAAGTGCCTTAGGTTTTAAATATTTACCACTAAGGTCTTAATGGAGCACTTGTTTCAGCCAAATGAGTGTAGCGTGGGGGTGGGGTAGGGTAGGGTTAGATTTTATAAAAATAGCAATGTACTTATAAAAATGGGTGATTTTTATAAAATCGTAAGTCGTTTTAGTAAATTTTTATGCGTTTTTAACGAAACGAAATTCTAAATAATTATTTTGTATAAAAACATTGTCAAACATTTATTTTGATTGAAACATAAATCGTTGGATGTCGGAATACGCGTTTAAGCGCGGTATTCTTCCGATTTCGCGATTTTTGACGTTTTACCGTAAATTGTATTTAGCTTTGGAATTAAATACTAGATACTATTACGTTACTTATCATATAAGTTTTTATTTCATATGTGATGTTTAAGGAACCACATTTTGAAATTTGAGTCCAAACCCTGTGTACATTTATCCGTTCACAGTGGTTTAATCGTTATAACTTTCACATTCGAACTCCGTTTTCGACGTTCTATATATCCACAGTTTCGTATTTACGAGTAGATCACTTTATGAATATTATTATTCTCAAAATAATAATTGTATGATTATCGAATTTTTACGCTACAGTAGTTTGCTGTCCGTATTTTCGACTTTTAATCGTTATTTGTTTGATTTAGCATACGTAATACTATCATATTAATAATTCATTGCAAAAGTTATGGAAAATAACTTTTCAACATATAGATTAACGTATGCTTCGTTTGACTATAGTTGACTTTTGTTGACCAAAATTTACAATTGTCACATCACCTACCCGTTAGAAAGAATTTCGTCCCGGAATTTAGCTCTTGAGTGGATCCTCAAGGGTTTGGGAAGAGATGTGGGTATTTCTGCTTCATTTGGTCTTCACGCTCCCAAGTAAACTCAGGTCCTCGCTTGGTACTCCAACGGACCTTAACTATTGGTATGCGGCTTTGTTTGGTTCTTTTGATTTCTCTATCCATGATCTCCACTGGTTCCTCTACGAAGTGTAGGTCTTCATTGACTTCGATTTCGTCAAGGGGATGATCAGGGTTTCATCGGACAAGCACTTCTTGAGATTCGACACATGGAATGTGCTGTGTACTTTGCTCAACTCCTGAGGTAGTTGAAGTTTGTAGGCTACTGGGCCGATCCTAGCAAGGATCTCGAAGGGACCAATGTATCTGGGGTTCAGCTTTCCACGCTTTCCAAAGCGTATCATTCCTTTCCATGGCGAGACCTTCAACAACACTTGGTCACCAACCTGGAATTCCAAAGGCTTACGTCGCTTGTCTGCGTAGCTCTTTTGTCGGTCACGAGATGCTTTCAATCGTTCACGGATCTGAACGATTTTCTCCGTTGTCTCTCGTATGATATCCGGACCGGTGAGAGCGCTGTTAGGTGTTTGGCCTCTGGCTAGTTGAGTATCACCCATTTCGGCCCAGCACAAAGGGGATCTACACTTGCGTCCATATAGAGCTTCAAATGGAGCAGCTTTGATGCTAGTGTGGTAGCTGTTGTTGTATGAGAATTCAATGAGTGGTAAGTGGGTGTCCCACGCCTTACCGAAGTCTATCACACAGGTAGACCTGGCAATGGAGCGGGTTTGGAGCGGATCGGCATTGATCCAAACCCGTTTATCAAATTTCAAAAGTTAACCCAAACCCGATCCGTAACCCGCAGGGTTTTGAATAATCAAACCCATACCCTTATCCACCGGATCAACGGATACCCAAACCCGATCCGTAACCCGCATTGTAACAAATATAACATGAATCGCATTTTTGCTTGATACTTATAAAATAATTTTTTCATAATAAAACAAACGTCTAATATAGCCTAATACTTAAAATAACAATTCCAAAACAAAACAAACGTCTACTATTGGAAACATGCATGAGAAAATCGATTGTTGTCTGATGATTGTCGATGGAAGTTGTTACGATCGAAGCCATCGTTGATCTTTATTCCACTTGGAGTCGAATGATATTCAAGATTCACGAATCAGGATTTGGAACGACTCCTCGAGGACCTGACTCTCGAGTATTGTGTTTGCGTGTGACTTCCTATATGCTATCGACTATACCTCTATGTCCCGTAATTGTAAAGTAATTAATTTATATATAATAAATTTATTTTAATATAATTTTATACGGGGCGGGTTATTAACGGAGCGGATCAATAGTGATCCAAACCCAACCCTTTTACTTAAAGGGTTAACGGGTATGGGTCGTTAGCGGGTTAACGGATCATAAATAACGATCCAAACCCATATATTTTGCACGGGTTTGGAGCGGATCAGGGTCAAAACCCGCTCCATTGCCAGGTCTACACACAGGCTCTCAACATATCTTCCAGCGTTTGGATGGTTCTTTCACTTTGGCCATCTGTCTGCGGATGGTAAGCTGTGCTTATGTCAAGCCTGGTTCCCATAGCCTTTTGTAATGATTGCCAAAAGTTTGAAGTGAATCGGCTATCTCTATCCGAGATGATTGATCTCGGCACACCGTGCAATTTTACAATCTCCTTGAGGTAGAGCCTTGCTAGCTTATCCGTCCTATCACTCTCCTTGATTGGCAAGAAGTGAGCGGATTTGGTTAACCTATCGACAATTACCCATATAGTATCTAACCCACCGGTTGTCTTTGGTAATTTGGTTATGAAGTCCATTGTTATCCGCTCCCACTTCCACTCGGATATTGGTGGTTGAACTAGCAAACTCGAGGGCTTTTGGTATTCTACTTTAACTTTGGCGCAAGTCAGGCACTTGCCTACGTAAGTAGCGATTTCTGCCTTCATGTTTGGCCACCAATACAGTTTCTTGAGGTCCTGGTACATCTTATCGGACCCGGGATGAACAGAGTATCTAGTCTTGTGAGCTTCATTCATGATAATGTCCCTGTATCTGCCGAATTTCGGTGTCCAGATTCGGTTCATGAGGTAACGAGCTCCGTCATCCTTAACTTCAAGGTTTTTATCCATCCCTCGTAAGGCTTCATTTGCGACGTTTTTAGGTTTTAAGGCTTCTAGCTGCGCCTCTTTAATCTGAGTGGGTAACTGGGAATGGATAGTCATTGTTAATGATTTCACTCGGCGGCCCGTGTATTCCTTTCGACTGAGGGCATCAGCTACCACGTTGGCCTTCCCTGGGTGATAACGAATTTCACATTCATAGTCACTTAGTAGCTCCACCCATCGTCGTTGCCTCATATTGAGTTCTTTTTGGTTGAGGATATGCTGGAGACTCTTATGGTCGGTGTATACACCGTACATTCTGTGCCGTACAGGTAGTGTCTCCAGATTTTCAAATGCGAACACTACTGCTCCCAACTCGAGGTCATGTGTAGTGTAGTTGACCTCGTGAGTTTTAAGCTGCCTTGAAGCGTAAGCAATGACCTTTCCTCTCTGCATGAGTACACAGCCCAGACCCTGGTTCGATGCGTCGCAATAGACCACAAAGTCTTCTGTTCCCTCTGGAAGGGACAGAATAGGAGCGCTGCATAAAGCTTTCTTTAGGGTCTGGAAGGCGGTGTCTTGTTTATCTCCCCACTTGAATGTTACACCCTTCTATGTCAGGGTAGTAAGTGGCTTTGCAATTTTGGAGAAATTCTGTATGAATCTTCGGTAATAGCCAGCAAGGCCCAAAAACTGGCGGATTTCTGTCGGACTTTTTGGTGCTTTCCAGTTTTCGATGGCTTTGATTTTGGAAGGATCCACATGTATTCCTTCCTTGCTGACTACGTGGCCTAGAAAGTCCACCTTTTGAATCCAAAATTCGCATTTCGAAAATTTCGCATACAGCTTCTCTGCTCTTAATGTCTCCAAAACCTGTCGTAAGTGTTGACTATGTTCCTCCTTACTTCGTGAATAGATAAGTATGTCGTCGATGAACACTATCACGAATTTATCTAGGTAAGGTGGGCATACTCGGTTCATTAGATCCATAAACACTGCGGGCGCATTAGTCAATCCGAAGGGCATCACAACGAATTCATAATGGCCATAGCGAGTTCTGAATGCCGTTTTAGGAACATCTTCCTCTTGAACCTTGAGTTGGTGATATCCCGACCTCAGATCGATTTTTGAGAAATAGCTCGCTCCTTGGAGTTGATCGAATAGGTCGTCAATTCGGGGTAGCGGGTATCGGTTCTTGATGGTGAGTTTGTTTAATTCCCGGTAGTCAATGCACATACAGAATGACCCATCCTTCTTCTTCACGAACAAGACTGGCGCTCCCCAAGGTGAGAAGCTCAGTCTGATGAACCCTTTACTTAGCAGTTCGTTTAGTTGACCGGATAATTCTTGCATTTCTGCCGGGGCTAATCGGTATGGTGCTTTTGCTACTGGGGTGGTTCCAGGGATCAAATCGATTCTGAACTCGACTTGTCGTGCGGGTGGTATTCCTGGAAGGTCTTCTCTTCTGGGAATACGTCGGGAAAGTTGCAGACTTCGGGGATTTCTTTGATGTTCTTTACTTCTTTCTTTTCGTCAACAACGTGGGCTAAGAAGGCATGGTATCTTTTCTGTAGGTATTTTCGGGCTTTGATGCAAGATACGATTCGTAACACATGATGTCGGCATGATGGGGAATTAGCCAATCCATACCAACAATCACGTCAAAACTTCCTATTTTAACGGGCATTAAATCGATTTGAAAAGAGTGATCATCCAGGGTAAGTGTACAGCCTATGTATATGTTGTTTGTGCTTTCTGTTTTGCCATTAGCCATTTCTACTGTAAATGTTTCATTGAGTGGTTGAGGTTTTTGTTTTAGTAAGTATTTAAACTCGTGGCTTACGAAACTCCTCTCCGCACCGCTATCGAATAGTATACAAGCATATGAATTATTAACGAGGAACATACCGGTAACCACGGTAGGATCCTCTACCGCTTCAGCGCGTCCCATGGCTAGGACTCTTCCATTTCTCCCCACGTTCTTTGTCTTTGGGCAATCACGCTTAAAATGCCCTGTCTCACCGCAACCATATCAAGCTTGACTCACCCCAGCATTAGAGGCTTGGGTGGTTTGTGGAACTGGCGCCTTGCAGAAACGGGCGGTATGCCCCTTTTTGTTACAGTTCGAGCAGTGCATCTCCCTACATGCTCCAGTGTGGTGGAAATTACACTTGTTGCACTTGGGTAGTGTCCCATTATACTGCTTGGTTGTTGTAGGGGTAGTCGGGACAGTGGCTGCACGGACTGCCACAATCTGTTGTGTCTTGGCATTCTCTTGGTTAGGCTGACCCCTCCCCCTGTTCCAGGGTTTCCTTTTGTGGTCCTTCTCCTTTGGTTGTTCAGTTCTTGGGGTCATGGTTCCCTGCGAACCCCATGGTCAACTAGTCGTTGGGCTAGTCGTTTGGCACTGTCGAAGGTAGCGGGGCTTGCTGATTCTACATTCCCCTGGATCTGAGGAGATAGCCCCCAGATATAGCGCTCCACTTTAACAGATTCTGGCATGACCATAGTAGGGCAGAGGGTTGCCAGGTCATTGAATCGGTTCGTGTAGGAGGTCAGGTCTGAACCTTTCATAGTGAGGTTCCACAGCTCTTGTTCTAGTTTCTGGATCTCCCCCCTGGGACAGTACTCTTTCATCAGCATGGTCTTCAGTTCCTCCCAACTCATTGAGTTGGCCACAGGAAGTGTCAGAGCCTTAACATGGCCCTTCCACCAGGACATAGCCGTATCAGCAAAGGTACCAGCGGCGAATTTTACTTTAGATTCCTCGGAGCATGCGGAGATTTCAAAGATTGATTCTGTTTTCTCAATCCATCTCGTGAGAGCAAGGACACCACCAGTACCGTGGAAAGCCACTGGTTTACAATTAACGAAGTCTTTGTATGTGCATACTCGCGAGTGGTTTGATGTTTCTACATTTGTGGAGTCGTTGGTGGCATTTCCGCTTCCGTTTCCATTCGTCCCATTAGAGTTTATCTGAGCGACAGCAGCTGCTACCGCAGCAGTAACAGCAGCCTGGAAAGTGGCTGAGTCCATCATGGGTGGCTCGGGAGTTGCGATCGGTGCGCGCCTAGCGTTTCTTCGACGGGGTGGCATATTTCTGCCATAAGGATTCAAGATTTGACGTCGGTTAGTTTCTGGTAAGGGTTATCAAAGTACGGCATTTCTATTATACGTTTATGTCGACTATGTAGTGATAGGGGTATAATAGGTGCATAAAGAGTCTAGATGTATGGTTCTATAGTATCACAAAATACTCGTATAGTATTTTGTTTTATGTTTTGTTCTAGTGTTTTTCTTTGTATATGGTTCTTGGTAAGTCTTTAGAAGTTGTTATAAGTAAGGTGGTTTCTAAGGGGTATGAGAGGTATGTAGGAGAAAATTCTAAGTGTACGACTTCGTAGTATTCATAAAATACTCACGTAGTATTTTAACTCTATGTTTGGTTCTATAGCGTCTTAAAATATTCCCATAGTATTTTAAATTTTATGTTTAGTTGTTTGATTATTGGTATATGTTCGGACTTGTTGTTCACCACGACTATCCCTAAGTACCCGTTAATTATATCTTGGACCAATAGAGTTGACCAGGTTCTATTTATCCCAGACATAATTACTAAAGCACTTAGGTCTATCCGTAGTATTTCAACTCAACCTAATACTTTTGTATGTCTTCGTTATAATATCGTTCTAGTATGTATGTATGTATGTATTTACACTTTTATAAAAATTACCGTTGTAATTTTAAAAGTATACTTGTATGAAAATATTTTCGAGAGTTTTAGTCCCATTGTATTTATAGTTGTATATCTTTTAATGGATTGATATACTTAGTTCACTATAAACAATGCTCTGATACCAATCTGTCACACCCTAAAACCGTATTGGCGGAATAGTTCAAGGGTGGATGACTTCATGAACAATATCATAACAAAATTGAATAGTAGTGAAATCCAAGCACACAACCATCGTTTAAATCAATTACAAATGTTACAAAGTTTACTAATTACATGTCTCAACTACAATTGAAATGATAACAAAATAGATAAAAATGACGTCGTAACGTCATTACTTGTAGCGCTTGCATTTACCTTGTCAGTTTCCTGAGAATACAAGTAGTTGAAAAAGTGTCAACAATTAAGTTGGTGAGTTCATAAGATTTTGTAATGGAAAAGCCCTTTGTTTGTAAACGGTAGTAATTTAGAAACAAGAAAATCCTATATTTTCTTATAAAATGACCAAGTCTTTAACTCCCAAAGACTAAAATGTAATATGTATAATTGTAGTGTAATAAATTGGTTTTTACTCTTTATTAATTCCAATATAATATTTCATGACTATCAAATAAAGAACGGCCAAGTAGAAGATCAAATGGGGAGGCAGGACCCTTTCAGCGTATACGCCTTTCGGAAATCCAACAACCTAGCTCAATTGATCTTCTACCTGGCCGTTCTTTATTTGATAGTCATGAAATATTCTATTGGAATTAATAAAGAGTAAAAACCAATTTATTACACTACAATTATACATATTACATTTTAGTCTTTGGGAGTTAAAGACTTGGTCATTTTATAAGAAAATATAGGATTTTCTTGTTTCTAAATTACTACCGTTTACAAACAAAGGGCTTTTCCATTACAAAATCTTATGAACTCACCAACTTAATTGTTGACACTTTTTCAACTACTTGTATTCTCAGGAAACTGACAAGGTAAATGCAAGCGCTACAAGTAATGACGTTACGACGTCATTTTTATCTATTTTGTTATCAGTTCAATTGTACTTGAGACATGTAATAAGTAAACTTTGTAACATTTGTAATTGATTTAAACGATGGTTGTGTGCTTGGATTTCACTACTATTCAACTTTGTTATGATATTGTTCATGAAGTCATCCACCCTTGAACTATTCCGCCAATACGGTTTTAGGGTGTGACATTGTTACTGCGAGTTACAACACCAGAGGTAACACTGTCAGAAACAATATTCGGCTCCATTTTTGTTCACCGCAGAGTAGTGGAAAACCCTTACAGGTCTTATGAGTACTTCAAAAATTACGGATGAACATTTGAATGGTAAGTTTAAAAAACGAATTTGGAAAATCGACTCAGGGGCAACTCAGCATGTCACTAGAGATGTCTCTTGGTTACGTAACTCATGTAACTGGGTCACCTAGGGGGTGTGCCTAACGGTAAAAAAGGTTATAGGAACTCATGAGGGTTGTGTTCAATTGTCGGACAAAATTACCCTTAAAAGTTCTCCTTTAGTTCCTAAACTAAATTGTAACTTGATTTCAATCTCTCAACTAAATGATGATATGCAGTGCATTACTCAGTTCGATTCTTATATATGTGTTATACTAGACCAATCGAGGAAGCTGATTGGAGCGATGTTAGAATGGATGGACTTTACTACTTTGGAATATGTGATTCAGTTTTACATGTTTCAGTGAACGGAGCAACTTCAACATTGGAACTTTGCCATAAAAAATGGGACATTCTTCTTAAATAAGTGGTGAAATCTCTTCCTCATATCAATGATGTTAGGGGTAGTTTGAATAAAGCCTGTAATGTAAGGTGTGTTTTCTGGCTAAACAGTCTAGCTGTGACACCCCCATTTTTACTGTTTGCAAATACTATGGTTTTTCATATAAATACATGAATACAAAAATACGGTTTATCAAAAACCGATAATTTACATGTTTAAAACTGTGGGTGTTACAAATCCATACCAAATCTAACCATAGTAAGCAAGAAAAGGATTAAACCTCGTGTCCAAAGTAGGAGCTAACTCAAGCTCCACTCCAGCTAAACTTCATCCCATCTATAGCAATTTATATTAACCTGGAATACATGGCAAAACATAGAATACGTAAGACAAAAATGTCTCGTGAGTTACATGAGTTTTAGACTCAAACCTTTAACTTCTTTTTCCAACTTTTATAAAACTTGTAACATATAACATCTTTCAAAAACTTTATAGTAGTAACATACTATAACTCTTTACTTCTCAAAAATCATTTCATGACATACTTTACAAAATTAACATCTTTCAAATTCACTTCATAATATACTTTTCAAAAATAGCTTCTTTCTTACTTGCTTTGACTGGTTTTATAAGCTTGCTGAATTTTTATACTTAGGGCTTTAATCACCATAAGTGATACCCCAAGTCTCTATGGCTAGAAAGAACGGATCAATCCTCACCATAGAAGTGCTGAGGCAATCTACTTCGCGATGGGGCTTTTTCCCCAGTAGATCCCTTACCTAACCCGGGTAGGTTGGAACATAGTTCCCTTACTAACGCTGCTTGCTACAATTACCAGTCATACAAAATACTTGCTGCTTGCTTGAATATTCCTCATAAACATATAACTTGTGGCTAGATGCCAAACTACATCATTTTATGACTTTATGGCTAGATGCCAAATATAGCTTTCATCACATAATAATCATATGTTTAAAACATATTTTTCTAACATACTAAGCTTTATGCCAAAATATACTTTTCAACATCTTATGGCTATATGCCATTCTTACTCGAAAACATATATAGTTTATAACTAAAACATACTTCTTAAACATCTTGAGGCTATATGCCATTCATACTTGGAAACATATATCACTTGTAATAAAAAAAATATACTTTCACATATAGAAATTTTATAAGGAAATCTTGAAAATACTTACTTGCCATGTACCCCAGAATGGGTAAAAATACTGCATGTACTCACCTCAAGTCGGCAATGTAGAAATATGTGCGGCAACTCCGCAAATCCAACCAAGCTTAAAACCGCACACCTTATACTCCTATAAGGTATATTAAGTTAATTATTACCAAATACACTAATTAACATTACTATAATTAGATACTTATAGCGTTGCATATAGTTTAAATGTTTATAACTTTCGACATGCACCGTGTCTCGACATATACCCCCACCCCTTTTTATTTACTTTTACTCAACAAATAAGTTATTATATGATTCAATTAATTTTAAGTAAACCCAAGCCCACATCATGACATCCAAAACCAAAAACTAAGATGATTAACACAAAAGAGGAAACTGACAGCAAGGCTGATTTCTGGACCCTCAACAAGATTTGCAATATTAGGTCAAGGAAAGATTGAAAATAAAATCCAATAAAAATCGTGGGTAAACTAGACCCAAGGGAAAGATCACAGGGCCTGACCTCAGGTCTTTTTCATTCACCAATAAGAAATTATAAATCGACAAAGTTGAATGAATTGATCAGTCCACTCACAGGACCACACCTTAAAGAAATATTAGTCGCTCAAAATGGGTTAAGAATTGAACTCTGAAATTTGGTATAGACCAAATAGACTTCAAAAGTGAACTAAGGCCACAGACCTTGACCCCAAAAGATTTTTGTACAATTTATAATGAATTAATCAAGACAGGGGACCAAAACTGACAGCACCTGGAACAATTAGTGGAAATGGACAATTCCACATGACTTAGGATCTGAATCAATTCATAAACTTTTAAGAGAACAAACTAGACACAATTACCAATTTAGGGACATAAAATGCAATCCAATTGGACATTCACACGATTTTATATGAATTTACCAATTTAAGAATTAACAATCACACAAAAAAGAAGGAAATGAGCAGCAACATTTCTGTCACAACTCAGCATAGCTTGACAAGATTGGTCCAAAAACCTAACTTCTGAAAAGAAATAAGTCAAGCCTTTTGGATGAGTTACACTAGACATGAAAATAAAGCTCGCATCCAAATATCAAACTCAAAACATAAGCCAATTGAGAAATAAAAATCGTGCAACAAGGACAATGTGCAGAGCTACAAATTCTGGTTCAGTCAAGGAGAAGACATTGAAAACCTGGCTTCCTAATGGAATTGGATCAAGCCCTCTGGATGGAACACACTATACATGAGGATGGACTTTCCATCAAATTTTCAGACCTAAATTATGAACCATTTAGGAATTAAAAATCCCACAAGTTGACTTAGGTGTGCAGCAACCAATCCGTGGAGGTCGGATTGCACACACAAAAATCAAAACCAAAACAATGAACTGAGTCAAGAACTTTTGGTCGAGTATGGCTCATGACAAGGTTCTTCTCCACACAAAATTTCAGAACAATCCAGTGAACATACGATTTTACAAGAATTTCACAACACAATTGGACACAGAAATCATACTCATGGGAATCGAGTTTAAAACCCTAGAAAACGACCAAATAAGGTCTGGACCCCAACTTATGAACTTAAATAGACATAGAGACGAAACCATGGACACTGGAATCACCTGATTTGGACATCGTATGATTTTTCTACGAATTTTCTAAAACAGATCCAAAAACTGTGAAAATCCGAAAATGACAAACATGACATTAGGGTCTAGGGTTTCAACTCCTAAACCCATTAAGACAACAATTAAGACTTATAAAGTCAGAAACAAATCCATTAAGACCAGAATTAAGTCAAAAGCACATCAAAAATCAGAAAGTTTGAGAATCTAGAACTCACATAGCTTGAAGGAGCAAATCTAAAACTTTCTTTTCTCTTTTCTGAATTCCTTCAACTGAATACGTGACCAGGGGAATAGAAATCCCTGATCTATATTAATAATCTCACTTATGACAAAAATGCCCCTGCCTCCATGCCTTAGCAAAATGTTACATTTTTTTCTGAATGTTTTACTCAAGTTTACGACATCACAACTTCCACCTACGATATTGGAATTTTACAAACTTTATATCATTAGAAAGCTGGAAACGAGCTTAACATTTTCACCTTACTGATTAAATTCTGAATCCAAATGGATTTTATGTTACAGACTCTCAAACATTGCCCGATAGTCATTTTTGTCACTTTTTGGTCAACTTTGACCTGTCATAACTTCTTCGTTTTAACTCCAAATGATATGAATCTTTTTCTTATCATCTTATCTCGTCAAGATCTATAAAAGTCTTCTTGATGACTTTTTCCCAAATCCGTATAGATATTTACATATTAATTTTTTTTAAAATTTAAGAATTAATCTGTTCATTTTTAACCCCAATTTCCCATTTATTCCAACAAATTTAAGTTTATAAAGATGACATAAACCCTCTACTATAATTTCCAATCTAAAAACATTACTTCCATTATTTTCTTTTATTATCAATATTATTATTTATTTATTTTGTTAAAATAAATACTTAGTTGCTAAAAATAAAGAATTGGGAAACGGGTGTTACAAATCTCCCCCACTTATAAGAATTTCGTCCCCGAAATTCAACACCAAGATATTAAGTAATCAAGGTTGAAACTTTCATTAGCCCATAATTCCACCAGATTAATTATCTGTGAATATAACAGCCCATTTTTCATTTTCATTTTGGTCTAGTATTTTGCTCATAACTACTAGCCCAACGATATGAGCCCAAATAAGTTAAACTTTAGCCCATTAGGCCTAAAGTCCAACACTTTGTTTTTATGTGATATCACATCACTATTGATCAACAGCGTTCATCAGTCTGTATTAAAGTAATCAGTAAACGACACCATTATATTCACCTTTATTCCAAAAAAAAAAATCTCATCAATATCCCTTTATCACTAGAGTCTAGCAGCGAATTTTGAAAATTAACGGCACTCAGGGTAGTGGAGGGTCGCATCCACTGTAGATGGTTTGAATTTTGGTAATAAGAACGTAAAGTGTCCTTTCAATTACATACGTCCTTTCGGTTCCAGCTGCAAAATGCTATATATACAGGTAAGTAGCATCATTTATTTTCACATTCATTTTCAATCCCATTCTCTTCTATCACTAGTTTATTCGTATACGAACTCACATTTAAAGCTAAGTCATGGAAAACAGATCTTCAATGGGCGATCTGTCAAACCCTGGACCTGGTTTTCCGCAAGGAGAGGGTTCTTCAAATCAAACATCTTTACTGGAGTTCGGTGACTTTAACATTCTAAACATCCATTATTTTTATTTTTTTTCTAATGTTTTGTTGATTTTGAATTATGGTACAGTCTTCCAGATATACAATCTATAGAGCCACTCAACGATGAGCCGGAAATTTTTTCCAAGCTAAACATCAACTTAGATGATCCGGTGAATGTATCTTTAGACCATGCACTTGATCAAACTCCACACCTTCTACCAGGTTAAATTCTTTTAAATGATTGCTTTTATGAATATTCAATTTTGTTTTATCATATGATAATTGTTGTTTGTAGACCCATCTGTGGATGATTTATCTGGCTACAATCCATTCATCGACGTACCCTCAACGAGTAGTGAGATCATCCCCATGAATCAAGAATTCATGACTGACATTCAGAATGAAAGTCAATTACAAACAACTCATAACATTAATATTGAAATGAATCCCGAACTTGGGGTTGGTTTTCAATATCAAAATCACCTTCAGGTGATTCAAAGAAATCTAGAAGGATTTCAGAATCCTGGGTCCATGATTGAAAATCTACAATTACCACCGATGGAAGCTACTGATTTTAATGAATCAATGTCCATCTTTGGTTCAGAAAATCAGGATCATGTTCAAATGATCCCAACTAATAATAATAATAATACATTTGAACTCAATCCTTCAATTCCGACAACCACAGCAGTTGGCAGTAGAAGAGGTTTCAGACACTCATTAAGTAGAGAAATAATAGCTGAACACTTTAATGAACCAATTGAGAAAGCTGCGAAAGAACTCAACATTGGATCGACACAGTTAAAAAAACGCTGTAGAGATTTAGGTATCGAACATTGGCCCCAACGACAACTTAAGAGTCTGCAAACTCTTATTGATCGTGTTGAGGTAAGGAATTATATTTTTTTATATCATAAAGTTGTAATTACTAAAGTTATTTATGTCACAGGAATTTAGCAACGAGTTTAGTGGAGCAGCAGGATTATCGAAAGATTTATTACCCAACCTAAAAAGGGAGAAAGAAGCAATAATTGAAGGGTCGCAATCAGGTCTAACAGAAGGCACAAAGAAACTAATACAAGCTGCTCATAAGGTTGAATATAAGAAAAGAAAATTTCTGGAAAAGGGGGAAACTTCATCAAGAATTCATACACAGCAGCAACCTCTGCCATCTAATTCTGGTACGAGCAGTATTAATCCTGGTTTACTCGAACATGCAAGTGAGGATAATTTTGGAGGCTCTGTAGGTAACCTAGCCTTGTTTCCTCCTTCTTATAACTACCCCCAGCTAGTTCCAAATTGGAACCCTTCCTCATCACTTCCCTACTTACACACTCCTCAGACGAGTCAATTTTTAACCCATACTCATGGGGTTACGGGTTCCAACCATATCGAGACCCCACGCCTTGGAGCTCCTCCTCCAATAACTGAAAACATACCCCTTCCAAATCCTCAAGAAGGTACAAGTCGACCTACAGATGACAAAGAGTGGAGTGTAGAAGATTTTTTTTCGCTTCCTTCTGATTCTTCAGTTTAGGCTACTAGTTCTGTAAACTTTTCTTAATGTATTAATATAAAGTTATAGTAATGGGTCACATGCATCGATGTATTACTACCTTTATTTATTATTATTATTATTATTTTCCAATCTTTCTTTCTTTGGTCACTGTAGTGACACTACTTTTATCTTTATTCTATAATTCCTAATTCGTTTCCGTTAGACAACGAAATTTTCAGTTATACACTTTTTTTTTACTATATACTCCATTAACATTTTCAATATATTTATTCCTTCAGGCCATGTCTCTTTTACTGGTTCCTTTCATATTGTCTCGGGAGTATTAACTATCTTATTAATTTCTTTTACCTTGTCATATTAAGTGGTATATATCCACTGCATTAGCCTTTAATACTTATTACATAGGCATATAACCTCTATGTTATTCTTATTACTCTCTTCACAACCTTACTCACCAGACTACCATAATTCCTTTACGGTTCCACCAGTCTCAATACATATCCTGTGATTATGATAATACGGGCCCATATTACCATAACCACCTATACCTATTGATTCTGTTGTTACCACAAAGTTTCATGGGACACTGGTTCTTTTAATACATAACACCATTATAAGTACATGGTGATCATTACTAGAAATCTTACTACTTTATATACATAGTCTTTAATAAATATAGACAGTTATGGAAAATATCATACCATTTTCTTAACAGTCAAACTTTTGCTCAATCAAAGCGTTAGCTAAACATTTCTTAAAGTTATATATATATACATATATTAAGTGATGCAAAATATCTTAGTCATTTAAGACATCATATAGCATACTTTCATGAACTAACATTCCTATAGCACGAGTTTAAGCCTAGGAGTGGAATAAGCCAATCCTAATTCGCTTAAACTATGGCTCTGATACCAACTTGTGACACCCCCATTTTTACTGTTTGCAAATACTATGGTTTTTCATATAAATACATGAATACAAAAATACGGTTTATCAAAAACCGATAATTTACATGTTTAAAACTGTGGGTGTTACAAATCCATACCAAATCTAACCATAGTAAGCAAGAAAAGGATTAAACCTCGTGTCCAAAGTAGGAGCTAACTCAAGCTCCACTCCAGCTAAACTTCATCCCATCTATAGCAATTTATATTAACCTGGAATACATGGCAAAACATAGAATACGTAAGACAAAAATGTCTCGTGAGTTACATGAGTTTTAGACTCAAACCTTTAACTTCTTTTTCCAACTTTTATAAAACTTGTAACATATAACATCTTTCAAAAACTTTATAGTAGTAACATACTATAACTCTTTACTTCTCAAAAATCATTTCATGACATACTTTACAAAATTAACATCTTTCAAATTCACTTCATAATATACTTTTCAAAAATAGCTTCTTTCTTACTTGCTTTGACTGGTTTTATAAGCTTGCTGAATTTTTATACTTAGGGCTTTAATCACCATAAGTGATACCCCAAGTCTCTATGGCTAGAAAGAACGGATCAATCCTCACCATAGAAGTGCTGAGGCAATCTACTTCGCGATGGGGCTTTTTCCCCAGTAGATCCCTTACCTAACCCGGGTAGGTTGGAACATAGTTCCCTTACTAACGCTGCTTGCTACAATTACCAGTCATACAAAATACTTGCTGCTTGCTTGAATATTCCTCATAAACATATAACTTGTGGCTAGATGCCAAACTACATCATTTTATGACTTTATGGCTAGATGCCAAATATAGCTTTCATCACATAATAATCATATGTTTAAAACATATTTTTCTAACATACTAAGCTTTATGCCAAAATATACTTTTCAACATCTTATGGCTATATGCCATTCTTACTCGAAAACATATATAGTTTATAACTAAAACATACTTCTTAAACATCTTGAGGCTATATGCCATTCATACTTGGAAACATATATCACTTGTAATAAAAAAAATATACTTTCACATATAGAAATTTTATAAGGAAATCTTGAAAATACTTACTTGCCATGTACCCCAGAATGGGTAAAAATACTGCATGTACTCACCTCAAGTCGGCAATGTAGAAATATGTGCGGCAACTCCGCAAATCCAACCAAGCTTAAAACCGCACACCTTATACTCCTATAAGGTATATTAAGTTAATTATTACCAAATACACTAATTAACATTACTATAATTAGATACTTATAGCGTTGCATATAGTTTAAATGTTTATAACTTTCGACATGCACCGTGTCTCGATATATACCCCCACCCCTTTTTATTTACTTTTACTCAACAAATAAGTTATTATATGATTCAATTAATTTTAAGTAAACCCAAGCCCACATCATGACATCCAAAACCAAAAACTAAGATGATTAACACAAAAGAGGAAACTGACAGCAAGGCTGATTTCTGGACCCTCAACAAGATTTGCAATATTAGGTCAAGGAAAGATTGAAAATAAAATCCAATAAAAATCGTGGGTAAACTAGACCCAAGGGAAAGATCACAGGGCCTGACCTCAGGTCTTTTTCATTCACCAATAAGAAATTATAAATCGACAAAGTTGAATGAATTGATCAGTCCACTCACAGGACCACACCTTAAAGAAATATTAGTCGCTCAAAATGGGTTAAGAATTGAACTCTGAAATTTGGTATAGACCAAATAGACTTCAAAAGTGAACTAAGGCCACAGACCTTGACCCCAAAAGATTTTTGTACAATTTATAATGAATTAATCAAGACAGGGGACCAAAACTGACAGCACCTGGAACAATTAGTGGAAATGGACAATTCCACATGACTTAGGATCTGAATCAATTCATAAACTTTTAAGAGAACAAACTAGACACAATTACCAATTTAGGGACATAAAATGCAATCCAATTGGACATTCACACGATTTTATATGAATTTACCAATTTAAGAATTAACAATCACACAAAAAAGAAGGAAATGAGCAGCAACATTTCTGTCACAACTCAGCATAGCTTGACAAGATTGGTCCAAAAACCTAACTTCTGAAAAGAAATAAGTCAAGCCTTTTGGATGAGTTACACTAGACATGAAAATAAAGCTCGCATCCAAATATCAAACTCAAAACATAAGCCAATTGAGAAATAAAAATCGTGCAACAAGGACAATGTGCAGAGCTACAAATTCTGGTTCAGTCAAGGAGAAGACATTGAAAACCTGGCTTCCTAATGGAATTGGATCAAGCCCTCTGGATGGAACACACTATACATGAGGATGGACTTTCCATCAAATTTTCAGACCTAAATTATGAACCATTTAGGAATTAAAAATCCCACAAGTTGACTTAGGTGTGCAGCAACCAATCTGTGGAGGTCGGATTGCACACACAAAAATCAAAACCAAAACAATGAACTGAGTCAAGAACTTTTGGTCGAGTATGGCTCATGACAAGGTTCTTCTCCACACAAAATTTCAGAACAATCCAGTGAACATACGATTTTACAAGAATTTCACAACACAATTGGACACAGAAATCATACTCATGGGAATCGAGTTTAAAACCCTAGAAAACGACCAAATAAGGTCTGGACCCCAACTGATGAACTTAAATAGACATCGAGACGAAACCATGGACACTGGAATCACCTGATTTGGACATCGTATGATTTTTCTACGAATTTTCTAAAACAGATCCAAAAACTGTGAAAATCCGAAAATGACAAACATGACATTAGGGTCTAGGGTTTCAACTCCTAAACCCATTAAGACAACAATTAAGACTTATAAAGTCAGAAACAAATCCATTAAGACCAGAATTAAGTCAAAAGCACATCAAAAATCAGAAAGTTTGAGAATCTAGAACTCACATAGCTTGAAGGAGCAAATCTAAAACTTTCTTTTCTCTTTTCTGAATTCCTTCAACTGAATACGTGACCAGGGGAATAGAAATCCCTGATCTATATTAATAATCTCACTTATGACAAAAATGCCCCTGCCTCCATGCCTTAGCAAAATGTTACATTTTTTTCTGAATGTTTTACTCAAGTTTACGACATCACAACTTCCACCTACGATATTGGAATTTTACAAACTTTATATCATTAGAAAGCTGGAAACGAGCTTAACATTTTCACCTTACTGATTAAATTCTGAATCCAAATGGATTTTACGTTACAGACTCTCAAACATTGCCCGATAGTCATTTTTGTCACTTTTTGGTCAACTTTGACCTGTCATAACTTCTTCGTTTTAACTCCAAATGATATGATTCTTTTTCTTATCATCTTATCTCGTCAAGATCTATAAAAGTCTTCTTGATGACTTTTTCCCAAATCCGTATAGATATTTACATATTAATTTTTTTTAAAATTTAAGAATTAATCTGTTCATTTTTAACCCCAATTTCCCATTTATTCCAACAAATTTAAGTTTATAAAGATGACATAAACCCTCTACTATAATTTCCAATCTAAAAACATTACTTCCATTATTTTCTTTTATTATCAATATTATTATTTATTTATTTTGTTAAAATAAATACTTAGTTGCTAAAAATAAAGAATTGGGAAACGGGTGTTACACTAGCGATAAATTTCCTTTGAGTAATAATAAAACAAGTAAAGTGTTTGAAAAAGTTCATTGTGACTCCTAGGGACCTTACAAGCATGTTTCAAGTTGTGGTGCTTGATATTTCTTAACTTTAGTTGACGATTACTCTCATTCAGTCTGAGTTTATCTATTAGTTGAAAAAACTGAAGTTGACCAAATATTTATGTTGTTTGTTGCAATGATTGAAAGATAATTTTAAAGAAAGATTAAAAATAGTTCAAAGCGATAATGGAATGGAATTTAATTGTCTACTGAATTAATTTTCTACAAATGGGATTATATTTCAAACAACATGTGTTGGTTTGTTTGAAGATGATCTTAGCAATCCTATCCAAGAGGACGAACACACCCCTTCTGATTAGCCCACTAACGGCGAAGCATCCTCTAGACCAACTACTTCGGCTGACCAAACAGCGGTATCCGAACCTAGCGACCCGGTTAACATGGATCGGGGTCACCGTGAAAAATACCCTTAGTTTTGTTAAAAGATTTCATCACTCACACGTCTAAAGTCCAAAGTTCGCCTCATACACACCCGTCTCCACAAGTTTCCTCGGGTACTCCTTATCCTATAGCTCATCATATAAATTGTTATCGATTGTCTTCTGGGTATCAAACTTTTATTGTTGTTGTTAAGCCGGGGCAGGATCCGCGATGTTTTAAAGAGGCCATGAAAGATGATCGATGGAAAGATTCAATACAAGAAGAATACGAGCTCTAGAAGAAAATGGTACCTGGATTTTAGCATCGCTGCCTCCTGGAAAATGAGTTCTCGGAAGTCAGTTGGTGTACGAGATCAAATATCAATCCAATGGGGATATTGAACATTTCAAATCACGATTGGTTGTATTTGGTAATCATCGGGAAAAAGGCGTAGGTTACACAAAAACCTTTGCAACGGTTGCAAAAATTACCACAGTTAGTTTTTCTCTAGTGACACTTCGTTTTTATTTCTTCTTTTTATAATTTATTTAACACGTTTTATTTCATTTTTAGTATAATTCACATGCATATTTTGTATTTTTATCTTTTTATCATTCGGGGATACTTTTTAGTATTTTTGTATTTAAATGTAGATTTTATTAAAGACTACCGGGAGCGGGATGAGCCAGACGGGAGATTATAGCGGACGAAACGGGACGATATTTTGGAGTGCGGATATTTCGGAGACTCGGATCTTTTAGCGGGCTTGGACTTGAAGCAAGTATTTCGACCAAAAATGAAGATTTGGGCTCATTTGGGTTTACCTAGCCCATTTGGGGGTCAAAGTGGGTCAAAATCCGGGTTTAGACCAAAGAAGAAAGGGACAAATACTTCTTTTAGTGAGTTGGACCGGATCAGGCCCAAATAGGGCTTTTTGTACTTTTGACCGACCCGTGCAAAACGTGCACAGGGACAGTTTTGTCATTTCATGTGTGTTTCAGCTATATGGGGCATATGGGGAGGGTTTTTCTACATCTTCAACATCATATTTTAGAGGATTTCGTAGGGAACAACCCTTGGAGTTTTAGAGAAGACTTCTTGAAGCTTTGTTCTTCATTTTCTTCACTTGGATTTGTACAATTGTGTAAGACCCAATTTCATTTTGAGATGCTTACTAAGGTAAGTGGAGTTATTACTTTATAAATTAGTATGATTCTACGTATGAGTTATTTAGAGTTGTGTGGCAATCTTTTATGATAACCTTTGAATTATGAGTTGTTTGATTTGTGGGAAGAGGTTAAAACCTTTCTTATGTACTAATCTTGGTGTGATTAAGATTAGTTAAGTTGATGTACGAGTTTGGGTGATTAGAATTCCATTTGGAAGAAGTTTGAGCCTTAAAAACGCCAGAAATGGCTTACACGGGTCGTGTAAATGTTACACGGGTCGTGTAACATACGGTAATTATGTGTATCCTGGTTACTGTAGCAAAACACGGGCGGGTTAAATTTAACACGGGCATTGTAGCGGAACACGGGCCGTGTAAAATTAACACGGGCCGTGTTACACATGCAGAACCCTTTAAATGTGCAACAAACCCATTTCGAGGAAAAACATTTCATTTTCGATTTTGAGAGCGTCAAATGGCGATTTTGAGTGAAATGAAGCCTGGAGGTTCATGGGGAAACATATTGAAGCATGAATCTAACCCCGTAAACGTGTTCTTGCTTCCTAATTCGTTGAAGTAAGTATCTCTTGGTTTTGGGGGTTTTAAACCCTAGTTTTTAATCTTCATGATTTTGTTGTATATTGTTATATATGTTGCTAGTAGGTTGTTAGTAGATACCTTTAGAGTAATTGGTGTGATTATTGTTGAGTTTCTACGGTTGAATGAGTAAAACCGTGGATTTGGGGGTTTCGGTAAATATAGAGTTGATATCTACTGTTTATACTCATTTTTCCTCTTTCAATTACTACATCTTTTGAGTTAGATATTGTTGAGATGATTGTGGATGTTGGAGAATTGATATAGATTGTGGTGATACAATCAAGTCTAGCGGACAGGAGCCCGGTACACGAAGTATTTGGGAATTTCTTATACTAAGTCGATAAAAGGTGAGTATTCCTTTTTAATTAAGTAGAGATATGCTTAATAATTGTTGAGATACACGTAATATATATATATATATATATGTGTGGTCCTGCTATGTTATGGTTATTGTTGTAACCTATGATTAAATGAATTGCCATATGTAAATAACATTAGCCGAGTTTAATGTACATATGGATTGTATAATCAAAGTAGATGTTGAAATGGTTGTGTTATAGAGTCTTGTGTGGGATTGTATAGCCATAAAGGCTATTGAGCTGGAGTATAGTTTGTTGTTAAATGAGTGATTTTGATTGAGTATATAAGTAGTACCGAGTGTGGTACTTATTGATGAATGGATATTATTAATAATTAGCTAGTGTTCGTAAAGCTAATGTGTTTGCAGGTTTTTCCGAGTTAAGAGAAGATGGATGTTGATAATGAGATTGACAAAAGAGAATGAAGAGGATATTTATTGAGAGAGAACTATGGAGAGTGATTAAGATTTACTCACTAAGCTTTATAAGCTTACACTTGAGTTGTTTATTGTTTTGCAGGTATCTGTAGCAGTGATAGGGGAAGGCATGTGACAAAGAGAGATGGACAAGTTTAGAGCATGTCCTTTTTAAGTGTATTAGATTTATTTGTAATGCTCGGTTAAAATTTGTAAGGACCTTTTGTTGTAATTAGTTCATGATAACATCTTGTTTTCCATGGTTTTGTACAAGTATACCCATTTTTGATGTATAATTTGTTGAAAATTTTTGGGTGTACTTTGTATGAGAAACCGGGCGTTACAAATTGCAACAATTAATTTTTGGTACTTCTTTCCTTTGTTCTTGCTTGATTATGAGTAACTAAACTTCTCATAGTTAGTGTTGGGTGAAATTTCTTGGATGATTTTCTAGTTTGAATGGTTCTTGAATCTTTGTTAAATTCATGATTGAAACTTTGTTTTAATTATCATATTGTTAGATGCTTTGATTTCATGAGTCCAAGTGTTTTATGATTATTGTTATTTGTTTTTAAGATTACGTAATCGATTTTAGAAACAAATTAGTAACAAATGATTTTTATGGATGCTTATTATTTCATTTCATAATCATGAAGTTTTAATCTTTAAGGTAGAAGTTAAGCTTTTAGCTTCCTTTAAATTTGGTGATTCTTAAAGTATAATGCTAATCAATTTATTTAAGCCAAATGCTTATTTGATTTATGATTTTGATTAAGAAGGATGTCATAGAGCTTTCTTGATATTCAAACAAACTAAGAAGAATCTAGATAACTCTAGCTTTAGAGTTGTTATAGCCATTTTGATTTGAGCAAAGATATTGCACCTAGAACCATAATGATAAACTAGATAATTGATTCAAGAGATGGAACCCAATGCTAAACTCTTTTTCTCCCAATTTATCAAATTACCATTTTCACAAATAGCAACCTACTTTACTATTTCTCTCTTTTTAGTCAACTTAGTTCAAAACAATCAAACAACCCTTTTTTGTTACTTTTGTTTAAAAATATATATCATTTTGAATTGATCGCATTGTTTTACAAATTGAACCAATCTCCATGGATACGATCCTTTACCGCTATATGCAAATTTGTGTACTAGAAGTAAGGTTTATTTTTGTTGGCCTCGACAACCACCATCTAGCTATGGCTGCCTCAAAGAACTGAGAACTTCATTAAATGGATGTTGACAACACCTTCTTACACGAAGATCTCGCTAAAGAAGTGTATATGAAGCTTCCACCAGGTTTTAAATGATCTAATCTAAATCTGGTTTGTCAGCTTAGAAAATCCCTTTATGGACTTAAGCATGCCCCACGTTGTTGGTTTGCAAAACTTGTAACAACACCGAAGGGTTATGGTTTTCGCCAATTTTACTCTGATTATTCTTTGTTTACTTATGCTCGTGGCAAGGTACAAGTCAATGTACTCGTTTATGTAGACGATTTAATTATTTCGGGAAACAACTCCATTGTAATTAACACCTTCAAGTATCTCAGCAGTTGTTTTAAAATGAAGGATTTGGGGACTCTAAAGTATTTCCTTGGTATTGATGTTGCTCGGAGTCCGTGTGGGTTATTCTTGTGTCAACGCAAGTATACACTCGACATCGTTAAAGAGGCCGGTCTTTTAGGTGCCAAACCATATGGGTTTCCAATAGAGCAAATCCACAAACTTGGTTTGGCAAAAGGTCACCTGTTGGCTGATCTCGAAGCCTAGCGTCGTCTTGTAGGGCGTTTGATTTATTTGGCTGTTACTCGTCCAGACCTAGGCTACTTTGTTCATATCTTGTCTCAGTTTATGCAGTCTCCTCGTATTAAGCATTGGGAAGCAACCTTGTGAGTAGTAAAATACTTAAAAGGTACACCGGTACGAGGCATTCTTTTGCGGGCTGATAGGGTTGGTGTGACTCCGACTGGGCAGCTTTACCTATTACTCGTCGATAACTTTCGGACTGGATTGTATATCTTGGGAACTCTCATATTGCATGGAAAACAAAGAAACAACAAACAGTCTCCAGGTCCTCAGCCAAAGTGGAATACCGTTCCATGGGAGGCATCACATGTGAGTTTAAGTGGTTAAAGGGATTGCTCGCAGGCTTGGGTGTTCGTCATCCCCACGTTACGCAACTGTTCTATGATAATCAATCAACTCTTTATCTAGCTCAGTATCCTGTATTACACGAAAGGACGAAGCACATTGATGTGGACTGCCACTTTGTTCGTGATGCTATTGTTGAAGGATTGACCACTCCTTCCATGTCATACCTCTGTGTAACCGATAGATATTTTGACTAAAGCTCTTGGAAAGACTCACTTTGACAATCTGGTTGGCAAGTTGGGCATCTTTGATCCACGTGCTCCAACTTGAGGGGGGATGTTGGAGATCTTATGTTGAACCTATCTCGTTGATTTAATTCCCAGTATAACTTATCTCTTATTTGAATTTTAATTTGCTTTTGTTATCCATAGAAGAGAGAGTTTTTTTGTACTCTAAATATGAGATTGATCAATGAAACAAAACAAGGGGTTTAAACCATTTATTATGAAAGTGACAGATGCTAATTTTAGTGTTTAGTTTATGATATTTTTAACATCCCTTCTTACTTATTTTGCTCTGAGGTGTCTTATAACTCTCAAGTCTCAAGTGCACCTAAAATTGCAATCGAATACACAATAGAGATGCCTCTATTCGACCCAAATGAGAACACCTTTACGCTTGATAAACATCTAGTCTTCCATCAAATTAGTGTTTAAATGTTCACTTATGATTAATCTTTTTATACGTCAAAGAAATCAGAAACTTGTGGAACCCGGACTGGGTAAGGTGTGTAATGATAGAGTGTTGGCAAATTTCTGATTTGGAGTGCAGTCCAATATTATTATAATCATTCAACAATCAAAATTGGAGTGTAGTCCAAGATTAGTTTATTATATTCAATTAGAATTCAAAAGTGGAGTGCAATGCTTTATTAGTATATATAGATGTAGTGAGGGTAGGATTGAATCAAGAGAGTTTGTATTGGAGTTTTTGAGTTATTTTTCTTCAATAAAGTCTTGTGAGTTTGGCATAGATTGTGTATTCCGATTTCTGTTTTGCTGTCCATTGTTGCTCTGTTTTTCTCTTCAATTGGTATCAGAGCTTGCAATTCCAATCGCGCAGCGGGAAGAACGATAATCGTTTTTCTGTGTAGCACCGTTTTATTAATTGGAGTATTGTTTCCTGTTTTTGGAGGTCTGCAGTTCAATCGAAGTAGCACAAGTTGATCAGGAGCATCGGTCCAATAACAGCAACTGATTGGGACCAATTAAAGCAATCTTTGGTTTTAATTCTGCACGGTTATCAAGGAGGGAATTAATCAAAGGATTGTGAAACACATTTCTTCTTTTCTTCCAGCAAGAAAAGAAACCAATCAATCAGGTGTGTTCGCTTTTGATTGCTCATGACAGGAGGTGAAGCGAATCTGCCCACAAAGGAGGCGCACTCGATCTCTTTTCAATTTCCGCAGTTGACGCCATTGAACTACACGATATGGCACATGCGTATGAAAGTTTTACTAGGCATTCACGGCGTGTGGGACGTGGTTGATCCAGGTTCAACAGATGCAAAGAAAAACAACATCGTGATGGGATTGTTGTTTCAATCGATACCGGAAGATTTAATCTTGCAAATCGGGAATCTCACGACCGCAAAGGAGATGTGGGGTGCAATCAAATCTCAGAACATGGGTGCGGATCGAGTGAAGGAAGCACGTTTGCAAACATTGACTTCGGAATTCGAGAGCTTGAAGATGAAAGATTTAAACACGATTGATGAATTCTCTTCAAAACTATCGGGCATTGCGACCGTTTCAGTGACACTTGGAGGAACTATCTCGCAAGAGAAGCTAGTGAAGAAATTCCTTATGAGTCTTCCTAGTCGATTCATTCACATCGTGGCGGCACTCGAGCAAGTTTTGGATTTAAAAACCATTACTTTTGAAGATGTAGTTGGACGATTGAAAGCTTATGAGGAACGGGCGAGGAGCGAGCCGAGGAGGATGGGGCCGTGGACGCGGTCGTGGTCGGGGTAACACCCAAAACCATGATCAAAGGGACTCGTCAAAGAACGGTAACGATCAAAAACAAAAGGGCAAACATCATGAACAACGAGACCTATCAAATATTCAGTGTTACCGGTGTGATAAGTACGGACACTTTGCTTCGAGATGCCCGGAACGTAACAGGAATCATGAAGCAAATCTCAACGATGCCCAAGAGCAGGTCGATCACGAAGAAGGAACGTTTTTTATGATGCAAGAGGAAACGATCTTCCTCAATGAAGACAAATACGTTCCACCCAAAGTAGAGGCGAATCATGAAAACGATGATATGTGGTACCTCGACAATGGGGCAAGTAATCACATGACCGGGAAGTACTCGTATTTTTCGGAGATGAATGAACGGATAACCGGAAAAGTAAGATTTGGAGATGGCTCGAGTGTCCGAATTGAAGGAAAAGGGTCAATTTTGTTCGAAGGCAAAAACGGTGAGCAAAAGATAATGAAAGATATCTACTATATTCCCTCTCTTCGTAGCAATGTCATCAGTCTTGGCCAAACAACATTATCCGGTTGTGACATTAGAATGTATGGCGATTACTTGACATTGAAAGATCGAAACGGAAAGTTGCTAATGAAGGTTCCGCGTAGTGAAAATCGTCTTTATAAAACACGACTTAAAGTCGGAAAACCCCAATGTTTGCAAGCAAAGATTGATGACGAGTCTTGGTTATGGCACGCACGACTAGGCCATATCAACTTTGGTGCGGTGAATATGATGCACAAGCTGACTACTGGAGTTCCGGTTTTGAAAAACCAAAAAGAAGTTTGTGAAATTTGCATGATAGGCAAACAAAATAAGCACACGTTCCCGAAGAAATCTAATTATAAGTCTAAAGATATCCTCGAGATGTTACACGGAGATATTTGTGGACCGATAGATCCTCCCACTCAAGCCGGTAATATTTATATTTTGATTTTAATTGATGACTTCTCAAGATACATGTGGTCATTTTTGTTGAAGCACAAAAATGACGCGGCAGATGTAATCAAGAGATTTAAAAAATCAATCGAAAACCGAACCGGTAAAGAGATTAAAACATTTCACACGGATAGAGGCGGAGAGTTTACTTCAAACGATTTTAATCGTTTTTGGAGCGAAGAAGGTGTTGCAAGAATGTTAACGGCTCCATACTCACCCCAACAAAACGGCATAGTAGAACGACGAAACCGGACGCTAATCGAGATGACGCGATGTCTTATGAAAGCTAAAAATGTTCCAAATCAATTTTGGGGTGAAGCCGTTCGACATGCAACTTATATTATAAATCGTACTCCTACGCGAGCATTAGTAGAAGTCACGCCTTATGAAAAACTCTATGGTGAAAAACCGAATCTTGAAGATCTAAAGGTGTTCGGATGCGTTGCGTATGAAAAAGTTGTTTCGAAACATCTAAAGAAACTTGACGATAGATCGAGACCAATGGTTTATTTTGGGAAGGAACCGGGTTCAGGAGGTGCTCGTTTATTTAATCCGTATGAAAATAAAATTATTATAAGCAACAATGTAACTTTTGATGAAAAGTTATCATGGCAATGGAAAAAGGAAATGGTAAATGGCACGAGAACCGTAGCAGAAGATAAAGAATATGAGTCTGGCACTTTCAAAATTGCTTGGGCCACTTGGATAAATCAGCCGCAAAGTGAGCGTCATCAGCCCAATACCCATGCTACGCCATCTCCGCAGGCTTATAATGATAGCCCACCAGCAGCGCCAAATCCACCGGCTGCACCAAGCCCATCAGCAAACAGTCCAGTCTCGACTGGACCTGATCCAGACAGCAGCGATCACGAGTCTGACGGTAATAACGAGCTTGAAAATAACCAGGTACGTCGTTCTAGTCGTGTCTCCGTTTTACCGATTCGCCTCAACGATTATGAACTTGGCATGAACGAGTTAATGTTATCATTTGATGAGGAACCAAGGAATGTTAATGAAGCCATTGTGAAACCCGAGTGGCTCAAGGCGATGAAAGACGAGATCGAGTCAATCGAGAAGAATAAAACTTGGATCCTAGTACCTCTACCCAAGCATGCCAAAGCAATCGGTTTGAAGTGGTTATACAAAATCAAGAGAAATGCGGATGGAACGATCTCGAGGTACAAAGCGCTATTAGTTGCAAAAGGCTATGTACAAGAATATGGCATTGATTTTGATGAAGTTTTTGCGCCGGTAGCCCGACTCGAGACGATTCGACTATTGATCGCTCTCGCAGCCGGGAAGGGATGGAAAATTTACCACTTGGATGTAAAGACGGCCTTCTTACACGGTGAATTGAAAGAAGAAGTGTACGTACGACAACCCGAAGGCTTTGAGAAAAAAGGAGAAGAAGGAAAAGTGTACAAGCTCGTGAAAGCTTTATACGGTCTAAGGCAAGCACCAAGGGCGTGGAACATTAAACTTGATGGCATCTTACGCGGAATGGGTTTTATACGATGTTCACAAGAAAATGCGGTGTACAAAAAGATGGCAAAAGGTGAATACATCATAGTGGCCGTTTATGTTGATGATTTATTTGTAACCGGGACGTGTCATGAAATTACAAACCAATTCAAGAGTATGATGTCCGCAAAGATTGAAATATCGGACCTTGGATTATTAACTTATTATTTGGGGATTGAAGTTTCTCAACAAAATGGGTGCGTGGCAATTAAACAAGAGGGCTATGCAATGAAAATTTTAAAAGAAGCCGGGATGGAAGAATGCAATGCTACTCAATGTCCAATGGAACCGGGACTAAAATTGTCAAAGGCCGAGAATGAACCTGAAGTTGAAGCCACTCACTATCGGAGAATCGTAGGATGTTTCCGCTACCTCCTTCACACTCGTCCGGACTTATCTTACTCAGTCGGGGTGGTAAGTCGGTAGTCGGGGTGGTAAGTCGGTATATGCAAAGTCCGAGAGAATCTCATGCGCGTGCGATCAAGCAAATTCTTCGCTACCTTCGAGGTACAATTTCTCTTGGAATTAGATACGAGAGATGTGACGAATTAAAACTTCTGGGGTATAGCGACAGTAGTCATAATGTAGACCCGGATAATGGTCGGAGTACTACTGGTCATATCTTCTTTCTTGGTAAATCCCCTATCACGTGGTGTTCGCAGAAGCAAGATACCGTGGCTTTATCTTCATGTGAAGCCGAATTCATGGCAGCTACTTCGGCAGCATGTCAAGCAATTTGGCTAAGGGAATTGCTCGCGGAGGTGACCGGGTTAGAGAAGCAAAAGGTGTTGATCCGTATAGACAACAAGTCGGCGATCGCGTTGTCTAAAAATCTGGTGTTTCACGGGAGGAGCAAACACATTCACACTCGTTTCCACTTCATACGAGAGCGTGTGGAAAACGAGCAAGTTGAAGTCGAACATGTGGCGGGAAATAAACAAGTGGCAGATCCTCTGACGAAAGTCTTAGCACGTGTAAGGTTTATGGAGATGAGATCGTTACTCGGTGTGCAGGAATTACCGTCTCAGAAATTTAGGGGGTGATTGTTGGCAAATTTCTGATTTGGAGTGCAGTCCAATATTATTATAATCATTCAACAATCAAAATTGGAGTGTAGTCCAAGATTAGTTTATTATATTCAATTAGAATTCAAAAGTGGAGTGCAATGCTTTATTAGTATATATAGATGTAGTGAGGGTAGGATTGAATCAAGAGAGTTTGTATTGGAGTTTTTGAGTTATTTTTCTTCAATAAAGTCTTGTGAGTTTGGCATAGATTGTGTATTCCGATTTCTGTTTTGCTGTCCATTGTTGCTCTGTTTTTCTCTTCATAGAGCACCAATATAATAATTGTAGAAACCCCTCAAAAATCACGTGATACAAAATTCGATTGACTTATAAAACCAGATCATAAGTATATGGTAAAAGGTGGCTCGTAATTTAGCAAACACATCATATTACAAATACTAGAGACGCACCTTAAAGAATACGGTTTTTGATGGGGAAAAAAGTTATTCTTTAAGACATATATAAGGCACGAACCGAATCATATAATCATTGACCACACAACATAAAGATGGTTGTATTTTTAACAAACCGAGTTATACGACCCTCAAAAGACGCATTATACCACAAAAATAAGCTAAAATCGGATTATATGTAGTGGATCCTATAAGTCGATTATAGTAGCGTACTAGACAATATTAAAAGAAAAACTAAACGTGTGAATTAAATCAAAAGCTTTGATTACAACATCTTTTGTTTTCTCAATGCAACCTTAAAATTAGACAACCTTATCCTTATGGTTGATCATAAAACAACTTTTTTTTTTTTTTGGAAACGGCGAATAAATATATATAAAGAAAAGGACACCAGCGAGAGCAAGGAGCTAACACGCAGGCCAAAACAAAACAGAGTACGAAAGAGTACAAAAATGGAAATATAAAACACCAAAACAATACAAAACATCAAACTAGGAAGATGAATCGTGACTAAGTGGTGAAATACTCCAATTAATCCAACTGCCACAATCTTGAGAACTCCTGTGTTTGCACATGTATGAGAGGGATACAATGTTGTCTGCTACCTTGGTTGGAGCCGTCCGAGTGTTTTTGAAAACTTTGTCATTCCTTACCAACCAAATGTTCCAGAGTAGACAATCGACAATGGCATTGAAAATCTTTCTTTTTCTAGGACAATTCCCCCCGCATGCAGCGTAGTCTAATAACTCCTTTGTGTTGTCAAATTGTTTGTCCGCTACCCCACACCATTTGAAAACCCAAAAACGTACTTCTTTGGAAAAATTGCATTTAGTCAACAAGTGATCTACCGATTCCACCTCATTCAAGCACAATAAACAATTACTCGATTGGACATTTACGCCCCTGCTTGGTAACGTTTCAGCCACTGTATTCTTCCTATCGAGGCACGCCAAATGAAGCAACGAACTTTAAGTGGGGAAAGTTTTGACCAGCGAATACGAGGACCAATGTACTTTATTGAAGCAGAATCCACCAGTTCCCTCATACGATTAACAGTGAACCTACCATCCTCATTTGGGGTAAAACGAAAACCAAACGGGGATGGAGGTGTGATAGGAATGGCTGCAATATCCCTATAAAGCTGCAAAAGCTCCTGGAGACAATTAGTATTATTGGGTGCCTTTTTCCAACCCCAATTGAAACCAGCAACCGATGCACGGTCATTCAGACGACAACATTTGGAGGATTCAAGATCATATAAGTTGGGAAAACGCGACTGAAGAGTTGAATTGCCACACCAGATGTCTTTCCAAAATAGAATTTTAACCCCGCTACCTGGAACTAGAGAAAATAATTTTCTGTGATCCAAACCAATTTCAGCTATACCGCGTACTGCTTTTGAAATATTGCACCAAACGCCGTTTAAAACTCTTTTAGCAATGTAGGTTGCAGGTTTATTCCCCAGATTGTGAATACTAACAACAGCTTCTTTCCAAAGGGCGTGATTCACGTTTAATACACGCCACCACCATTTCGTAAGTAAAGAAATATTTTGTGCTTTTAAAGTGCCAACACCCAACCCACCATTTTTCTTAGAAGCAACAATTTTCGACCAATCTACCCAATGAATTTTGTTTTTATCCACGCCCCCAGCCCATAGGAAATTCCTTCTAATTTTTTCGAGAGTGTCCAACACACCAAGGGGGGCTTTAAAAAGTGAGAGATAGGATGTCGGGAGACTGCCGATGACAGATTTAATCAATGTAAGACGCCCACCAAAAGAAAGTGATTTAGCTTTCCAACTTGAGAGCTTTGACTGAAATTTTTCCACAATTGGCCTCCAATTCTTCTTAAGTCCCATATTCGCACCCACCGGAACACCAAGATACGTAAATGGAAATGAGCTTTTTTGGCAACCTATCACTTGAGCCATTCTGGCTAACTCTTCTCCACAAGCACCAATTCCGAATAATCGAGATTTGTGATAATTGACTTTTAAACCCGATGAGATATGGAAGCAATTGAGTATACGGGAAAGATTTTTAATGCTGTCACGATTCCAAAAACCTGTAAAAATGGCGTCATCCGCGTAAAATAAATGAGAGACAGTGGGACCGTTGTTTGGAAGTTTTACCCCGTAAAACAGGGATTTCTCAACAACTCTAATAAAGTATATATCAAATTCAACATACTATTCTTTAAGAAGAACGATAGCAATATCCCAAATCTCAACCTTCCCTGAACAACACCCCTATATTAATTAATTAATTGATTGTCCCTAAAACTATCCAACAATGAAGTAGGTTTACCCAACGACACATTATTAATTGGTTCTCCATGATAAATCTCCAACTATAAAGAGAGCTTTGAAACACACATTCACTTAAACAAACATCTCTAAAATGTGGAAGCTCAAAATTGGTGAAGGAAACGACAAGTATTTGTTTACCACCAACAACTTCGTTGGTAGACAAATATGGGAGTTTGATCCAAATGCGGGAACCGAAGAAGAACGATCACAAATTGAAACCGCTAGAGAACAGTTTGTGATTAATAAGAAAAACTTTGGTATTCATTGCTGTAGTGATTCACTCATGCGTATGCAGGTATGCAATCGTGTTTATCATAAATAATCTTTCAAATCTTAATATTGATATGATTTTTCTGATTTTTTAATTACGAAATGGACAGCTTATTAAGGAAAGTGGAATTGATTTATTGAGTGAACGAAATGTGAGACTTGGAGATGATGAAGAGGTCAATTATGAGGCGGTTACAGTATCAGTGAGGAAAGCGGTTCGATTGAACCGGGCGATCCAAGCATGGGATGGCCACTGGCCTGCTGAAAATACGGGCCCACTCTTTTTCACCCCTCCTCTTGTATGTACATACAATTATACAAACAATACATTAACATTAAACTTATATATTTGTCGATGGCCTAAATAATATCCTTTAGAACTATTTTCGGTAAGCAAACTTGATTTGAAAGTTGGAATTGTCGTCCAAAATTATATTCAAAAGCAAGTTCTATTCGAGGTTGTATTGAAATCCAAATGTTTTATGTATAATGACCATTAAACTTGTATATTTGTTGATGGCCTAAATAATATCCTTTAGAATTATGTTCGATAAGCAAACTTTATTTGAAAGTTAAAATATTCATGCAAAATTATATTCAAAAGCAAGTTCGATTCGAGTTTGTATTGAAATCTAAATGTTTTACATATAATGACCATTAAACTTATATATTTGTTGAGGCCTAAATAATATCTTGTAGAACTATGCTGGATAAACAACTTTGATTTGAAAGTTGAAATTGCTTGAAAATATCTTCGAAACTTATGTTAAAAACAAGTTAAATTCGAGTTTGTATTGAATTTTTAATGTTTAAACATTTGCAGATATTTGCCTTGTACATAAGTGGTACGTTGGACACAACTTTGACAAATGAACACAAGAAGGAGATGATTCGGTACATGTACAACCAACAAGTAAGCGAATATCAACTTCTTGGTAGATTTTGCTCTACTTAAACCATATATTAACTCAAAACAAATATCTGGTTTTTAGTTTTACTTTTTTTTTTTTTTTTTACTAAAAGAGTCTAATATTTGCCTTGCACCAAGAAAAGAAACCGACTATGAATTCCACAAGATAGCAAATTTTGTAATTAGAATTTTGGTTTTGGTTTTCAGAATAGGCTGAGAATTGAACTTGGTTTTGAATTTAGGTGATGAATTTAACTTTTTATTTAATTTATGTTTTGCAATTTAAATTTAAGGATACTTTCTTATTAATTAATACAATAAAGTTGGTCTCTTGTTGAATTGAACATAATTTTTTTCAATGTATAAACAAACATGGATTACAACAAGGGAGAAAAGCCATAATTAATCTCCTTATCAATTTATGCATTATTCCGAACACTTTGTTAGTGTGCCACTAATAATGTAAATGGGATTATGTATGGATGATTAGACATAAAATCCATATGAAATCCTATAAAACCTATAGAGGGGAGTGGTTTTCATACCACCCGATTTCGTGTAAAGAATTTCTTTTACATAATAAAATAAATCATGTTTACATTAATATATATTTAATCTTTACATAACCGATTGTCAGGGCATTCTAATTATAATATACGTAAAATGAGAGTTTTGTAAAAGTAATGGTTTTGGAATTGTTTATTATTTTATTTATTGTTTATTTTTTTTTGGCACGTTTGAAATGGTGCGGATAAAATCATGGAATTATAAATATTGTTGGCTATATAAGATATTGTTTCTTTACTATTATATTTTGGCTTGTAAAAGTTATATAATTAATCTGCATATGTTATTTCATATATAGATACACACCCATATTAAAGTAATCGATTAATGATATCATAAATTCATTTAATAAATGCTGAAGAATTATCATAAAATTTTAATATAATTATCAAACAAAATTTTCTCATTCCATTTTATAATGTTTCGTTTTGTTCTTTCTCAAAGGGTAAAACAATTTTAAGTATTAGACAATTAGTCACGACTAACCATAAAAAATATAATTACAGGAAAATCCGCAAATGCCAAGGACGTATTAACTAACCAAGCAATCCAATCAGCAACTAAACTAATTTTGTAGGCCTATTTAAATTCTAAAAATACAAGACAACAGAACCATACTAAGAAATTCTCAAAAGTTTATTAACATATTTAACAACCATGTCATTTTGAAATTTTCAGATGACTCACAATATAGTTAAAACCATCACATGGAAACATTGATCTTAAACGTATTTAACTATAATCCGCAAGCAGGAGCTGAGAAATCTTTAAATAAATCTCATTAGTCACCAGCTTATATCGTACGTACAAAAGATTATCTCTTTATCTCCACATTCGGCTTCTAAATTATAAAATTAACCCGAGTTAAAAGTCGATCCAATCCACTCCTCGTCTCCTCCATGCTAAAATATAACTTTTTTTTTTAATCAGAGCAAAGTTGTGGCACAGGTATTTCACCTCACTATAACCCAACGTATTTAGATCGATAGAATTTATAAGGCTAAAGGGTGTGCATGTTTCTATGTTTTTTACATTGACTGTCACGTAGACGTTATGTACATGTCATCGACCCTATGTTTTTGCATGTTTTCAAAGTAGTGTGTATACTATGTAGTTACCATTTTTTTTAAATAAAAACAAACATTTTATTAATTTAAATTAAGAAATTACATTACTAGGAGAAAATATATAACTAGAAAATAAAAATTACATTACTAGAAAATATAAAACATACAAATCTATTTTTCTTTTATCTTCCGTTTAACCTTCATTGCTACTTCGTACATATATATTGTTAGATGACTAACGTGCGCGAAAAACAATTGCATTTTTTCACGGTCTCTTTTCTTTGAATACTCCATATGTTGCTCCAAACTCTTACGTAAACCTAAGAACGTCGACCTTATTTGTTGAATTTCATCGGATCGTAGCCAAAAATATTAGGAGTTGTAAGTGTTTGATGAATTTGGGTTGTTTGAAGCCGTTTTGAAGAATATAGAAAGATTATAGATGAGAAATGGTGTGAAAAATGTTAAGAAGTGGTAGTATTTATAGTGGATTGTTTAATTGGTTTATACACACACACCAACGTCTCTCTTAACTGCTATATTCCAACGAAAAAGGCTTACGGATGCCGGTATTGCGGGCTGATGCTCACCATCGGCATTGGTGAGCCTTGTCAAATACCGGCGACAACACCCTCTCCACACCGCGTAGCCCAAAAGAAGAGACTAAATAGTTACCCGTGGAAGTCAACTCTAGATCCCAAGGGTCTTCAACATTAGATATCATAAAATCTTTAATACTCGTCATTATGTCCACTAATTTCGAGTTTTCGCAACCTTGTCGCGGGTCATGACATCAGGCCACATACACTTCTTATCGGTCCGAGGCGTACACGAGAAACCGATTGAACACACCCATTAATAGAAAACAAAGTATCACCATACCATTATCCATCGAGAAAGATGTATGATTATCGTCTCCAACCTTCCTAACAATATAAGAAGAAATATCAATGTCAAGAACCTGCAAAATATTAACAGATATGAAATTTTTTAGGACGGATCAATCGTTAATACGATGATGCGATCTAAACTGACCACAACTCCCATGAGCCGTTGTAATCACATTGACCCATATAGAATATGTCTTGCTAAAATCCTGTATCTCTACTTAGTTAAAATAGCCTGATCGGCTACATGGAGAATTCTTAGTCCCAACCCTCCACCGAGGGCCAGTCCAAGCAGATTTGAGGCCCTGGGAAAAAGTACAAAATGTGGCCCTTAAAAACTTGAAGGGTAAAATAGAAAAAATGTCACTATCGACTTGAACCCGGATCATCTAGGAAAACGCTAAGTAGCTTCAAAAACCAAGCAAGTTGCATACAATTTTATGTCTTGCTCGAGTAGCTTAATATATAACATATGTTAGAGAGTAGAAGTTGGGGACCTAAAATTTGATGGGGCCCTAGGCCGTCCCCCCTATTGGGTCGGGCCTGCCTCCAATGTTGTTTAATGATACAATTGTCTTCCACTTAACCCACACCATATTTTTCACCATATTCTAAAAAATAAATAGGAAACATACAAAATAATACACTTTCAGAATATCATCTGGAACCATTTTATTAAGGTAGTTCTACCAGTGACATGATATTTGGTTAATTTCCTGTAATGATCCTTTTTTATTAATTGAAAATATATAGACATAATATAAGGGAAATAAGGTATCAGACATATGAACAAGGCCAAGATAGAAACATACAAACCCATTACAAAAAAATACCAGAGAATATACACTAATATTGTTTTACTTAAACATAAATTTCAAATTTAAGGATGTAAAATCCTATCACAATTTTTTTTAAGAAACCACATAATATGTGGCATTCTAATGTCCCATCAGATGTCTAAACCTCCAAAACATTATCTATAGATACATGTAAAATATTTAACTTCAACTAGGAAGTCTAGTGAGTAAAATCAGGGAACTCGACTTGTAAGTGAAATGGAATAATGCTATACTCCAAATCCAAATGAAATTCCCCAATAAATGTTTGTACGTATCAGGAAACATTTAGAAAACATAGAGTTTTGATAATAATCACATGCAAATTTATGAGATCATATGTACATCTGACTATCCCATCCCAAGTTATCTACACTCCCAAAGTCTCTTCCATTATACGGTCCTGATGGTGGGCTCACAGCTGGAATGGTTATTATACCCATAATCTCTTGCCATTGGTTTAACCATTCGACCACTAAGGTCAATTTAGGTATACATGGCCATCACATATATACCATGGAATGGGTTTACAAGGTCCACAACGTTAGTAATATAGATAAAGACCACTAAGGTCAAAAAGGAATAATTCCAAATGAGTACCTGGACAACATACAAGTCAACCTATCCTACATGAATGCACATGTAGGATGAATGCACAATGCCATAAGGTATCATGAAAAATGCATATTACATAGACACCACAAGTATAAGTTTAGTTTTGTAAACGTTTTACTACCGAAAATATTGTTACGACATGCATGTATCCTTGGACATTACTCACCTCAATTCTAAGTTAAACCTCCTTTAACTTCTAAACACCTTGTGGGAGTTGTTGGTCACCTAAAGAAGTCCAAAATCTAAACTATAACTTCTCCTTAATCCATTAAGTCACTTATTAAATTCTTATTGATGAAAGTTCAATTTCATTCCATTTGTATCATCCATATAACCATTAAAGAGCATAGACTAAAACTACACTTCATTTGGAAATCGTATACAAAAGTTACAAAATTGTCTCATGGCCTTCACAGGCCATACTAAATCGAGTCACCCTAACAAAGGGAGGTGACTTAACCGCATACCCTCTAAGGATTCACAATTTGTGATTTCTTTCATGTCTAGCTCTATACACTTGTCCAAACCACTTCTAGACTTAACATATTAAGCTCTAATGACTTAGATTGATCCAATAACATCGTAACATCTTGAAAACCATTTCCAATAATCTTTAAATCACAATTTAATTGGCACTTTTAACAATTTATGAGCATTTTTACACAACATGGAACTTGTAAACTTCCTAATCTTGATTCAAATATTATATCCTTATCAAAGCTTATGTTCTCGCCAAATCATCAGCAAGTCAACAACTCATTTTACTTCAAAGTAAACCTCCAATGGTGCTATGTCACAATTTGAAGTTCACATAATTGTTCAAATCATGAAGTAGCCGGTCAATAGTTGATTACTTTGTTAAAAGTGATTTAAAATCATTTAAAGGCGGTTAGAAACATCGTTAGTTTCATTCATGAAAGCTAGTTTCAAAATCCATTATTACGGGAGCTTCAAAAGCTGTAAAAACTAATTTATCTCAAAAGTACACCAATGATGACAGAAATAAACATCAAATAGCATTTAGATGGCTGAAATAACATAAAAATCCAAAAGTTAGGCTTTCAATATCAAATTTCAGAGCTAGGGATTCTCCCAAACCCTAACTCAAAGCAAAGCATGATGAACAAGAAGAAGATTGTACTTCATAAAAGCTTGGAACTAGATGCTAAAGCTAGGAATTGATCTAAGATGCTCAAATCTTCACTCGTTACTTCAAATAGCCCATAGATTACTCTTACCTCCTTCAAATTGCATTCTTCCCCGAATGAACGAAGAAGATGAATTATAGCTCTTATATCATTTTTTCTTAAATGGCAAACTAAACCCTTTAGTATCAATTTTCACCTACTTTTCCATATTTCTACATCAAGTCATTATCTTTACTTTTTAGACACAATGAAACTATTTTCTATCAAATAGGTTCATCCACCAAGTCAAAAATATGGTCAAACTTAACTTTGGTGAAATTGACACTTAATTCATTCTATGTCTTATGGTTAGTTACTAGGTGATTTCTATATTTTTGTTTTGTTTGTTTCCATTTTATTTTTATTTTACTTCCCATTTTATTTTTATTTTTATTTTATTTATTATTGTTTAAAATTCAAAATTGTAGACCCTAAAACATATTTTATCCCCCTCCTGCAATTTGAATGAGAGGATTAGCTCGAATGGTCAAGTTGGTTTGGAGTCAAGAAAGAGTGTTGACGAAATCCCTTTAGTAAAACTATTAGCCTATTGATATGTAGAGGGAACATGTAATATCCGAACATGACCCATATCGACCCGATCTCGAACAAAATAGATGTCAATCTCAATATGTTAGTTCGTTGATGATGTATTAGGTTACTAGTTAAGTAAACTACACTAACATTGCTATAGTAGACAATGGTCACTTTCTTGGTGGGTTTATGTAATTCTCGAAGTAGATTGCAAATCCAACACATTTTAGCTACTACATTAGTAACTCCTCTATACCCAGCCACAACACTAGATTGGGTGATATCGCCTTATTGTTTGGAGGACCATGCAAGAAGATTGTGGCCAATAAATAAAAGTATTATAAAGTGGATCGTTTGGTGGAAGGACTGCCAATCCAATTAGTATAAGAGTAAATTGTGAGCCCTCTAGAAGATGAGAAATATACATGTAGGCCGTAAGGCATAGAATCCTAGATATAAAAAAGGATCTGTTTGCGGGCAGTGAAATGTAGTTCTCTGGGATCAGGCATATAGAGACAAGCCTATTGAACCGTGTAGAAGATGTCGAATTCAGTAAAGGTAAAATACTACATTGCCAATAATTTTATTTAAAATAAATAGAATTTTGTAAAATATAAAGTTTCCTTATAGAAACAATAATTTGATAACTAATAAAAACAATTACAATAGTTTGTTTAGGAAGGAGAAAACTGATCCGAAGTTGTAAGTGACAATGTGTCCTTGAATTTTGCCAAGCCTTGATAAAGGTTAGAAATCTTAAATAAAATTGGTAACATACGAAATTAAGAATTAAGCAACCTTTTATCGAGGACACAGTAAAGTTTGATTCAAATAGGCTACACTCGAGTTCAACCTCGAATAACTTGATAAAATGCGACTCATTTGCAACTCGAGTTACACACGTAAACATTTAGACAAATAGATATTATTTAATAATGATCGTCTGTCATGTGTCGTCATGCCTGTGCATGGTGGGCTGTGTCGAAGAGGAATGTGCTCTTCCAAAAAATATTGATATTATTTTGTAAGAATTTGGGTCTATCCTTAATAAGTTTGTTAGCATTTGTATTTCATCCTATAACATTACACATAGAAATACAAATGCTAACAAAGTCCTTGTCTTTGAATGAACCTAAATAAGTTGATAAAAGGTCGAGTCATTTGCAGCTTAGATTCAAACAAATGTGTGACAAAAAAGTGTATATGATTTGATTGTTGTAGAATGAAGATGGAGGATGGGGATTCTATATGTCAGGGAGGAGCACGATGATTGGTACTGTTTTGAACTATGTGTCCCTACGAATCCTTGGAGAAGGCCCCCCTGATTATGGTGACAACTACACAGCTCTGGGCCGAGGCCGTAAATGGGTCCTCGACCATGGTGATGCTACCTCCATTCCTTCTTGGGGAAAAGTTTTTATAGCGGTACGTACCTCACCTCTAAACACGACCACGAAACAGACTTTAGTTCACACGCGAAAAGAATCTGTTCTAATCCGTGTATGAATCATATTAGCAATGGAAAAAAATTGTTTGCATGTTGTAGGTGACTGATTAAATAGACTCTTCCAATTCAGTGGCGAAAACATCCGTCACTAATCTGGTATAATGACTTTCCACAAACCACAGTTTAAACAATCAAAATGAGACAAAATTTTCGATGCAATTTCAACGATGACAAGATTCTGAGGTGGGAATCCGTGAGTAATCTTGTAAAATTGTATGAGGTACTAGCCACGGACAATACTCTGTTGCTAATGGGTCACCATTTGTCACAAATGTGGACAGAAATCCGCAAACTTTTGTATCCGATGCTAATAGCGACAGATTTTTTCCGTTGCTAATCCCATGTGTGAAAGTCTGTTTTGTGGTAGTGATATGCCATTTAGCTATATCAATATGAATTATTCTAGTCATCTTCCATTTCCTGCAAAATAATGTCTATTGCATACTTTAATTTTCTGATCGTCAGACTTTAAAAACTACAATAATTAACTTGTAACGAGACTACAACGACCGGTGGATCTAACACTATATAGTGGGGGCAGCCAGTCATATTTGGCCCATATAACGCAATTTGTACGTCTGATGCAATAGCCCCGTGAAAACATACTTTGGATTGAATACAACTACTTATAATGTGCTAAGCTTCCAATTATGTTTTGTACAGGCTCTTGGAGTTTATGAATGGGAAGGCTGCAACCCTCTTCCCCCTGAATTCTGGCTTTTTCCTTCCTTCTTGCCTTATCATCCTGGTAAGTTAAAGAAAGAAGGTAACTAATTACAAAAAATTAACAAACAACCTAAACCAATGCAGAACAATCTCGCTTTATTACTAGATAATTAAATAACAACAAATAAACAAATAATGTGGATGAGAGCGAAAAGTAAACCTCATATGATTCAAATTCACTATACTCTTGTGGTGTTTAAATAGTAGGTGGCTTGCATGAGCGAGCCCAGTCTGTCTAGAATCTAACGATCAAAATGGCATGGTGGCATCTGGCATGACGATGTATGCACTTGAGGTCCATCAAAGTGACCTAAACGTGTTTATTTTGGTGTAATATGCAGCGAAAATGTGGTGTTATTGTCGTGTAACATACATGCCAATGTCATACTTGTATGGTATTGCCTTTCAAGGCCCTATTACAAGTCTTGTGTTATCTATAAGAGAAGAGATCTATGCAATTCCGTATAACAATATCAAATGGAGTGAACAACGCCATAACTGTTGCAAGGTTTGTTCTTTAGTATACAATAACTTGAACGAAAACGTTTATTTTTAGGAGGGTTTAAGCCATATTGAAGAAAGCTTAAACCTTTATTGCATGTTTTCTTGTTCAGGAGGATCTTTACTACCCACATTCCTTTATACAAGATCTTTTATGGGACGGTCTGCATCGCTTCAGTGAGCCGCTTATGAAAAAATGGCCCTTCCGTAAGCTAAGAGAGAAGGGTATCAAACGAGTCGTGGATCTAATGCGATATGGAGCTGAAGAAAGCCGTTACATGTGTGGAATTTTGACTTCTCAATGGCTGCTAAACTTACAGCCCATGTGAAAAAAAGAAGAAGCAAAATGAAGAATTTTTCTTATGCAACTTGCAGCCAAGTTTTTTTTTCAACAAATATGGGCAAGTTTTTCAAATATGGCATTCTATGCCATTCCTATATAAAGGATGGAACTTCATTGATGCTAGACATACCAAAAACCATCTCAAGAACAACACCACACAAAACCTCTCATATCTTCTCTTGTAAATACATAAGAGTTTTATAAACTCTTTGTATTTTTATATTTCTCCAAACCTTTTGTAAACACCACAAAATATAGTGAATTGGTTCTCGGCTTCCTCCGCCCGTGGTTTTTCCCGATTTGGGTTTTCCACGTAAATCCTCGTGTCTCTATTTTATTTACTTCATTCGTATTTTTCGTTGTGATTATTACCGTTTGATAATTTTGATCCTATTCCGCATTGAGCTAATATTGTCTAAAGTCAATTCGGATCCGTCGTATTTTACAACAATTGGTATCAGAGCGTCCGGGTTTTGATATTAGCTTGTTGGGATCATTTTATCAAGTAATTAATCATGTCTTCGGTAAAATACGATATTCCGCTGCTGGATCGGAATACTCGATTTCCGCTGTGGCAAGTAAAGATGAGAGATATTCTCATTCAGATGGATTTACACAAGGCGCTCTTGGGCTTCGAAAGGATGCCCAATACATGGACCGAAGAAGAAAAGGAGATGAAAGATCTGAAGGCTTTATCTCAAATTCGTTTGCACTTGTCAAACGATGTTTTACAAGATGTTCTAAAAGAAACGTCGGCGGCTGCTTTGTGGCTGAAGTTGGAGCAGTTATTGATGACAAAGAGCTTACCAAACAAGTTGCATCTAAAGCAACGGTTGTTCAATCTCAAGATGATTGAAGGAGGCTCATTAGCTGAACATTTGTCCACATTCAAAGAGTTAATAAATAACTTGGAGAATATGGATGTTCAGTATGAAGATGAAGACTTAGCTTTATTTTTGCTGTCATCGTTGCCCGAATCATATAGCCATTTTCGTGATACGATCATCTACAGCCGTGACACTCTTGTTTTAGATGAAGTCTTTACAGCTTTAGATTCTAAAGAGAAGATGAAATATATTACCGGTGGTGGTTCAGATGATGCTAAAGCCGAAGGTTTGAATGCCAGAGGAAGAACAACAGAGAGAAGTAGAACTTCTCAATCTTCCAACAGAACCAGATCCAAATCTAAAGGCAAACGAAAGTTTTGCAACTATTGTCACAAGAAGGGACATGTGCTTGAAGAATGTTTCAAGTTGAAGAATAAAGAAAAAGAGAAGGCGACAGCAAATGGTAAACAAGCTAGCACTTCGGGTGAAGCCGATGTAGCAGAGGTCGAATGTATTGGAGAACTCTTGACAGTTTATTCAGATAAACTGGATTCCACTGGTGATTGGATACTCGACTCTGGTTGTACTTTTCATATGTGTCACAACAAAAGTTGGTTTTACACATTTGAAAAGGTTAACCAGGGCTATGTGTTGATGGGTAACAATACTACATGTCCAGTTCTTGGACATGGTTCAGTCAGAATCCGTATGTTTGATGGCGTTATCCGAACCATTGGGGATATTAGATATGTCCCTGACCTCAGAAGAAACTTGTTATCTCTCAGTTCCTTTGATAAAAAAGGATACGAGTTTGTCGGTAAAGGTGGAGTTCTCAGGGTGTTCAAAGATGGTTCCGACAAATTGAGAGCCAGTCGAAAAACCTCAGACCTCTACTTTCTTGACGGGCAAACAATTTCGAGTGATGCTGCTGTTGTTTCAAAGTCTCTTTCTGATCCAGATCAGTCCCGTCTTTGGCACCTTCGACTCGGCCATATGAGTTTTCAAGGCATGTCAGAATTGAGTCGAAGAGGTTTACTTGGTCAACAAAAGATTGTTGATTTGGAGTTCTGTGAAGACTGTGTATATGGCAAGGCAAAACGAGTGAGGTTTGCAAGTGGTATCCATACAACAAAAGGACCACTCGACTATGTCCACTCGGATTTATGGGGACCAGCTCGAGTTGTTTCTAAAGGTGGAGCTAACTATATGCTCACTATCATTGACGATTTCTCCAGGAAGGTATGGTGTTTCTTCTTAAAACATAAGGGAGACGTTTTCTCTACCTTCAGAGACTGGAAAGTTCAGGTTGAAAAGCAATCAGGATTGGTGGTAAAGTATCTTCGTACAGATAATGGACTAGAGTTTTGCTCAGAAGAGTTTAATGCCTATTGTCGAAAGGAAGGCATTACTCGTCATCGCACGGTAGTCCATACACCTCAACAAAATGGTGTAGCCGAAAGGATGAATCGCACCCTTATGGAGAAGGTTCGATGTATGCTTTCAAATTCCAAATTGCCAAAGTCATTTTGGGCGGAGGCTGCTTCTACTGCTTGCTATGTTATCAACCGATCACCGTCACGAGCAATCGAGAAGAAAACTCCGTATGAGTTATGGTCCGGGAAACCTGCCGATTATACACATCTAAAACCTTTCGGATGTCCAGCTTATGCACGAGTTGACAATGGGAAGTTAGAACCGAGAGCACTTAAATGTGTCTTTCTTGGTTATAATCCAGGAGTTAAAGGTTACAAGTTATGGAGCAATGATCTAAATAAAATCATCATCTCAAGAGATGTTACTTTTGACGAGTCTGCTATGATTCATCAAACTTCCGACTCTACAGAAGATACAGTCTCATCATCAAAAGCAAATGAAGAGAAAGCTCAAATGGAGGTGGAGTTTCCTACTTCACCTGTCACCGTTTCGAGTCCAGTAGAGCAACAAGAGTCTTCCTCGCCAAATGAGCCTGTCGTTGTTGAAGAAACAACAACTTCACAACCACAAGCTACTACTCGAAGCATTGCAAGAGATAGGCCGAGAAGACAAATTGTTCCTCCAAAGAGGTATGCTGAAGCTGAACTTGTTGCTTACGCTTTTATTGTTGCTAATGATATTGAGTCGGAAACGGAGCCTCTAAATTATGATGAGGCTATCAAATCTAAAGACTCAAGTGATTGGATGATTGCTATGCATAATGAGATGGAATCCTTGCAAAGAAATGGTACTTGGGATTTAGTTCCTATTCCAAAAGGGAAAAGGCCAGTTAAATGCAAGTGGGTCTACAAGCTCAAAGAACCTGTTAACCCGAATGAGAAACCAAGATATAAAGCTCGGTTGGTAGCTAAAGGCTACAGTCAAATTCCAGGCGTTGACTATACTGACATCTATTCCCCAGTAGTCAAACATACTTCTATTCGTGCATTGTTGGGGTTAGTTGCTTCAAATGATTATGAGTTGGAGCAACTAGATGTTACTACAGCTTTCTTAAATGGTGAGCTTGAGGAAGAGATTTTCATGCAACAACCTGAAGGTTTTGTAGTTCCTGGCAAGGAGGACTACGTATGTAAATTGAAGAAATCTCTTTATGGCCTCAAGCAGTCTCCTAGACAATGGTACAAGAGGTTCGATTCTTTCATGACCAGTCACAAATTCAGCAGGTGCACCTATGATAGCTGCGTTTATTTCAAGAAAGGTGACGATGGTTCAAAGATCTACTTACTCTTGTACGTGGATGACATGTTGATTGCAGCAAAAGATATGAAGGAGATTCAGAAGTTAAAAGACCAGTTGAAAGCTGATTTTGAAATGAAGGACTTAGGAGCTGCCAAGAAAATTTTAGGTATGGAAATTGTTCGTGACAGGAAGTCTAGGATCTTGCATCTTTCTCAAAAAGGTTACATTGAGAAAGTCCTACGACGTTTTAATATGCATGAAGCAAAGCCTGTCAACACACCTTTTGCAGCTCATTTCAAGTTATCATCCGCTTTAAGTCCTACTACTGAGACTGATATGGAGTACATGGCACGCGTACCATACTCTAGTGCTGTTGGATCTTTGATGTATGCTATGATCTGCACACGCCCTGATTTGGCTTATGCAGTTAGCATGGTTAGTAGATATATGGCGAACCCGGGGAAAGAACACTGGAAATCAGTACAGTGGATCTTACGTTATCTACGCGGTACGTCTTCTATGTGTCTACGTTATGGACAATCTAACACTGGGGTGGTTGGATATGTTGATTCAGATTTTGGCAAAGACTTGGATAAACGAAGATCCATTACAGGTTATGCATTTACACTGAATGGTTGTGCTATTAGTTGGAAAGCCCAATTACAGTCTACAGTTGCACTGTCTTCTACAGAGGCAGAGTATATGGCGATTACAGAAGCAGTTAAGGAAGATATTTGGTTGAAGGGATTGTTTAGAGAACTCGATGATAGAATAAAGGTTACTACAGTATTCTGTGATAATCAAAGTGCTATCTTCTTGAGTAAAGATCAGATGTTTCATGACCGTACAAAGCACATTGATATTCGTTATCATTTTGTGCGTGATATCATTGAAAAAGGTGATTGCGTCATAGAAAAGATCGATACAGATTATAATCCCGCTGATGTGTTCACTAAAAGTCTTCCAATAGCTAAGTTCAAACTATGTTTGGACTTAATGGGTATTTCTGATCGCAGTTGAGCCTGATTAGGCTCGTGGTGGAGGAAGTATTTCAATTTTTCAGGATCAATTTTTCTCTATATGGTGATTGCAGTTTCTTATGGAGTTTTGGAGTTTGAAGAGTTGTTGGTTTTACCAAATTGGTATACAAGTTTTGTTCCATTTTGAAGTCAAGGTGGAGATTGTGGAATTTTGACTTCTCAATGGCTGCTAAACTTACAGCCCATGTGAAAAAAAGAAGAAGCAAAATGAAGAATTTTTCTTATGCAACTTGCAGCCAAGTTTTTTTTTCAACAAATATGGGCAAGTTTTTCAAATATGGCATTCTATGCCATTCCTATATAAAGGATGGAACTTCATTGATGCTAGACATACCAAAAACCATCTCAAGAACAACACCACACAAAACCTCTCATATCTTCTCTTGTAAATACATAAGAGTTTTATAAACTCTTTGTATTTTTATATTTCTCCAAACCTTTTGTAAACACCACAAAATATAGTGAATTGGTTCTCGGCTTCCTCCGCCCGTGGTTTTTCCCGATTTGGGTTTTCCACGTAAATCCTCGTGTCTCTATTTTATTTACTTCATTCGTATTTTTCGTTGTGATTATTACCGTTTGATAATTTTGATCCTATTCCGCATTGAGCTAATATTGTCTAAAGTCAATTCGGATCCGTCGTATTTTACAACAACATGTGCATGGGATGTGTTGACAAGGCAAGTAGTTTAAAAGCATTGCTTGATATATAGCTGTACTGATTAATGTTACTAAACAAATGTCGTAGGCTTTGCAACTTATTTCGTTTTTTGCTGTGGACCCAAATGGGATCGACTTCAAACGACACTTAGCAAGAGTTCCTGATTACTTATGGGTGGCGGAGGATGGTATGAAGATGCAAAGTTTCGGTAGTCAGTTGTGGGATTGCACTCTTGCTACTCAAGCGATTATTGCGTGTAATATGGTTGAAGAATATGGAGATTCTCTCAAGAAATCTCATTTCTACTTAAAAGAATCACAGGTTCTAATCAATCTTCATTCATGTCGGTTGATTTTGTAACATTTTTACGATTATTAGTTAGGTTTTTGTCTATGAAATTGATTATTAGATCAAAGACAATCCAGAAGGGGATTACGCTGTAATTTGTCGTCAATTTACAAAAGGGGGATGGACTTTCTCTGATCAGGATCATGGTTGGGTGGTCTCAGATTGCACAGCTGAAGCTTTAAAGGTATAAGATGACATATTTTAATTCGTTCTTCATTTAACAGCTTCATGAACATTAAAGTAGAGTTCTTAACTCCAACCTCTGTTGAATTCTTATATAATGAAGTGTCTCCTGGCATTATCACAAATGCCCGAAGAAATCGCTGGAGAAAAGCCTGATAACGAGCGGTTATATGATGCTGTGAACGTCCTTCTCTACTTACAAGTACATTGCAGCCTTTGTGTCACTTTCAGTTATTTTGTTCAATTTATGGAGCATTATTGTTGTTCATCTTTTTGTTTATCAATTCAACTTCTATGCACTCATCCAGAATCCAGACAGTGGTGGTTTTGCAATTTGGGAGCAACCGGTTCCAAAACCATATTTGCAGGTAAATTCCCCAGCTTAGTCTTGAAAACACCTTGCTAGAAACTTAAATCTCGAGATCTATTATTGTCTTACAGATGTTGAATCCTTCAGAACTATTTGCAGACATCGTTGTCGAGAGAGAGTTGGGTTTTCTCCTTTTCTTGTGTTTTACTCATCGATCAAGAGAAATTAGTCCAACGTAGACAGCACACTAATAACTCGTTCACTCTAATATCAATGGTTTTAGGCATGTTGAATGTACCGGTTCTATTATCCAAGCTTTGACGATATTCAAAAGTCTCCATTCCCAGCATCGCGAGAAGGAAATAGAAATTGCTATCGTGAAAGGAATTCGGTATCTCGAAGATAATCAAAGGGATGATGGTTCTTGGTAGGTACATTACCTACTCGCTAGTTACTATATATAATGGGCATGTTTGGCAAAACTAGCCGGAAGTTGGTAGCCGGTAGCGGGTAGCCGGAAGCTGAAAGCTGTAGTGTTTAATTTGTATATGACTGTTTGGCAAAAATAGCTGGAAGCTTTTAAAATATATAAAATTACGTAAAAGGGCATCTGCGTAAAGATTGGTAATAGGTTTAAGGGTATTCTAGTAATTAATGATATAATTGGTATGAGCTTTTTGTTAAACGCTACTTCAACTAGCTTTTAAAACAGTAGTGTTTAGTTTAAAATAAAAGCTTCAAGCTCGTGTCGCCGAACGAAGCTTTTTGTTTTTATTAGGGCTTTTTCCTAAATACTAGAAGCTACAAGCTCTCAAAAGCTCCGTGCCAAACACGCCCAATATATGAAATAGGTTCTGCTTCAGAAACTTAAGTGTCGTGAAACATATAGGTATGGTTATTGGGGTATTTGCTTCCTCTATGGCACCTATTTTGTGCTGCAAGGACTCGTATCATGCGGGAAGACATACGAAAACAACAAAACTGTCCGTAAAGCCGTCAACTTTTTTCTTTCGACACAAAACTCAGAAGGTGGTTGGGGAGAGAGCTTTGAATCATGTCCAAAAGAGGTAATAAGCAACATATTATACATGTACCCATCCATTCTAAGCGATATATATTACACAAATATCTAATCTTCCTTAACCCAATCAGATATTCATACCCTTGGAAGGAAATCGAACGAATTTTGTGCAAACATCATGGGCCATGCTTGGTCTTTTGTATACTGGACAGGTTAAAATTACTTTCACTCCACATGCATATTTATGATACATGAAACCCCTTTTGTTTGGTCATGAGAGGACAAGTCACAACACGACACAAAAAGTTGAATTGCATTTATTGTATATTAGCTTGAGATTAGAACAGGCGGAAAAAAGTGCAATGTTTTTCGAACCCACAAAGGTGGAACAAGGACGGACAAATCCTTTTCGAAATCTTGTCCGGTCCTTATGAAATGAGGGGAGACTCAAATTTATATAGACAATTATATGACTGTGTCAATCAATGTTGGATGAGGATAAACAAGAAGCGTTAAGCCATGGTGCAGGATGCGTTAAGCCATGGTCTGGTCCTTACGAAATGAGGGGAGACTCAAATTTATATAGACAATTATATGACTGTGTCAATCAATGTTGGATGAGGATAACCAAGATCCGTTAAGCCATGGTGCAGGATGCCAACTTTGATACCATGTAAGATGTATGTAGAGTCTTTGGTTTACTCTCTAAAAATGCAATTATGGAGTGAGAGGAGACTCCAAATATATATAGGCACTTATAGAACCATGACCAACCAATGTGGAATATACTAACATTAACAAACGAAATGTGCTCTTGTTTTAACACAATCTTGTTTTGTTTGAAAGCTTGGAAGGGATCCCAAGCCTTTACATAAGGCTGCAAAATTGCTAATTAACGGACAAATGAGCAATGGGGATTTTCCCCAACAGGTAGCTTTCGAAATACCATTCTAGCTATATTAATGCATGTTGCTAATCGATGGAGCATGGATGCGTTCTACTTGCTCTATACATGACTCAAGACTAAAGCAAACCATGTCTATAGGATATTTTGGGAGCATACATGAGAAACTGCATGCTACATTATGCCGAGTATCGGAACATCTTTCCACTATGGGCACTAGGAGAATATCGCAAGCGTGCTTGGTTGCCAAAATAAGAACTTGGACGGAAGCTCTAATTAAGTTCCGCTGGTAAGTACGGTTCTATTGTTTTTTGGTGTAATAAACTTAACAGGGATGTTACTTAATTTGTAATGTTGTATATGGGTGTTTCTGCTTGACCTAATGCAAACATTGACTTAATAGATAATTCTAGTGAATGATAAGTTCAACCATTTACATATTCATAATCAACAGTTTGCTCCTTCCATTGTTGTGGTTTTCTTGATATTCTTTAAACATTATCTAACTAATGAAAATAAAAAAGAAGAAGTTAAGATAAGGCCTAAGCGTTCATGGCTTCTTGTCATAGATTGTCAAAGTTTTCTAAGAAACCATAAATTGCGGTTGGTTGATGTTGGTTGCGAGTGAGTTTGGGGATATAAGTTGAGATATCTAATACCTTTGTTATTGGCATCAGGGAAATATAAATATTTGTTGACATTGTTATACAAGTATACTTACACAAATAAAACCTTGTCGCATGTGCCCGTGCCATATTGTATATTTAAGCTTTGGTTATAGATAGACATGTGTACTCCAATTATTTTCATTCAATTTTAATCATTCGATTATGATGAATATATCTTTGGTGAAAATGGAAATAACTCAAATAAGGTTACATTAATAGATAATGACTAAAGTATATATGATTTGTATTAGATATTTGTAGCAAGTATATATCTCATTCTTAGATGGAGATTCTCATATCTAGTAGACATCTTATGTATCTGTATATGTATTTGATGGAATACAGAGACAAGGTAAAGGGATTGATTACTTACATAGTATTATAACAACCTAACTTTTGTTTCCCCCGCTCCTTTGTTTTTCTTCCTCCTCTCATGGCTCAATGTATGACCAACCAAGGTAATCCCAATCCGAATCAATTCCACCGAACTTTGACTATCCCCAACATTTGTGCATTCCTCCTAATCATACTTGAGTTTAATAAATTTCAATATGCTTCTTGGTGTGAACAATTCAGGATCCATGTCAAAGCATATCAAGAACTTGTCACATAATCCCTCTCATTGATCGAACAATCTAACAATGTCCAATGGCTACGATTAGTTGTTGTTATGTAATGGAGATTTGACACCATCACTACAAATCTATTTCATACAATTCTTGAACCTAATACTACCACATAAGTTGCATAGAATCATCTTAAAGAAGCTTTTCAAGATAACCAAAGTTCATTAGCGATTCACCTTGAACATTGTTCCCGCACCCAACCATCTGATTGTCCTAATATATCAACCTATTGCCAATACTCGAAGATGCTCTGCAATAAACTATCCAATATCGGTTCCTGGTTACCAACTAACAAATGGTTCATATTGGAAGAATAATCCATATCTTTTGAATCACCGAATTTAATCACATACTTCATGTGAACCTACCCTTTATTTTGAGTGTCTAGATGTTGAGAGTGTTGGATTAGGTGTCTAAGCCATGACTTGTAATTGAACTTTTATCTTATGGTTAAAAGCAAAGTCCATTTGGGTTGCCCTCATGGGTGGAGGAAAGATAGTTCAGTAGAGAGAATAGTTGATTTATTAATTGTATAATAAATCAATAGAAAATATATATATAGTTTATTAATATATTTAAGTGCTAATATATTAATTAGAAACTATATTAATTAATTGAGATTTAATCTAGAATTAATTGGATTTAATTTGGAGATTAAATTAATTAATTAAAAGGTGCAGGGACTGGTTTGGCATTTATTCAATAGTTGAATAACTGGCCAGGAAAAACCAGGGACCAAAAGTGGCGCCAACTTGGAGGCTCCTCCAAGGGATTGGCGAAACCCTAATTAGGGTTTGGTAAGCCTGGTCCAAGTGGTCAAAAGCCTTGTCCAGTTGGAGGCTCCTTAGGGTTTCAGGTGTAACCCTTGGAGGCTATAAAAGGAACCCCCTGGCACCTCATTCTTCACGCCACCTCTCTCTGGATTTACTCTGCTGGACTGATTCTTCCATCACCTGGGTGTGACTTTCATCTGAGGCAGGATAATTTTGCTGCTGCTTAAAAGGATCATAAGATCTAAGGTTGGTTTTTCTTGATTCAGCTTTAGAATTGAATTGTATCCTTTAGGTTCTTAGTTCTAATCTTCATAGAAGAAAACATAGATCAATATTAGGGTTGCATGTGAACCTTAGGTTATTTTGTGTTCATTGATTGCATAGAAACCCTTCAGTGGTATCAGAGCTAGCTTGTTTTCTTGTGTTTGATTATGAACTGCTTAAATTGTTTTGTGCCTAAGGGTTATTGGCGAAAATTAACCCTTGGGAGGAGGCCAAAATCGATCTCAAGGCTAGGGTTTCCTAACCCTAGCCGCCACCCTCCTTGATCCCTTCCTTGATTGCTTGATTTGCTTGCCTTATTTGTGTGTTGTTATTTTTGGTAACCAAATAAACTAAAATAACTTGAACCCCTTTATTTGGCATGTAAATTTCGAAATTCAAAGGGATATTACAGGTTAATTAATTTGATTAATTGGTAATCTGTAACCTAGATTTAATTAGTTTAATTAATTAATTAATTAAAAGACCAATTAAATCAGCTTTAAGAATTAATTTAAATTTTCAAAAAAAAAATTTAGAATAATTTGAGAAAATTAAGATTAAATTAATTCTAAAAATATTTTAATAAGATTAAAATATATCTTATATGTATTTATGATTAAAAGTTAATTTAATACATATAAGAAAATTGGTTAGTCTACCGCTAGTAAGCCTCATTCACAAAACTGTCCTATAAAGAGGGTATAAGGCGACTGACTATAAAATGTTAGTCTAATGGGTATCTACTCTTACCCACCGCTCTCCTGGTCAGTCGAGTGTCGTTAGCTGAACGGGTATGATAGAACCGCTAAGCCTCTTAAAAGTATAATGCTATAATTGAAAGTACTAGAACCCTAAAACAAATCCCAATCTAGTTACTTTAGGAAAATGTGAATTTGATGCTACCCCATGAAATTGCACATTGCACTTTATGAAACGTTGGTGGAGCGTGTGTGGTTTACCGGCACACCAATAGGGGTTCATAAAGAGTGGCAATGGGTGTCTCGGGTGTTATCATTGTTGATGGAGCGTGTGTGGTTTACCGGCACATCAATTTGAGATGATAATGGATCCCGAGAGCACCAAGCTAATTTGCATGGTTATTCACACCCGGTTTGTGATCCTCGGCATCCCAGTCACAAACGGTGGGGCATATCCGAGATTAAACATGCTATTGAACAGTTCAATAAATCTCATAAGAAACTAGGAATTCCATTTATAATAAGATTATTTTTCCGCGGTGGAATCGGCTGAATCGTCATTCGCCTACCTTTATAAAATTTGCTTATAGATTACGGCATCCCTCTTCTATGTTGCAAATTGTTATAGTTGGATCCTAGCCTTATTTTATATTGGGTTATTATAAGGACCGACAAGTATCTAATTAAACTTACCTTCTTTTATAGATGTCTTCTGCTGATCAATCCGCTCCCCAATCAAACTCCAGTGTTCCCTCAATCCTCTCACTATGTTCCAAGGTTCAATTGAACGGGACAAACTATAATGACTGGATTAGAAACATCAAGATGGCTCTGAGGTATGAGAACAAAGAGTATGTTCTCGAGACCGAGCTTGTCGATGTCGACCCCGAAACTGCTACTCCCGAGGAAATTGCCTCGTACCAAAAACATACTGATGATGCAACCAAAGTGGCCTGCATCATGATCGCCACAATGAACCCCGAATTGCAGAGAATATACGAAGACTACTGGCCCTATGAGATGCACAAGGAGCTAGCGGAAAAGTTCCGCAAGCAAGAGCGCATCGAAAGGTGCGAAGTGGTCAAGGACTTCACGAACAGCAAACCCAAAGATGGAGAGTCCATCTGCACTCATGTGCAAAGAATGCAAGGTTACGTGGAGCGGCTTAGAAAGCTTGCGATGCCTGTACCGGAACAGTTGGCCGTTGACATAGTGCTTAACTCGTTGCCGAGTTCTTATGACCAGTTCAGGCTGGCTTATCATTTGAACAACAATCAGGCTAATATGGCTGAGTTGCATCGCATGCTTCGAGTAGCTGAAGACGGGATGAAGGGTAAAAGTGTACCCTCGGTTAATCAGCCCGTTCTAGCCATTGGAAGTGGCAAAGGAAAGAAAAGGAAGGGCCCTCCTAAGCAAAATTGGAGGGAAAAGGTTCAGGTCGGGTCATCCAGTAATGGCTCAAGAACCAAGACTTCCCAAATTCCTTGTGTGGCCAACCCCGATGAAGCAAACTGTTTCTACTGCAAAGAAAAGGGTCATTGGAAGAGAAGCTGCCCCAAATACTTGCAGGATGTCAAGGATGGGAAAGTAAAGCCATCGACAGCAGGTATATACACTATCTCTAAAAACTCACCATCTTCTAACTCTTGGGTCCTTGATACAGGATGTGGTTTTCACATTTGTTCTGATATGCAGGGCCTAAAGGAAAGCAGGGAGGTGGAGCACGGTAGACTGAACTTGATCATGGGCAATAGGAGATCGTCCCCTGTTACCAAGATTGGAGTTTATAGTTTAGTGCTTAGTAGTGAAGTTTGTTTAGATTTATTAGATTGTTGCTATTCGCCAGAAATGGCAAGAAATATTATTTCATTTCACGCATTATTCAGACAAGGATTTCATTGGATCTATCTCTGTTTTCAAAAATGGTATTTTGAATTTTACTGCTTATCCTTGTAATGGTGTGTATGAAACTGTGAAATGTGTTGACAATCTAGGACAAAGTGTAAATTATATTGATTCTACTAGTGACGTGGAAAAGGCATGTCTGTGGCATAGTCGGCTCGGCCACATCAGCAAGAAACGCATCGCCCAACTCCAAAAGGATGGAGTGTTGGAATCATTCGACCTCAAGTCGGACGATGTATGCGAATCTTGTCTGTTGGGCAAGATGACTAAATCACCTTTCAAAGGGTCTTTTGAAAGAGGTGAGGGTCTATTGGACATTATTCACACGGATGTGTGTGGTCCATTCAGATCAACCACAAAGGATGGCACGCGGTTCTACGTGACTTTTACCGACGATTTTAGTAGATACGGTTACATCTACTTGATCAAGCACAAGTCGGACACCTTTGAAAAGTTCAAAGAGTTTAAGAACGAAGTAGAGAATCAATTAGGCAGGAAGATAAAGATGCTCAGATCCGACAGAGGTGGAGAGTATCTAAGTATCGAGTTCCTGGACTATCTAAAGGAATGCGGAATAGTTTCGCAGTTAACACCTCCCAGGACACCACAGTTGAACGGTGTTGCAGAGAGGCGCAACCGAACCCTGTTGGACATGGTTCGTTCCATGATGAGTCGAGCTTCACTTCCCATTCACTTCTGGGGGTATGCCTTAGAGACTGCCGCCCATATCCTCAATCTTGTCCCAACTAAGAAGGTTGCGAAAACACCTCATGAGATGTGGACGGGGAAAGCTCCCTCGTTAGCACATATCAAGGTCTGGGGTTGTGAGGCTTTCGTTAGACGAGAGACTCAAGACAAACTCGCAGACAGAAGCGAAAGGTGTTTCTTCATTGGTTATCCCAAACAGTCCTTTGGATATCTATTCTACAGACCGAGCGAGGACGTGGTCTTTGTAGCTAGACGAGCAGTCTTTCGAGAGAGAGAACTCGTATTCAAAGAGGACAGTGGGAGTACCATTGATCTGGAAGAAATTCAAGAGTCATCAGATGACGCAACCTTAGGAGAAACTAGCAACCAACATGAGGATGAAGTTCCTGTTGGACCGACAGATGTATCCTTACCTCTTAGGCGTTCTGGTAGGGTTAGCATGCCACCCGAGTTTTATGGGTTCCATATAACTTCGGATGGGGACACTTTTGTCAGTGATAGGACACTGATAAATTTGGATGAACCAGCTAACTACCAGGAAGCAGTGGCAGGCCCTGAGTCTGCCAAGTGGAAAGAGGCCATGGATAGCGAGATCAAGTCCATGTATGACAATCAAGTTTGGAACTTGGTTGACAATGTACCGGGTCGAAAGACAGTCGGGTGCAAATGGATCTTCAAGAAGAAGACCGACATGGACGGAAAGGTACACACTTTCAAGGCAAGACTGGTTGCGAAGGGCTTTACTCAAACCCCAGGGGTTGACTATGACGAGACCTTCTCACCAGTAGCTAAGATAAAATCTATTAGGATTATGCTGGCCATAGCTGCATTTCATGACTATGAAATTTGGCAGATGGACGTCAAAACCGCTTTCCTTAATGGGAAGCTGACTGAGGATGTTTACATGAATCAGCCAGAGGGTTTCGTCGATGCAAAGTATCCTAATAAGGTGTGTAAGCTTGAGAGATCAATCTACGGATTGAAGCAAGCTTCTCGCAGCTGGAATCTTTGTTTCCATGAGAAAGTCAAAGAGTTTGGCTTCTCTAGGAGCGAGGATGAGTCCTGCGTATATGTCAAGGCTAGTGGGAGTATAGTCACTTTTCTGGTGCTGTATGTCGATGACATACTGCTCATGGGAAACGATATTCCAACCTTGCAAGATGTTAAGGCTTGGCTTGGGAAATGTTTCGCCATGAAGGACCTAGGAGAGGCTGCCTATATTCTTGGGATTAGAATATTGAGAGATAGGAAGAAGAGACTGATTGGACTCAGTCAGGGTACATACTTGGATAAGGTACTAAAGAGGTTTAGTATGGAAAATTCCAAGAAGGGAGAGCTGCCTATCCAAAGTAATGCGAAGCTGAGTAAGACTCAAAGTCCGAGTACAGACGAGGAAATAGCTGAGATGAGTCGAGTACCATACGCTTCGGCTGTGGGATCGATCATGTACGCTATGACGTGTACTCGCCCTGACGTGGCTTTTGCCTTAAGCATGGTCAGTCGGTACCAGGGTAACCCTGGAAGGGCGCATTGGATAGCTGTGAAAAATATACTCAAGTATCTGCGAAGGACAAAGAACATGGTGTTAGTCCTCGGTGGCAGTGATACCTTGAGAGTTGAAGGATATACAGATGCCAGCTTTCAGACGGATAGAGACAGTGGTCGGTCTCAGTCGGGCTGGGTATTCCTTTTGAACGGTGGAGCAGTGACTTGGAAAAGTTCCAAGCAAGAAACAGTGGCTGATTCTACGTGCGAATCAGAGTACATAGCAGCAAGTGAAGCGTCAAAGGAAGCGGCTTGGCTGAAGAACTTTATCGGTGACCTTGGAGTAGTCCCGAGTATTCAGGAGCCCTTGGAACTGTTCTGCGATAATGAAGGTGCGGTCGCCTTGACAAAGGAACCGCGAGATCATGGAAAGTCCAGACATATCGACAGAAAGTACCACTACATCAGGCATAGGGTAGAAGAAGGTCACCTCCTTGTAAAGAGGGTATCATCGGAAGATAATCCTGCAGATCCCTTGACAAAGGCTCTGAGTAGGATTAAGCATAATCAGCATGCTAGGAGCATTGGATTAAGAGATGATATAAGTTTTAGTAATTAGATAGATTCGAAACTTGTAACAATGTATTGTATTTGACTCTTGTGATTTAATAATAGAGATTTATTATGGTTCACTACTCTTGTCAGTACTTTATCATTGTGTTTCATTTTGCATGTTTTACTTCCTGAATAATTGGATTATTCAAATATCCACAGTCGATTACACTTTAAGGGAGTAAGTGTGAAGTAAGACTGTCATGAATTGGTAATAGATTGTCTAAGGAGTTAGACATTGCAATTGGATTGCTGAACCATTCGTGAGTACTTGGAAATGGAGATTTGAGTATTGGATAAACCCGCGCTCAACGGATTGCTTCATGGATTACATCACGAGCAATGTTGAGACGATAATATCTTTTGATCTTTAAGCTAAGACATATGAGTTATGATTTATTAGACGGTTGTTCATTGATAATATGAAAACGCATCGGTAACTCGGTGTTATAAAACGTATTGTTGTGAGTGATTTGTCTGGTAAAAGACATAAGTATATGAGTCGAAGTTTATTCGTCCCTTGACCCTAACGGGAAACAGATATCTGTAGGCCTCTCGATGATTTTGAAGTTGACTAAAATGGTTGGCCAACCGGGACTAAATTGGTAGTCTAAGAGTCATATGCAAATCGGAAATCGAGGAACAGTGAATCAGACCAGATTGATTTTATCCATGTCTTGAGTCTGAAAAATATCTTGTTGGACGGAGGATCATCTGATCACTTATCTTTGGACAGAACTGACTGGGTCAGAGTTCAGACAATTAAAGTCATAGACTTATCCAAGTGGGAGACTGTTGGATTAGGTGTCTAAGCCATGACTTGTAATTGAACTTTTATCTTATGGTTAAAAGCAAAGTCCATTTGGGTTGCCCTCATGGGTGGAGGAAAGATAGTTCAGTAGAGAGAATAGTTGATTTATTAATTGTATAATAAATCAATAGAAAATATATATATAGTTTATTAATATATTTAAGTGCTAATATATTAATTAGAAACTATATTAATTAATTGAGATTTAATCTAGAATTAATTGGATTTAATTTGGAGATTAAATTAATTAATTAAAAGGTGCAGGGACTGGTTTGGCATTTATTCAATAGTTGAATAACTGGCCAGGAAAAACCAGGGACCAAAAGTGGCGCCAACTTGGAGGCTCCTCCAAGGGATTGGCGAAACCCTAATTAGGGTTTGGTAAGCCTGGTCCAAGTGGTCAAAAGCCTTGTCCAGTTGGAGGCTCCTTAGGGTTTCAGGTGTAACCCTTGGAGGCTATAAAAGGAACCCCCTGGCACCTCATTCTTCACGCCACCTCTCTCTGGATTTACTCTGCTGGACTGATTCTTCCATCACCTGGGTGTGACTTTCATCTGAGGCAGGATAATTTTGCTGCTGCTTAAAAGGATCATAAGATCTAAGGTTGGTTTTTCTTGATTCAGCTTTAGAATTGAATTGTATCCTTTAGGTTCTTAGTTCTAATCTTCATAGAAGAAAACATAGATCAATATTAGGGTTGCATGTGAACCTTAGGTTATTTTGTGTTCATTGATTGCATAGAAACCCTTCAGAGAGAACATGGAGAATTCAATATCTAGATAGAATGGTGAAATTAGAAGCTATTATATAGATCTAATGGTGTTTCTAAGTTTATAAGATAAGCTTCTAGTGTATTTGATTTAACCTTTCATTTGTCATTTAAGTTTCTAGCATTTGAGTATTATCCCTATATCCGATTTCAATAGTTAAACCATTGAATAGTAGAGTCTAGTGTTTGATTCTATGTGTGCAACACTATTCTTGTGTTGTAATCTCATTCATATGGTTGAATTTGGGTTCACAAAGCTTTAATAGTGTTTTGAAACCCTAGCTTCATGAAACCATCAATAAATCTATAGGATTTTGATTATAGAAAACATTTAATCAATTTATATAGATTTTCAAGCTTTAATGGTGTTTATAGGATTAACATTTATTATATCATCAATAGACTCATTAACGTGGGTTAAAGAATGTCAACTAGGTTATGTTATGTTTTGGATTTAGTTTTCTCAACCATAATTGCAAAACATAAATGAAAACAAAATCTAGGGGTCAACTTTGAAGTTTTGAAGCTTAAACTCAAGATTTTAGGGACGATTATATTAATGTTATGATGCAATTAAGCTGATATTTTATAGGGATTCTATCACATGTGTAAATATAGTTTTGTATATATTATAAGAACTAGATATCGTTGTAAATAGTGTTTGAAGTGTTAGAATCGAATTAAGAAAAGTAGGTTGGTGTTTCTAGGATCTTTCATGGTTTTGTGTAGGTCTGCACATTAATGTGACCAAGTGGCCATTTGGTCAAGTGTGTAATTTTTTAATTTCTTAGAACTGTATTTTGGTCTATATTGATTTTTGGAGCTAATTTGGGTGCTGTTAATGCTTACCTAGGTTCATGTATGATAACTTAAGTGGTTAATGAGTGTCATTAAGTGTATGTGAACCTAAACAGAGCCATTAAGGTTAATTAGGTATGGTATTTTACATGATTATACATATGTAGGTGTTCTTGAATCCTTCTTATACTTTGAGAAGCTTGTTATATGTTAGTCTAGAGTTTCAGGTGTGCTCATTACCTAAGAACAAATGTCCCTTATTATATATTATACCTAGAACATTCCTATATTTGAACTACTATAGTCAATACATGTGCATTTTCATAAAATGAATTGTACATAATTTGTGAAATAAGGGGAAAAAAATCAAAAAATTAGTTTCTAATTGATTTTTTATCATGATCATTTGCATCCACTTAGGATAACTTTAATACTTGTTTTTCACTCATGAGTATCCAACATTTAAACTTTAAGATGTTGTGATGATATTTTATATAGCTACACTTGTATGGGGGATTTTCAACCCCTCATGTGGTACTTGTATGATGGATCATTAGTAGTTGGAAAGAGATATGAGAAGTATGTGTTTTGCTATGTGTATCATCATATAGGCCCAACTTTATTTAAATGGGCATGAGAAGTATGGAGTGCTCCATGTGCTATCTTTACATGGGCCAATTTTAGCCATATATTTTTACATAATTGGACTTTGAGATTGACTTGGGTTTTGGGGAATCAAAAGTATGTTTCATTTCATTTTTACTAACATGTTGATTTGATATTGACATTAAATTGTTGATTGATATTTATTATATTCTTAGAAATGCAAATAGTTGAAATGTATTCCTCAATTATTGAAATGTTACTAACATTCTAAAGTTCTAAAAACATTTTATGGGTATCCATTATGCATGGAATATGCAAGTTTCATGCACCTTGAAATTTCTAACCCTGATAATGCCCACTAGACTTATTAAGCGTTACCTACATAGTTAGACATATGTTCATGTGAGGTACTTTAGTTAGGGATTGAAGATCCGTCTAGCGTTTGGATTTTAAAGTATGTTATATTTGAATTTAATATGTCTATAAGGATGGTTCCTTTACGTTTGTCTCTTGATTTTTTTGTTACACCCTCGTATACCTCAAAACATTCAAATATTTTAAAATGTTAAGGACTAGACTGTTTGGGAAAAGCTTCTACAAATTGTTTTCTTAAATGATTCATATTTTACAAAATGATTTAGAACTTTAATTTCAAATAGACCATATGAGGGGTGCTTTAAATGGTATCAAAGTTTTAGTTTAGTTGAACTAGGTACTTAAAGTAGTGATTATAATTAAATCGCAAAGCTCAAGTGGTGGATTAGGATTTTATAGTTACACATACCTTCATGATTTAATCCTTGTATTGCATGCGTATATATATTTTGGATAGAATGACTTAGACTTGGTATTTAGTCTCACCTAAGCGATAAGATTAATATTTATCATGTTAGGTTTAAGATGTTAGACCTACCAGTTCATACTTTTAGGCTAGGCCTTAGCTTCTAGGGACTAAACTTTAGTAATCGCTTGAAATTGACTTTTGCATATATGGAATCTTGGTAAATGCAAAAATTAACAGGTTTCATTAGAAGGATTCATGTCATAAAGATGGTTAGAATACTTTAATGTGTATGATTATCATTCCTTTAGGTTTTATATATAAGAATGACTACTTATATACATTATGCTTTCAATAATATAGCTTGGACTTCTTAATGTCTAGTTAGTATCCGATTAAGAAAATAATGTTAGCAAACCTAAAGTCAAAAGCCTTATATGGTATATTACACCTTCCATTTCTAGGGTTTGTTATGCCTTAAATGACTTACCTCAAAGGAATACCTTCCATGTACCATAGTACTCATTTAGAAATTATGCTAAGTAGGGTGAAGGGTGTTTGCCAGTGCTACTACTTTTACGAACGCATTGTCCACATTCTTGGATCCTACATGCAAAATAGAACCTATCTACTAACCACCTAGTAGTAGTTTATATTGGAACTATATCCATTTATTAGAGATTAGAATTGTTTGTCAAAACTTGTGACAACTTGGAAGTTTGTCAAAAGTTAAGATATCATAGTCAATAGAATTGTTTTAAGCCATTGTCAATCCTTTTGAGTCAATGGCCATAGAATTGCCAATGAGTTGGTTTGATGTTTGTTTGATATATTGGAACTTATAAAACATTAATCTTTATCTGATTTGGCGATTGTGTAGAGATCATAATATACGTAGGAGTGCAGTCATTTCATTAGTTTGTTATTGTGTTCCTTTTTGCATGTTTAGAACTCACTTCCCGAGTATTAATTTAATAAAACTTCCACAGTCGGTCATACTCTTGGAAGTAAGTAGTGATTTAAGACTGTCATGGAGTATTAGTTGATGTCTATAGAGATTAGACATAGCATGAAGATTGCAATCAACACTCACGAGTACTTAAATGGAGATCTAGGGATTGGAGAACCCACACTTAGAGAGATTACTGTTGGATTAGGTGTCTAAGCCATGACTATAATTTAGGAATATACTTGATTGATGGCAGCACAGTCTTTTTGGGTTGCCCTCAAAACCTAGCAGAGGATAAGATAACTTAAAGAGAGAGAGAAGTATGATTTGTTAATATATTATGAGAATAGTATATTAATTAGAAATCATAATATTTAAGTAATAATTGATCAGAAATTAATTGGAATTAATTTTGGGATTAATTGGATTAATTAAAAGTGCAAGGGCTGAATTGTATTTGTTCAATAGTTGAACGATAGACAATCAGGGTTTCCCATATGCGTTTGGACGAAATTGAGGCCTAAGGGCTTAGGGTTTCGCATTCCTTAATGGGTATTGGTATAATTTATGGCAGTGATAAATAGATTCAGTTATATGATAAAAGCCTTATCATCTCAGGATCTTAAATAAGGCAGTTATACTCCTTATTGCTTATCACCTGGAGGCTATAAATAAAGACCTCCTCCACCCCTCATAAGCCACGAAATTCTAAGGGTTCTACCCTTCTCCTCTCTTGTTTTCTTGCTTGCTTGGTTCTGGGTGTGAGCCATTAGACGCAAGACATTTGTGTTGCTTGGCTTCAAAGATTATAACTAAAGGTTAGTTTTGTTATTTATTTCTTTAGAAATTAATTGTTGGCCTTTAGTTTTTTGTTATATGTTCATTGATAGAAAAGCATAGATCCTTTTCTAGGTTGCATGTGAACTTAGGATTATTAGTTTATAGATTGCAAAAAACCTTTCAGTGGTATCAGAGCTTTGGGCTGTTTTTCTGATTGAATTGCTCTAACTGTTTTATTAGATAAAGGGTTTATCGAAATTAAAACCCTTTGAGATGGCCAAATCGATTTTGTGGCCAGGGTTTTGAAAACCCTAGCCTCCACCCCCTTGTCTGCGAAATTGATAGCTAGGGTTTTGCAGATTTCTTATTTTTGGTAATTATGATTAATTAATAAATGGAAACCTTAAACCCACTTGCTTGCTATTTTCGAGATTTAAAGGGTTTAAGATAGGATTAAATTAAATTGATTAATTTGTGATGCCTATCTAGATTTAATTAATTTAATTAATTGTGTAATTAAAAGATAAATTAAATCATTTAAAGGTTTAAATTTAATTTTAAATTAAAGAGTTAATTTTCGAAAAATTAAAAGATTAAACCAGATATGTTTTAAAAGATTAGAATACATCTTATGTATATTATAATTAAAAGTTAATATTATATATATAAGAAAAACTGGTTAGTCAACCAATAGTAGGCCTCATTCACAAAACTGGTATATAAAGAGGGTATAAGGAGACTGCCTATAAAATGGCGGTCTAATGGGTGTTCACTCTCACCCACCGCTCTCCTGATCAATGGAGTGTCGTTAGCCGAACGGGTTTGATAGGACCGCTTAATCTCATTAAAATTATAATGTTATTAATCAAAGTACTGGAACATTTTATAAAATCCCAATCTAGTTACTTTAGGAAAAATGTGAAATATATGCTAATCCATGAAATTACACATTACACTTTATGAGACATTAGTGGAGCATGTGTGGTTAACCAGCAGACTAATAGGGGCTCATAAAGAATGGTAATGAGTTTCTCATGATTTATCATTGTTGATGGAGCGCGTGTGGTTAATCGGCACATCAATTAGAGATGATAAATGACATTGAGGTTTTCAAGCATATTTGCATGGTTATTCACATCTTGTTTGTGATCCTCGGCATCCTAGTCACATATAGAAGAGCATATCCGAAATTAAACATGCCATTGAATAGTTCAATGAATCTCACAGATCTAGGAATTTCATAAGACTGAAATTGATAAATGTTTATCTACCTTAATGATCACTATGTTGTGATTACAACATCCCTCTTCACACCATAGCTGGGGTATTTTGGATCCTAGCATTGTTAAATAATATATTGGGTAATTGTTTAAAAGGATTAATTAAACTAATAAATTCAAAGTTTACAGATGTCTTAAGATAGTGTCAATTCTCCTCCTTCTCCTCCTTCACCCATTTCTGAGAGCTTCAGAAAGCACCCGTTAAGTATGGTAAGGCTGACTGGCCTGAACTATGTGGTATGGCTTCACAAATAGAGAATAGTTCTTAGTTTTTCTGGCAAGCTATATCTGTTTGAGTGTCCGCTCCCCAAAGCATGGCATCACACACCAGCTTGTGATGAGCATGACTCCTTGACTATTGAGTCCAAGGAAGTTCGTTGCCTTATGCTATTGATCATTAACCCGAAGTTCCGTAGGGATTTAGAATTCCTAGGGTCAGATAAGTTAGCATAGCTGGTTGAGGAAAGGTTCCGAGAACCGGTTGAGAAAGAACGAACTAGGATCTTCAAAGAGCTTGAAGTCTGCAAGCTAGAAGGAAGTAGTACCTGTTTGCATGTTCTCTAGATTGAGGGATACATAGGCAAACTATATAAGATTGGTTTCTCCTTTTGAGCGGGAGTTGAGCATTAGCTCAACTCGCTGATCTGTTCATCCAGATGTACAGGAAGGGTACCCAGATAATACAATCATGAAAATGCATTCAATGTTGACTATACATGAGTCGTTCATGGAGAAGCATAGTTCCATTGATTTAGTTGCTTCAGGATTGAGTCCAGTATTAAGGCGCATCAAGAAATGATCCAGATCGTCTGGACCGATTGTTCGATGTCTCAAACTGGGAATCCACAGGGTGGGACACAGTCACAGAAAGATTGGAAAAATGCTCCAAAGCCGAACAGTTTGGTAACTCAGTAATATCTTAAAAACTCAGAACACCTGATCCTCATTTCCTTGATACAAGATGTGTTTCTCACATTTTCTCTGTATGCAAGGACTTTGTAGGATGCGGGATGTTATCGCATAGGAGCATATTCAGATTAGATCTGGAGCTCATGCAGTTTTGGAGTTAACCTAGATATTTGTTCGTATTATTAATTTATAGATGCATATGACATTGTTTCGCATAGTACATTGTTTTGAGGATAATTCTGGTTTAATAAAATATTTTCTTTTAAAACATGATTGTTTTAATTATCCTCAAAATGTTGTGTGAATGTGTTGATGACATAAATAGTAATAACTTGAATGTTGATACATCCAATGGGATTGGATTTATAAATTGTGTTCATTATGATTGTTAAAGTGAATTTTATGAGAATCACTTCAACCAAAGGTCCAGTTGAACAGGACTTTGGAAACATTTGACTTAGAGTCGCATGACGAATTGAGTGCTTAATAAAATTAACTGTGGCAAGAAATGAATCACCCAAAGATCCAATGGATAGGATTTTGGAATCATTTGACTTGGAGTCAGGTGATGATTGCATATCTTGAACAAAATTAACTAAGTCATAAATTTACATAGAGATGTAAAAGACTCTGTGATTATGAGTAATAGACACATTAGTTACTGTGTATTGCTCGAATCTTCGAACAGAACACAATTAGTTATACTTCATATATTTGCCAATTAGTTTGACAAATATGGATTTGCTTATCAAAATAAGTAATTGATTGAAACCTTCAACTGTTCAAGGACTTCAAAGGAAGTATAAGATCAATAAAACCTGAGTGACAACATAAACTGAGAAAATGTTTCACAGTTTATTCTCTTCCAAGAACATTAATGGTTATAATGTGTCTTAGAGAAGATGATGGAGCGTTGGTCGAAATAGTTTGATCCTCGATGTATGAGATACATCTTCAATTAGTTTTTGATGAATTGAATATTCAACCAGTCATACCATAAAAACCATATTCCAACCACATCTTGGATTAATTAGGTTATGCAGACACTGTCTGAAATGTAAAGTTGGGATCGTCCCACTTGTACATATACAGTCCAAGGTCATGTAATGTTCTTCCAACATCATGACTAGCCTGAACCTGATCAGCAATGTCATTTCATTGGTCATCCCGGTTGTACCTATGAAAGAAGAGTTCTTTTGGAAATGACTCATATTCTTAGGAAACAGTGGGAGTAAGAATAACCCTGAATGAGTTCAGGGATTTGCCAAGTGAAAGAACCTTTAGTCATCACTGGGCATTGACCAGGAATCAGATTATTGTTAAACCTGACATACTCTTCTCTTCGCTTGACCAGTAGAGTTGGTCATCAGCATAAGATATCATGATCTGGGTGACATACCGATTAGTGGTAAAACGCTAAAGATGGTACGGATAAGCAATCCGACTACTTGAAAGCATTGGTGACCCCAGTTGCTGCCAAATAAGAGAACCTTAGTGCGAGACGCAGTCTATGTGACAATTTGACTGATTTTACACCTGGTCTAACAACCGGTGGGAGTAATTGAATCATCAAAAGAAAGCGACATAGATAGAAATGTACTTACAGAACATCTTGTTGAGTGAGTCGACATTCAGAGTCAAGCAATTGATTCCGAAGAAGCACTCTCAATAAAAGATGAAATCCGAGAGGATTCTACGTGGCACAGTGTGAGTCGTTAGTAGAGCGTGTGTGTTTTACCAGCACACTAATAGGGACCCACAAACAGCATGTCAATACAAAAGGTACATAGGTCCGCGATTCATCCCAGGGGCATTGTAACATCCCAAAATTTTTGAGTAAATTTAAAAAATTTTAAACGAAAACTTCAATATAAGAAAAGTCACTTAATTAATTTTCATAAGATTCCATAACTTATAAGTTTAATGAAAACATCCCAGGATTAACAAAAGTTAATGAAATCACAACATAGCGGAACTTCCATTCAAAAACAGTCCTCCAATGAAGCAGCACAGTGTATACACGTCACGCCTTGCCATCCATGGTACCTGATGTACCTGAAACAGTAGTTTATATAGGGAAAGGGTAAGCACGGAGCTTAGTGAGTTCCTCAAAATACCATACGATCCATCACATAACATACAACACACAATAACCATTCATATGTCTGTGAGACTCACGGGCTATCCCTGTTCCGCCTGAAGACTCACGGGCAGTTCCCGTTCTGTCTTATCGCTCGCAGGCTTTTCCCGTTCCGTCTAATGACTCGCAGGCTATTCCCGTTCCGCCTATTGGCTCGCGGGCTATCCCGTTCCGTCTAATGACTCGCAGGCTATTCCCGTTCCGCCTATTGGCTCGCGGGCTGTCCCGTTCCGTCCATAAACAATCATTATCATAGCAATAATTCATACAATTATCATAACAGGTAAGATCACCTTAGTCTAACATATCTTCCTTCCTACGCATGCAATGTCACCTATAGTATAGTGAGAAGACTCACCTGATTATAGTTGACTATATCGTTTATCTTTCTCGGCTTTGTATTTCCTTCAACTTTAACTGTTAACATAATAAGAAATCTATCATTCCTTAATCCTTAACTATATTATAGTCGCATCATTAAACCCTTCAATAATTCCAACATGATACTCCATGATTTATCAAGTAAAGAACGGCCAGGTAGAAGATTAGATGGGGTGGCAGGATCCTTTCAGCATTTTAGCCTTTCGGAAAATCCAACAACCAGATCCCAAGTAATCGGCCTAGTCACCGTCCTCGTAAGTAAATCAATCGGTATTATTTTCGGAATTACGAATTGTTATAATAACGACATTTTAAGGTTTTTGTTTACTATTGTTAGAAATGAGTATAATATAACATATGTTATACTTATTAAATATTCTACTTCTTAACACAAAAACTATTTTACAATACCTAATTAAGCTATAGAAAAGTTTGTAGTTACCTTATGACCAATCGTCGGAACCTATAACTTCTTCGCTAGGCTTTTGAGCTTCCTTCCGCTCACTTCTTACACTCTAGTGCTTAGAAACCTCTATATATTGGATTGAGATTTGTTGGTGTGGTTTATGAAATGTTTTGGGGGGGTACTTATACTTGAATTCTTGAATAAAAAATGGCATGACACTTTTGACAAAAGATTTTAATAATATAATTTTGTTGAAATTAAAGGCCTTCTAGAATCAGTCTGTTCAATACTGGTTTAGCCGATCTTAAACCCATTAAATTCATGTTTTTATTTGATATTCAGAAAACTCATCTCAATACCTTTCCAGGGATGTATTTTACGTATTTATACGATTTTTCTATGATTTATTATGAATTTTTGAAAACAGACTATCTAATCTGTCAATTCCGAACTAATCAGTAAAGATTGCATTTTTTACCATAGATAATGTCATTTTCAAGTTTATTATTATTTTTGGTAATTGTACTAGACTCAATTTGTAAACTTTGTGCACTGGTTTGAGGTCCAAACGATTTTTGTAGAATTAATTATGATTTTTCTAAAAACGACACAAAATGTTGATTTTCATATGAAATTGTAACTAAAGTTTTTCTTAGCTTTATAACTACCAAAAATCATATAATTCCTAACACTCTTATTTTAAGTATATGTTATAATCAGGATACGGGTCTTACAAGTCTCCCCCACTTATTTGGATTTCGTCCCGAAATCCGCATTCTCGAACGCCTCTATGTATTTCCCATCGAGTCCTTGTGTCCTTAAAAAAATCCTCCTCGTCTTATTGTCGAAACTTTACAAGATTTAATTATCTTTCCCTTTCAACATTCACATACCTCTGTAATAATGCTTAAGGTCCTATTATTCTCATTCACTCCATACTTCTTTTCTTTTAATTACTCTAGATGAACAAAAAAAAACTCTAATTGTTTCTCAGAGTCCCACACATCGACTTGACCGGCTACTATCTACAGTACATATTTAGTACTTTCTAATCTACCTATATATATAGTTAACCTAGTTAACTTGCAACACCTAATTTTAACACTATTTAGTATTTATATGAATTCGTCATATTTCAACACACATTTGCCTCAATTCAACATTTCTTTTAAATACTTTTTGGCTAAATAAGTCTATTTTTGTAGAATTTCCAAATTTTTGTGTTCCACCGAAATATAAAATTTACATCATCTTTTGTAAGTTTTTTTTTTTTTCTTTGGAGTACTGAACACTCTTTAAACTATTTCCATTATATGGAGACATAAAATTTTGTTTTATTTCATAAGTCTCTTTATTATCTCGTTCTCACCAAAGTCAAGCAGAGAATTTTGAAAAAATGTCACTTGGGGTAGTGAAAAGTCGCATCTACTGTAGTTAGTTTGAATTTCGATAATTAAAACGTGAGGTGTCCTTTCAGTTCCGTGTGTCCTTTCGGTTCCAGCTGAAAGATACTATATATACAGGTATGTAGTATCATTCATTTTGAGTCTCATCCTCTATTATCACTAGTTTGTTCGTAAACAAACTCATATTTAAAGCCGAGTCATGGAAAACATATCTTCAATGGGCGATCTGTCGAACCCTGGACCTGGTTTTCCGCAAGGAGAGTGTACTTCAGACCAAGCATTCTTAATAGAGTTTGGTGACTCTAACATTCTAGACATATATCATCCATACTTCGATTACCTTGCTAATGTTTTGTTTGATTTTGAATTATGGTACAGTCTTCCAGATATACTACCAATAGAGCATCTCCACGATGAGCCGTAAATTTTTCCCGAGTTGAACATTAACTCAGATGATCCGGTGCATGCATCTGACTTTGCACTTGATCAGACTCCATGCCTTCTACTAGGTTAAATTCTTTTGAATGATCCATTTATAAGTATTCTATTTTGTTTTATCATTTGACATGTGTTATTTGTAGACCCATTTGTGGATGGTCTAACTGAGTACAATCCATTCATCGACGTACCCTCAATAAGCAGTGAGATCATCCCCATGAATCAAGGATTCATGGCTGACATTCAAAATGACAATCAATTACAAACGATTGATAACATCAATATTGATATGAATCCCGAGTTTGGGGTTGGTTTTCAATACCAAAATCACCTTCAGGTGATTCAAAGGAACCTAGAAGGATTTCAAAATCCTAGGATTTTAGTTGAAAACCAACAATTATTACCGATAGAGGCCACTAATTTTGATGAATCAATGTCCATCTTTGGGTCAAAAAATCAGGATCATGTTCAAATGATCCAGAATGATAACAATACAATTGGATTTGAACCTTCTAGTTCAGAAAACATAGCAGGTGGCAGTGGAAGAGGTTTCAGACATTTATTAAGTAGGGAAATAATAGCTGAACACTTTAACGAACCAATTGAGAAAGCTGCGAAGGAACTCAACATTGGGTCGACACAATTAAAAAAACGCTGTAGAGAATTAGGTATCAATCATTGGCCCCAACGACAACTTACGAGTTTGCAAACCCTTATTGATCGTGCTGAGGTAAAGAACTACATTTTTTTAATTCCTTTATATCATAAGGTTGAAATTACTAAAGTTATTTGTGCCACAGGAATTTGGTAATGAATTTATTGAGGCAACAGAATTATCGGGAGATTTAATACCTAACCTAAAAAAAGAAGCTAATACAAGCTGCTCATAAGTTTGTATTTAGGAAAAGAAAAATTCAGGAAAAGGGGGAAACTTCATCAAGAACTCATACACAGCAGCAATCTCCGCCATCTAATTCTGGTATGAGTAGTATTAACCCTGGTTTACTCGAGTCTTCGAGTGAGGATAATTTTTGAGGCTTTGTAGGTGACCTAGCCTGGTTTCCTCCTTCTTATAGCTACCCCCAACTGGTTCCGAATTAGAGCCCTTCCTCATCACTTCCCTACTTACACACGCCCCAAATGAGTCAATATTTAGCCCCTAATTATGCGGTTACAGGTTCCAACCCTATCGAGACCCCATACCTTGGAGCTCCTCCTCCAATAACTGAAAGCATACCACTTCCAAATCCTCGAGAAAGTACAAGTCAACCTAATGATGACAAAGATTGGAGTGTAGAAGATCTTTTCTTGCTTCTTTCTGATTCTCCGGTTTAGGTTAGTAGTTCTGTAAACTTTTCTTAATGTATTAATATAAAGTTGTAGTAATGAATTAAATATATTGACGTATTACTATAATTTTAATAATTTCATCGATTCAATATAATATTCATGTTGTTCCCTTAATTTCGTATTCCTCCCCCACTTGGACTAAAGTCCAAATCTGTTTATTGGATTTTTAATTTTTTTTTTTTTGAGCCCTTACTCTCGAACAAAAACCAAGCCCACTCTGCTCAGCCAACAACTTGCATCAGGGGAAAACACCATCTCAATAAACATGTTTCGATAATGTAAAGATGTTTACATCAACCACCATATGTTACTCATCTGCTTGCGACCCTAGTCAACACCTCTATCGTCAGTTACCTCAATCACGAGCGAGTGATCCAGACTCTCAACCCACACGACCTGATCAATCACTCAAGCAAGATCAATACAAGGGTAGGTAGCCCCACTATTACACAGCACTAGGCATGTACAGAGTCGACTCAAAAATACCCGCTATCATCTCAGGCGCCGCTTGCACCTCTTTAACCGTGAGTTGGAAAACTCACCCTTGCATCCTCTAGTCCCTGTCTGACTTGTACGCCCATTGCATGAAAATAGCTACCACAATAGCATTTTGGCATTCTCCCTTTCAACAGTCTTTAAGCTCAGTAATCAACTTAAGCATGATCGGTCCAACCAAACTGCTATGATCGCATCTTAATTGTTCCTACTGAACCTCACAATCAACATTCAAAAATCGAATGGATAAAAGTTTACCACATTACACTAGCATTTAAGTTAATTATGCTAGACACTCACATACTCAGCTCCTTGGATCCTTCGTGACGAACTCCCGACTCGAACGTGGATCCTGTGCTTTCGATAGTAGGAGCTCTACTACTACCTTCCACACCTATCCATGTTCGTTCCAAGACCCGTCTCGATATATCCAATTCGCTTCTCACAGATAATTTTAACACATATGCCCTTACAAGGCATATGTCAACCCTTCTAGGAATACTTGGAATCCCACCCCCACCCTGCTATTCTAACTAAGACGGAACTTCCTCCAGTGATGACAGGTTGTTTCGCGAACGTAGTTGTATACAATATCGAACTAAACAGTCTTTCAAATAAGAGAATCTTCCCTAAGGCAACAACCAAACAAGGAACATGCAATAAGGTCAACTCACACATTCTATGACTATTCAGTCCATATTGTATACAACTTAGTGGAAATCTCTAAGCAACCTATCGGCACTAGCATATAGTTCTATTAGCAAATAGCAGATAATAATACAACAATGTGTGATCTCTACCAGGCATTCCAGCAAACATATACCATATGTTTTTTTAACATCCACAATATTAAATACTTAACCCTTTTCTCATACTGGCGTCGGCTGGCGGTACACACTGTGTCTTCAGTTCACCCTTCATAAAACATCCTTCTTTCGTAAAAATGTTTTAAGAAAACTCTTAAGCCTCAACTTGAGTCCAGAACTCACTAAGTGAGCCTGATTCTCTCAAGCTGTGCTCTGATACCAATTTGTAACATCCCAAAATTTTTGAGTAAATTTAAAAAATTTTAAACGAAAACTTCAATATAAGAAAAGTCACTTAATTAATTTTCATAAGATTCCATAACTTATAAGTTTAATGAAAACATCCCAGGATTAACAAAAGTTAATGAAATCACAACATAGCGGAACTTCCATTCAAAAATAGTCCTCCAATGAAGCAGCACAGTGTATACACGTCACGCCTTGCCATCCATGGTACCTGATGTACCTGAAACAGTAGTTTATATAGGGAAAGGGTAAGCACGGAGCTTAGTGAGTTCCTCAAAATACCATACGATCCATCACATAACATACAACACACAATAACCATTCATATGTCTGTGAGACTCACGGGCTATCCCTGTTCCGCCTGAAGACTCACGGGCAGTTCCCGTTCTGTCTTATCGCTCGCAGGCTTTTCCCGTTCCGTCTAATGACTCGCAGGCTATTCCCGTTCTGCCTATTGGCTCGCGGGCTATCCCGTTCCGTTTAATGACCGCGGGCTGTCCCGTTCCGTCCACAAACAATCATTATCATAGCAATAATTCATACAGCGTACTCAAGTGGTTGCAAACATCTATTAGATAGATCGAAATTATACCAATATGATCTTGATGAGATTCAAGATGCATAGCCACATGAAAGGAGTTTCCTATCATTGCAAAGTGTGATGACTTGACATGAGAGATATAAAAGAATGTGCAACATACTCACGTAGTTTATAGACGTCTATCAGATAGATAAAATCATCAGTATAAACCTAGCCATTGTAAGCATGATCTTGATAAACTTCAAGATGCATGAGAAAGAGTCTCCGATAGGAAATAGTTTTATCGAAAGTCATGACACAAATAATCTCTAGATTCTGAAATGGTTTGGAATAAGATTATATCGATTTCCACGAGCTTCTTGGGTCGATCAGAAGTGTCATGAACATGTCCTGATGACTTGATGCTTAGAGCATAGTAAGTTGGATTCAGGATATAACATGGCTGAGAATATTGAATGGATTATTTGAACACACGTGAGAAGTCATTGGGAAATGATAGGGGTGAATATTAGTAACAATTTGAAAAGAGTTTCAAATCGGTAAGGCGTGATGTTGTGGGACTTCATGTTTAAATAGTTTCGTTGGTATTCAGATGGAGTGCGTGTGGTTCACCGGCACATCATCACACCTCGAAATAATCTTAGGGTGTAGTCATGTAGAGTAAATACCCCGAGAACCATGGGTAGTCACAGTACACATCACCGGAATGGAGTTGTGAGAGAGAAAGACAAAATGACAAATTGAGATATCATCGGAAGAGTGTTCGATTGGATTATCTGCAATAAAGTGAATAAGTGTTAGACACTTGGATACATAAAAAGAGTGAAAAGGTCATATAGACATAGATATAAAACTTGAATTGAAAGTTTAAAAGAAATCTAGAAACCAATAATAGTTTTATGAAAGACCCGACTTGGTGATTACCTCGTGGAGACTTGGTAATTAGCAGGAGTAGTTGCCAGTCAGATTTTATGTTTCGCTTTTGCAAGTTTTACTTCCCAAATAATTTAATTATTCAGAAGGTCCACAGTCGCTCATACTTTGGGAAGTAAGTATTGAATTAAGACTGTCATGAATTGGTTTGTAGACTATCTAAGGAGTTAGACATAGCAATAGGATTGCTACAACGTTTATGAGTACTTAGAGATAAAGATTTGAGTATTGGATAAACCCACGCTCAAAGAATTGCTCCTTGGATTATATCACGAGCAATTTTGAGATGATAATATCTTATGATCTTAAAGCAGAGACATATGACTTGAAATTTGCAAGTCAGTTGTGCATTGATAGTGCGTAAACGCATCGGTAACTCGATGTTATAAAACGTATTGTTGTGTGCGATTTTGATGAGTAAAAGACACAAGCATATGAGTCAAAGCATATTCGTTCCTTGACCCTGATGGGAAACAGATATATGTAGGCCTCTCGATGATTTTGAAGTTGACTAAAGTGTTGGCCAGCCAGGACTGAATTGATGTGTTCAATTAGAAGTCTTAAAGTCATAGGCAGAATCGGAAGTCGGGAAATAGAGTATCGGACAGAGATTGATCTCAATCCATGTCTCATGTCCCGAAATATCTTGTTGGACGGAGTATCATATGATCACTTATCTATGGACAGAACTGACTGGGTCAGAGTTCGGCAGTGTGCTTTTGGAAGCTACAATTTGCTGGTCAATTTAGAAGCTATATTGAATTATAGTCATAGACTTATCCAAGTGGGAGACTGTTGTATTAGGTGTCTAAGCCATGACTATAATTTAGGAATATACTTGATTGTTGGCAGCACAGTCCTTTTGGGTTGCCCACAAAACCTAGCAGAGGACAAGATAGTTGAGCAGGGGTTGAATTGTATTTGTTCAATAGTTGAGCAATAGACAATTAGGGTTGCCCATATGGGTTTGGACGAAATTGTGGCCTAAGGGCTTAGGGTTTCGCATTCCTTAATGGTTATTGGCATAATTTATCGCAGTGATAAGTAGATTCAGTTATATGATAAGAGCCTTGTCATCTCAGGATCTTAAATAAGGCAGTTATACTCCTTATTGCTTATCACCTAGAGGCTATAAATAAAGGCCTCCTCCACCCCTCATAAGCCACAAAATTCTAAGGGTTTCTACCCTTCTACTCTCTTTTTTTCTTGCTTGCTTGGTTCTGGGTATGAGCCATTAGAGGCAGGACATTTGTGTTACTTGGCTTCAAAGATTAAAACCAAATGTTAGTCTTTCTTATTTATTTCTTTAGAAATTAATTGTTGGCCTTTATGTAACTCCCGGTTTCCCAAAAATGAATTACACTTTAATTTTCTCGTATTAGAACAACATTAAAGGGTGTAACTCAATTTAAGAAACAAGTAATACAAAGTTGTTACCAAAAGAATAGTTTAAGTCATAAACTATTTACAATAGTATTTAAAACTATCATTCAAAAACCGGGTCACATTACATATTTCAAAACAACAAACTAAGTCCAAGTCCAGCTATCCCTCTGAAACACGCTTCCCCCGATCGCCACTACTAAAACCTAACACAAACAACAATAACAAACAATTTATGAGCTATGAAAGCTCAGTGAGAAATTTAAGGTTAATTGGTTTGTATCATCCATTATCTTATTTTAACCAAGCTCAATGGACTATCTCAGTCCCAAGTGTAATATACACACTATAACTCTTTATTCCATATACTCAAAATTTGGTTATACTCAACCAAATCAAAACATAGCTCATTTCTTATATGTAAACAACATCATAATAAGGCATAATCATCTAATAATTAACTACTCACGTGCTGTCGGATTACTCTGTGGAACTCCTGAACCGCGTGTGTCGTGCTCCTGTCTAGCCTTAGCTGTATCACAATATTTCAGGTCAAACTCAATATTCAACAATCTCAGTCATACTCAATATCAATAACAATCAAGAATTTGAATCATAAGAGAGGGTTACAATCAAAAGATAGCAATACTATCCTAATTATAACTTCCAATTTCACAATTTAACTCATATAACCCTAAAACACAATACAAGCACTATGCAAGCTTGGGTCTCGAATTAGAAATCCATTACACACACTAATCCAAGCAAACTCACTCTAATTCATGCTAGTTGCAGGTGGTTCATCAAAACCACAAGGAACCATCTCAATTCCAAAGATTCAACCGTCAAAACAAGATAAAAATCAAAGAAGATTACCTTTCAAGCTCAAGGAACTAATCTCTAGCTTCAATTCGTGAAAGATAGACTCAAATCTCGACTTAGAAAGCTTAGGAATCGATTTCTAGGGTTTTGGGAGGGTTTTGGATGAATTGGAAATGACCCAAATGAAAGAAAACCCGCACTTTAAAATAGCCCTGAGTGCGCGACACGACCCGTGTAGGCTCACACGACCCGTGTGAGACCTACAACAAGCTATCTTGAACTTTACAGACTCACACGACCCGTATAGGCTCACACGACCCGTGTGAGGCCTAAACTCGCTTCGGTAATTTTTGAACAAGAGGTACACGACCCGTGTAGACCTGAAAGAGGGTACTGTTTGGTTCTTAAGCCTTTCTACACGACCCGTGTGGCCATACACGACCCGTGTAGCTCTGATTTGACATTTAACAAGTCCAAACTTTACTCAATTGGGTTTTTAACCATCCTAACTCATATAACAACCTATTTAATCTTAATTACACTAAGATTAACACAAAATCTATATAAATTAATAATATGGTCACTCTATAGCCGGTGGCGTTTAATACACTTCACAAAATCCAAACAAAACTATCGAAAACATAAACTAATGATTATCAAACTATTTAATTCCAAATCCCAATCCAAACCAACAAAACTTTCTGATTCTGACGTATACTTAGAAAATCAGAATCGCCCAATAACAGACAAACGACCAAACAAACAATAAACGTGAACTGAAATTGAAACCGTAAAATAAATAAAACCGAATGATTGCATTTAAACTAAAAACAGAACCGAGCCGAATGTTTCTAACTGCGGTCTGAAAATCCAGAATCAACACGGTCTAGCGAGTTCTACAATCCAGAACCATTGGAAACGCGCGATAAACAAAACCGAAAAATACGAAAATAAATTAAAGCTATGAAAATATCAACTATCGATCACTGAAATCCGAAAATACGAGTCGAAGGTGCCTGTGTTCCACTCAAATGTCGGGTCTTCGCTCTCGAAACACGAACCGGAAGCCTCTATTTATAGTTGCGAAAATTGCCTGGACGCGACGTGCAAGAGTGTAATCTGCGGCGCGTCCTTATCTCTAACCCCGATATTCGCTTTTTGAATTCAAACTTCTGATCCGATGTTTGACTTTTCGCGGCGCGTGTGTCTTCTGAACCGCGGCGCACGTATACAGTCGCCTGAAAGTGGACTTCAACCCAAACTTGACCATTTTGCACGTATTTAACCCCTGTATTTCACTAAATTCGAACACAAGCACTAGACACAAAAACGTGAGTAATATAACAAGTTATGATATATATTTCACTCAAAATAGGGCTCAACGATGACTAAAATACTTTATCTTACTAGGCGTCGTCAATCTCTATTGTAGCTGTTCATATCATTAGGTTAAAGATCCATGTAGGTTTTAGTTAATTTATTGCTATATATTAATTGTATGTTTTTGCTGCCATAAGTTAAATCAAAATAGGGCATATAAACCTATCAACCAATACCATTGATGAAGAGTTTACCAAAAATATTCTCCCCCAATCCATCACCACTTTGGAAGAGAAATTTCTATGTCGCAGGTCAACAACGTTGGCTAAAGTCGATAGTCACCTCAAGAGATGAGTACAACACAGTAGACACCACACAAGACGAGCTTGGGAGCCAACAATAAACGTACTTCATGGTATCAAGTCCTTACTAAGGAAACGATTTTGAAGAAAGAATCACGAGTAGTGGTTTAAACCAAGGTTTAGTCGCTTTTGTAGAAGATGTCAAAACACATGGTTAGTAGACCACAGAGGGAAGAAAGGCAGGTCATTTGATCCAGGTAAAGTGAAAGAGTGTTGTCTTCAAATTAGACATGAAGGGATTACATCTGGGGTTTGAGGAACCAGAAGACATATGATCTACCATGGTCACCACTTCAAGAGAGAAAGGTCCAACTAAACGACCTAAAGAAAGAAGCGCTTCCGAGTGGCAGGCCGGTGGTTTTTGGGCAACTTATTTTTCATGCATTTGGTTGAGATTTTTTATTGTTATTTTTGAACTATCACTAATTGTTATTCAATATTAAGCGTGATATGGTACACCTAAGTGTGGGGTGGTGGAGGAGGTCATACAACGAAAAGGCAAAGTCAAAAAGGTAAGCAGGCAAGATAGCATTGCTAACGTATACAGATAGCGACGCTATCCTAAGACTAGGCCGATGGGAAGCTTGTCTCATACCAGTTAGTGCCGCTAGCAGGCCTGGATAACGACACTAACTACGGGGTAAATAATATTCTCTTTTAACCTTTTTACTCGCACACACCGCCACTTTCACCTAAATTAGCGCTACCATCAAGCACATTGAGCAAGTCGAAATTCCAATTGTTTCATGCGATCTAGTCTACAATTTAGCATTTATTATGGCATCAAGACGTACCTCACTAGTCATTCCATTGACAGATGTACACAACACGAGTTCCTGCAGTTCCCTATGGTGCTGGAGGGATCGAGATGATATCAAGAGCGTCTATGCCAGCTCATGCTCCACAGCGGAATTCAAGCACCTCCTCCATTCCGGAGTGCAGGGTCAGATCGAGTTGGTCAGTTGGGAACCCACCACGATGACTATGACGAGCAGTGATATGTATTGTACTTTTTATTTTTATGTCTCTTTTTTATGTAATTAACTTTTATTTTTGTATCTATAACTATGATGTTTGGTATGAATTGATATTGTCACATGTGAACATAACTAGAGTACTGATGATCTTGATCATGTCTTGTAACCTGTGGAGGACCACCCAATCGTGAGATACCAGTATAAAACAAGTGTGGGGTCGGTGTACCCCTACATTCTATTTTATATATGTCATATCTGTGGAGGACCACCCAATCGTGAGATACCGGTATTAAAACAAGTGTGGGGTCGGTGTACCCCTACATTCTATTTTATATCTGTCATATCTACTGTTGCGTCTTTACACTGGAATCAATCTCTGGACGACTTTCGTCACAAATGCAAGCACAATGATCAACCCTGCAAATAAAAGAAAGTCTGCATCTCAAACAGTTTGTCGTTTTATCCAGGGTAGTCAATATTTTTTCTCCCTTTATTTAATCTTCTTTTATATACAAGTGGGATGTTGTGTGATTTATGTGTGGGGTGGGGACAGTCAAAGTATTGGTGCTAATAGCCAAAAATTTCAATTTTTAACTTTTTTTTCAATTTTTTTGAGACAAAATGATCATTATGCTTTGAATTACTGAAGAAATGAACTTTTTGAAAATTTTAGCATATGGTATTTTTCAAAGAATATCATTTTACTTGTTAGTAGTTCTACACTCTAGTTAAAACGAGTTGACTTAGAGTTCAGAATTACAATCGAACAAGTTTACGTTGTCAAATAAATAAATAAGATTTAGAGGTACCATATGATTAGGATTTAGGAGAGAAAGTTCAATTGACCTATGGTATTCGAGCCGGTAGACTTGAAAAGGGTGGCCCTTGGGCACTAAAGCACATCATTACCAAAGATCGTATGGTCTGGGATAATGTTGTTGAAAGCTCGTTACACAGGTACTATAGAAAGTCATGGAACTTCCTTAATGACCTATAGAATTTGAATGAGTAAGCTCTAAGTAATCTTGAGTCGAAAATTTGTAATCAATAGTTCTATAGAAAGTGGTGAGTTTCAAACATACAAAAGGTCAAAAAGGTGACACCGGTACAACATAACTAATTTATACACAAAATCTTAACATAAATAATTTTGAGGTGTGTGTACACGGGTAATTCTGAAAAATGATAATAAACCTTGAAACTGGGATTTTCAAATGTGTGCATTTTTAAGGAATGCAAAGTTAGGATTATGTCTTAGATATTATCTAGGAAATGTTATTTTAAAGGAAAAAACTCTGGTTTGCTTGGGGACAAGCAAATTCCAAATGTGGGGTGTTTGATAATGCGTTTTTGTTTCGGATTATTTACACGTTATTTGGTGTATTTTAGCTAAATAATTGTTGTAAAAATATTGAATACACATACTTTCCTTGGAAGTTGCTTAAGACGGTAGCGGTGCTATGAGGACTTAGTGACGCTATCAAGAGTTAGCAGTGCTAAGATAAAGTGTTAGCGATGCTAACTGTGGATTACATTGGAATTGAAATTTGACAAGTCAAAGCGAAATATCAGGAGAGTTTGTTGGTTAGCGGCACTAACTACCCCTGTTAGCAATGTTAACTCACAAGATTCCACCACTATAAATAGAGGACTCAAGGTCGAGTTTTAGGGTATCTCGGGCATTAAAATGCATCAAGGAGGGATCCAGGAAGCATCCATCGAGTGTTCTCTAGATCTCAAAGCTAGTTATCTTTCATATTTGGTTTCTTGTCTGTAGTTTCGAATAGATGTTCATGGTTTTGGATTTTAAGCCGTTTATTTAGTTTCGATATCAATTTGGTGTTGGAGTATTCCTAATTTGTAGAATTTATCTGATTACCTGGCATTTAGTTTTAGATCTCAGGAGAATCATTTGACTCTTGTAGTTCTTTGTAGGGATGAGCGTATTCCAGGAACCGAACCGAAACCAAATTGGACCAAACCAAATTAGTGTTTCTTAAAAACCGAAGATCGAACCGAATATGTATATTCAGTCCCGATTTGGGATAAGTATGATCGGACCAAAATCGAATTAATATTGTTTAAAAACCAAAACCAAACCAAATATGTATATTTGGTCCCGGTTTCGGTTCGGTATCGTCGGTTTTCGGTTTAATCCGGTTTTTTGGTCCATATGCTCATCCCTAGTTCTTTGATAGTTGGTAGCCAGGCTTGTTAGTTTGGAATGTTTTGTTATTTGATTGAAGGAAGTTGTTTTTGAATCCAGTTGTCTTTAATTTATAGTTGCATGAGCACTAGATCTGAGGTCTCTAACTTTGTTGCAATTGGTTTTAGTTGGGTTTTGGATTATTTGTGTGTGCGTGATTCTCTGACTATATAGTGACACTATAGTTGGACTATTGTCTAGACACAATAGTCAACCACAGATTGGTTCGACCACTACTTAACCTAGCTATTAGTATTAGTGAGGTTTTACTATTTTTGACAGCATCAAAGACTGTGCACGTCATAACACTCACAAAATCAACCTTACAGACAAACCCTATTACAATATTTAACTGGAAACGAAGAAGTCGTGTGAGTAAGTTGAGAGGAAATCACTCAAATTTCAGATGAAAATGAGCTCAAACTCACACTAGTTCTTATATATACAACCAAGTCGATCCATGGGTTTAAGTAAGATATGTCTTCCTTTTAACTTTAAGGAAAATGAGTTGTAGTCCTCATATCTTCACCAATTACTACTTCTAGGCCTTGTACTCATTTTTCACAAACAAACTTTCCAAGTTGTCCCAAAAAGTCCTCCAACTTTCTGCACTAACCATACTAAGTTAGATAAATAAAAACCTTACATAAAATTGTTAAGGTTGATAAGAAGTGTATATTTCAACAATCTAAGAAGAATTTTTAGCCAACATCAACTCCATTAGCTGTAACAAAAAATGTTCAGTAGTGATTAGGGAGATGTGAGAGGGTTGAGGAAATTAGAACGGTACAAGGAGAAAAAGGATTTAAAGAGAGAATTATCTATCTTCTCTACTGACCTAATATTCACATGTTCTTTGAGGTAGTGGAGAGGATAGAGTTGTTAATAAGGTGGAGGAAAGATATTAAAACACAAATATGGTGATGAAGAGAGTATTACATGAGCACATGACTATGAAGAGCAGACAGTGGTCATACAACTTGATGAAGAAGCGATGAATAGAATAATGGATGTCGGCTACACCATATAAAGCAATACAACATTGTTTTTAAATCCAGATACTTATAAGATACCAAAAGTTTCAGCTAAAAATATCCTACAAGCCTAAAAAACACAGTAGCCCAAATTATTTGTCCAATAATCTAACAGAGAATAATATACTCAAACTAAAAAATAGACTCACTTTTGTTTTAATGTGATTTGGAGCTTCCAAATATCATCACAACCCCACAAAAGTCCTCATTATTCCTCAAGTCCCCCTCTAACCCACTATCCGTAAAACTTAAAGGGGGAGGGGGTAGGGAAGGCTTTCTTACACACACACATATATATATATATATATATATATATATATATATATATATATATATATATATATATATATATATATATATATATATATATATATATATATATATATATATATATATATATATATATTTATATAAAATAAGGATTTATTGAGACTGTTATACTATTTTTTTTCATAGTGAAATACTTTAATATTCTAGTGTTCATATAAGAAATGATACGTGTGATATTCTAATATTCTATAACAATATTTTAACACATTTTATATTTCAAATATTTTAAAACATTGAATATTAGAATATTACACATATTATATTTTTATGAAAACTAGAATATTATAATATTTCACTAAAAAGTGGTCTCATGGTCTCACAAATTAGGTCCGTCTCAAATGAACCTTTCCCAACACACACCAGTGCGCGCACGCACACACACACACACACACACACACATATATATATATATATATATATATATATATATATATATATATATATATATATATATATATATATATATATATATATATATATATATATATATATATGGTATCTTGGAGTTGTTTCAATAATTTATGGTCTCGTTGAGATCTTTCGTGACAACATGGTTGCAATTGTTTTGACTAAAGAACAAGGCGCATACAACAAAATACTAAAAAAAATATATCAATATATTCGAAATCTTGTCGAGAATAAAGACATTGTCGTTGGTAGAGTTGCATCGGAATGGAACCCAGTCGATTCGTTCAATAAGCCAATATCGCTGATTAAGCATGATTCACACACTAAGTTTATAGAGGTTAGATTTTCAATCAAATTGGATTGAGTGTATTTAGTCTAGTTTCTTTTATATTGAGAACTTAAACAATATTGAACTTTATCGTATGTAATGATTATTATGTTAAGATCTTAATATATTATAAGGGCTGTTATTTTCATTATTCCATTACCGTGTTCCATTTTTCATGTTTACTTGACTTTTAGAATATTAAAATATTTAAAGCCTCCATAGTTGGTCATTACTTCAAGGAAGTAATCAGTGATTTAAGACCACTTGAGATGTTAGTAAACTAGCCATCAAAATTGATATATCATAGTTATGCAACCACCACATATATGTACTTGATGTATATCAAGTATTGGAGTAACCCACACTTAAAGATTAATTCATGCAAATTATCACAAGTAATTATTAGATGGTAATATCTTACATCATTTAGACATAAATACATGACGTTCTTGACTTACAGTCTGTTGTACTTTGATATTTTCCAACGTTGTACATAACTGGCAGTCATACAGGGAATTTCAAGGTATGGCATGATGAGTATGGAAAGTCTATGTAGTTATTGTCTATTTCTTGTTCATTTTGCCATAACAGTAGAAGCAATATATGTAGGCCCCTCGATGATTTGGTGCTGACATATAATGCATGACTAAGCTCATACTGAATTGATAATGGATCAATAATCTAGTATGTTATAGTCACCATAAATCTCTATAGAGAAACACAATCTCGAGCGTTTGAGTTTGACAATACTCTATGTCTCACGTTTGTATCCATGCTAGATTCCAGGATGTGGCCACACAGTTGTTGTGTCATGTGCAAGTAGGAGACTATTGAAAACATGTCCAACATCACAACAAGATAAGTAAAATTTGTATATATTTAACATGATCATTTTGGATTACATACAAAGTATGATTCAAACATAGAATAATAAAAGAGAATTAAAAATTATTATATGTTAATTTGTCATTTATGAAGTAACTAGAAACTAATAGGGTTAATAATATGTTATAAGGGTAATAAATTTAATCTTATGCATACAAAAACATAAGTGACTAAATATGTACACATCATAAATATTATTACCCGAGTAAATTACACTTTTGGTCCCTATGGTTGGCAAAAAATACCACATAGGTCCTAACTTTCCATTTTCAACACTGAAGGTCACAAAGGTTTGCGAAAATTACCACATAGAGCCCTGGGACATATAAAAAGACTAAAATGCCATTTTTTATTTCTTTTTTTCTTTTTCTTTAAATTTGTTATTTATTTTATTAATAAAAAATACCCCACCCACCCCCACCCCCACGTCTCTCTCTCTCATCTTCTTCTTCCTCAACTCAAATGGTACTCAAACTACCCGCACATACACATATTGAAAAATCCACGATCGAGAAGGAGAAAAATGGCGAAGAGAGTGACACAGGATTCTAGAGAGAGAAAAAGAGAATGTTAAAGAAAGAAAGAGAGGATGTTGATAGAGAGAGGAATGTCGGACGTGATGGACTTCCAGACACCCTCTCCGGTGACCGGAGAATGCGGCTGCTCCCGGAATGCGATAGAGAAAGTGATCTAAACAGAGACGGAGAGAGATTTTTTGTAGGAAAGAGAAAGAGGGCAAGAGGATGAAGAATCGTGATAGAAGCTGTCGGTAGGGGAAGGTCTCAGATCCACTGTGTTTTTCCTGTGTTGATTGGGTTACGACGACGGAATATCTCGAGGTGTACCCCATCGGATTGGTGATGTAACAGCATGGTAATGGCGCAGGTCTACCGTCATCGAAGCAGGTGCTTGGATGGAGAAGCGCCAATAATAACCGTGTCTGTGAAGGGGGTGGGGTGGGGTTCGGTTTCAGAAGTTGGGTAGTTATATGCTAGCCGGGGATGTGGGTGTCACCAGAGAAGGAGATAATGGTTGGTGATGTGTGGTAGTGGTGGTTGCAGCATCGACGAGCTTCAACGGCAGGGAGGATGCTAGTGGCTGGATGGAGATCGCGATAGGAATGGGATGAAGCTCGACCAGTCTGAGGGGGAAATAGGAGTAGTACCGGAGGAATGGCTGGGTTAAATCAGTTTGGCCGGTGAAGAATGTGTCGCCGGATAACAGGAGTGGGCGAGTGGCAGGAGATGTGGGAGTGTAGTCGTCGGATCTACTCGAATCTTCTGCCATTGTGGGAGGTGAATAATCCCGGAAGAAAACACCGCCGGAGACGTGGGGGTGGGGGTGGGGGTGGGTGGGGTATTTTCTTTTTTTATTAATAAAATAAATAACAAATTTAAAGAAAAAGAAAAAAGAAATAAAAAAGGGCATTTTAGTCTTTTTATATGCCACAGGGCTCTATGTGGTAATTTTCGCAAACCTTTGTGACCTTCAATGTTGAAAATGGAAAGTTAGGACATATGTGATATTTTTTGCCAACTACAGGGACCAAAAGTGTAATTTACTCTTATTACCCTTATAAAACATTAACCCAAACTAATAAAGATGAAGGGTTAAAATGCAATAAATTTGAATTAAATAAGAGATAATGATTATCATGTCTTAAAAATGTAATTGTTTGCGAGTTTTCATAATCCAACAACATTGTCGTCAGCTAACATTTGGAGCGTTATAAAAAAAAGTTCTTGGACTAAATATGTAACTCCATAGATTATGGGGGACAACTTTGTAGTTTACCCAAGAACAAAAGGGTATTTGGCGGGAAATCAATGTCAACCTGGCGGGAAAATCTGATCTACATAATCATGTTTTCATTTCACCATCAGCTTCACAACCATTAGAGATTCAGAGCTCCCGGATTGTATTCAGTCTCTATAACATTCTCTCCATAAAAAAGCTTAAAATCATGATGTTCTCGGAGAGTCAGATGGATGGTGGATTTACTTCTACACAGTTCACCAATTCTCCGGCCGCCACCGTAATTAACCAGCCGTTATCTTCATATTTCCCCGTTTAATTTGTTATCATCTCTATTAACGGTTGAAATCATTATATATTGTAGAATCGTGACACAGCTGGGGTTGTACCGCTCACGATAAAGCAGATCAGCGAAGCTTCTCACTCTGGCGACGATCAGTCCAATTTTGTTGTCTCCGGTGCAGATGTTGTCAATGTATTCCCTCTATTATTTTCCGATTTTGTTTTACCCATATATTTCTTATATACTTGCTTTTTCAGCTAAGATCCAATCACTCGCTTGTGTAAAAGAGCTTTTAATGATCAACGTTTTCGCTTTGATTCTTCAGTGTTTGAGCTAGTGCTTGATTTTTCTTTCATTTTAGGTTACGGTGGTGGGGATGGTGTCCAACATAGTGGAAAGAAACACAGATGTTAACTTCACTGTAGACGATGGAACCGGAAAATTAAATTGCAAACGATGGTAAAACCATACACTACCTCTTCATTGCTCTTCATCAAACCCCCAAATCAATTTCTACTTTCATCCGCAAATACATAACGCATCATTTTTCGTAAATCTAATCGTTCACTCATTTTTTATTCTTGAAGGCTCAATGATCCATTTGATAAATTGCAAATCGAGGACATTAGGTGAGTCGATTCGTACTATCCCTCTTCAATAATTTTCTCAATTTCCATCATGAAACTTGTGCTCTTATGTTATTGATTTCTTTTGATCTTTTCTGTTTGACAGTGAAGGGATATATGTTCGTGTTGATGGACATTTGAGAAGTTACAGAGGTGAAAGACATGTTGCTGTATTTTCTGTTAGGTATACAATCATCTTTGTATATTGATTCCCTGAATTTTATACAGACATTGTTATTTCAAGATTCATGAGTTCTTTTTTCTTTATATTGAATAAACATGAATCTTTGTGAACTTTCAGACCTGTTACCAATTTTGATGAGATCACCTTCCACTTCATTGCATGCATACACAACCATGTCCGTACAACCAAAGGCCAGGTATGCAATATAACAATATTTGTTAAACATCATACATGAAGTGATTTATTTACCATTAAATTCATTAGATAATAATAACTAATTTTATTATAGAAAATACAAGGGGATGTGACAACTCTTTCTCAAAACATAAATTCAACACCAAACACACCTATTCAGAATGGGACAAATGGTTTTAAGACTACCCCTTTAAGTCAGGTATGTATTTTCTTTATAATATTTACTTTTTTCTTCTTTACTTATTTGATTAAAAATGATTATTTATTTCATCTTTTAGCTTTCTGTGCCTTTCACTGTTGATGGATTGAAAGGGTTTGATCAAATGGTTCTTGCTTATCTCCAACTTCCTGCAAATTAGTAAGTTTTTATTACAATAGTTGTTTGTAGAATCACATATGCATTAAATTTCATTTTTTTGTTAGGACAAAAAGAAATTTTAAATAAAAACTGTTGTGCTTTTATGAAAAAATGGTGTAAACAGTAATTCATTTATGATGTCTTATTTTATTATTTACATCAAAGAAGAAATTTCTAAGTATATTCCTATTTATATTTTATGTATAGATTTTCAATAAATCCTTATATTTGTTAACTTTACAAATCATACCTACACATTTTGTGTCTTTAAATTAACTTAATTGCTCATTGTCATACTGCTTTAACCAAATTAAATTGTTAGTTCATAGTTAATTTGAATCAAATTTTAATTTTGGTTATGCATCTTTTTATTTACTATTTCCATTCCTATATACGCCAATTTAAAATGTTTTTATATTTGTAGTGGTAATGAAAAGGGCATCCATACAAATGAACTTGCACAAAAGCTGAAACTTTCTCATGACAAAATCATGTAAGCCCTCTCTCTTTAGCAACAAACTTTCATTTATCTACATATTATAGCATTCTACTTTCGTTTCCTATTACAACATTGTACTTTAAAAAAGTTAAAAAAAGCAATCTTTTTTCCACTAGACTCATTTTTTTCCAAATATAACATCTTAATAAAAAAATTTGAAAGTACAATGATATAATTCGAAGGATTTTCTAAAGTACAATATGTTAATAAAAAAAATACAATGCTATAATAATCATATATATTAAAAGGGAAATCTTCAATAAAGCCCTATTATTTTGGGCTAATTTATGAAAAAGTCCCAAAATTACTTTTTTTACAAAAAAGGACAGAATACCGGCTAACATATTCATTTTAGCCCTTTCATGCGATTTACCAGGTTTCCTAGATTGAGCATTTTCAGTCAAGTCCAACTATTTTTGGTCAGTTTATGAAAAAGTCCCAATGTTGAATTTTTTTTACACAAAATAATAGAATTATTTCATAAACAAACCCCAAATAATTGGACTTTATTGAAGAAAACCGGAAGAAATGACTAAACTGAATACGTTAGCCGGTATATTGTCCTTTTTGTAAATAAAATTAATTTTGGGATTTTTTCCATAAATTGGGTCAAAATAATGAGACTCTTTTGAAGATTTCCCTAAATTAAAGTACGTTGCTATTTCTTACATTTAAGATGTTGGTGTATGACAGGGAATCCATAAGAACACTAGAAGATGAAGGCATGATATACTCAACTATCGATGAATTCCACTACAAAGCAACAAGTAGTAGTTGATGTTATAAAAACAAATGATTTTGTGAAGATTTAAATTTTATATGTTAGAATTTTATGTGTTGTTTCTTTGTGGTAGTGGGATTGTGATGGTGTTGTAGTATTTGAAACCATTAATTTTAATGGAGAATTAAAATGTTTTGTTTTGCCATTAAAATGATTAACATTAGCACTTATGGTTGTAAATTGATATGAGTTTTGACTTTTAGGGGTCTTTAGCATTTTGACTTGACTTTTGAAATTTGAAGGACATTTTTTGGACAACTAAACTAAACTAAAAAGTTTTTGGTTTCTAGGCCCAAAATAGCTCTGAAAACCTATTTTTTTTGTTTCTTGTTTCAATAAGTATGGACTTTTTTGTGGCTTTTTGATTTTTTTGGTCTTTCTCTCTTTGTTTTCGGGTTGCTAAATAAAAATAGCAGTTAAGATACGTAAATTTTGTTGAAAGCAAATTAATAAAATAATAACAATGTATTTGTTAATAATAAAAAGCATTCTAGAATTTATATATGGGGATAATCACATTGAAAGTGTAGTAGTTTGGTATGGAATAATCAAAAAGCAGGTTGGTTAGGTTTGGAAACTGAGTTTTTGAAGTAGGTTGTTATAAAAACAGTTTCTGCAAAGTAAGTTGGTAAAAAAAAAAACCAGTTTGTACATCTATACAAAGTAGGTTGCTAAAATAATTGGTTTTTACAAAGTAGGTTTTGCTAGAAGTACCCCCTCTACATGTTAGATTTCTAAATAATTTTTTTTTTAAAAATAACTGATTTATACAAAGTAGGTTTGCAAAGAGTACCCCATGTGTAGGTTAGATGATTATCATTATTTGCTAAAATAATTGGTTTGTAAAAGTAGGTTGCTAAAATAATCGATTTGCCCAAAGTAAGTTCATAAATAATCCATTTCTTTAAAGTAGGTTGCTATAAAAACAACTTTCTACAAAGTAGGTTTGCTAAATAAACCATCTGTTGTGGTTAGGTTTTTTAGAAAAATAAATATTTTTCCTCTTTTACCCTTGGTAGTGGTTAGGTAGCAAAAAATATTGCTACAAAAAAAAATTAACAATAATGGATTGTTTTACCATCTACATGATTGCATACAATGCAAATACCATCTCCCTCCCAAAAAATAGTTTCTACAAAATAGAATTCTAAAAAAAAACCGTTTCTACAAAGTAGGTTGCCAAAATAATCAGCTTCATCATATTAGGTTGGTAAAAAAGTCCTTTTATAAAAAATCGAGGATTGGGAATTCAAATTGGTCAAGAAACTACGTTGCTAAATAACCGGTTTGTACATAGTATGTTGCAAAAAAAAAACCCATTATTTACAAAGGTTGTTGCTAAAAAGAGCATAACAAACTCAAAACTCTTGCTTATATATCATTACACCAATTACTTACAAAGCCGGTCGGCGAAATCACCATTTTAATACAAACTTGGTTGCTGAAAAACACCGATGTTTACACAATTTTCTACATTAAATAGAATTGCCACCCACTAAAACACTTTTATACAAACTTGATTAGCAAATCTTTAATCAAATGCATAAAACGAAGCTATGCTAAAACTCAATTTCCTAATTGAAACAAAGTATATTGCTAATTACAACCTCATTACAAAGTTGGTCGCTATTTACACAAATTATAATTTTCATTTTTTATGAGAAATTTTTATTAATACTTGAGAAGCCCGATAGGTGAAACCGAAACCGGTTCCAAATGGCAGCTTTTGAAAATATGATTGCAATACCTAATCATTTAGGAAAAAAATCAATTTTCTATGCAAATATATCACTAACATGTTATAAAATTATTAAACACATCTTTTCTAAATATAATACACAAGTCTCTAATCGAATTTTAAATAAATAAAATCCCAAACACTCAATGATTATTGATGATAAATATCATTACCCGTAGAAAAGAATAATAAAAAAAAAGATTTCACCCATTGTTTATGGAGAATTCTATTGGCACAAACAAGTTTCTATCGGCAGTACGAAGTGAAAGTTTTGAATGACTGAAAGATGACATCCAGCTTTTCATTTATTTATTTTTAATAATTTTGTTCATTATATACTGTGTACGTATCTAGATAATTGATTGTTTTAAAGTTTTTGTTTTTCTATGTTGTATTTTAACTTATAACTTATAATTTTATTCTTTATTAATAATGCAAAGTGATATATTAAATTTTGTATACAAATCTTTGAAAATGAGTCCTATGAATTTACCTGCGATGCGTACATAAAACAACAAACTAACATATTTTATGAAAGTAACATATTTTCTATATATTATTTCCATAAAATATGAAAATTTTACAACATTTGTAGAAAAATAAAGATGATATATTTCATCACATTTGCAGCAAAATAAATATGATACATGTACTAGGAAATTATTTCCAAAGAATCACCGACCCTTTACTTTAGAAGAAAATGTACAGTTTAAAAGAAATATATTCTAAGCTTTTTTAATAGAATTTACACACATGCACGCATGTACACACGTACATACACGAGTACACGCACCCACACAAACATGTATACACACATTGTGTTGATATTTTGTTGAAATGCTATCAAAATTTTCAACACATTTAAGTTCTTCGGAATTTTGCGTCGTGGTTCAGACATTTTTCTAATGGTGTATTCTTGATCGAATCTACTATATATCAGTTATTTTTCATCCTTATTTTCAAATTAATATCGACATGAATTTGAAATTTGATGAAAAATAGCCTAATTTCTAATAAATCCAATATTCCAATAAGTACTATTTTTTTAATAACAAAACTTTTATATAACTAACAAGAATCAAGAATAAGAAAATCAATTTTAGTTGTATTCAGGTTTAATATATATTTTGATTTTCAATGTCTCTATTTTAAGTATTTTTAAGATTTTGATAATAATATATAATTTATTAGATAAATTAATATTTTTTACTTATATTCGATTAAATAAAATTTATACTATAATCAAGCCTACAAAATAAATTGGAAAAATAAAATAATAAAAATCTATTACATGTTGACAGCCGGAAAAAGTGATGATATGAAATGACAGCTTTCTTAATCAAGTTAAATATATGAATTTGTAGGAGTATTGGTAAAAAAACCCCATGTGATGTGACATGTGTGTGTAAGAGTCAACCCATTTAATACATTCACCTACACATATTGAGGGTTTTTTTTTAAGATCACCCATTTGTAGTGCACCCGTTGTTTGTACTCTCACTCTGTCCCTTCGTTCCCGTTGACTCGCCGTTACTCTCTCACTTTGTAGTTTTCGCCCGCATCTTTCTCGGCCTTTGTCTCTGTTGATAATTTCTCTATTATCGCCGCTTCAGGTAAACATCCTTACAAGTTAGTTTCACTTACTAATCGCAAATCACTTCATGATCATTTGTCTTATCATCAACACGAGATTCAGATTTTGTTTATTTCAGGTACTTTTGTTTAGTTTTGTATGTCTGTTAGGACAATCAAGTAATGTCTTGTTCATTTGAAAATAAGCCGGGTTTAGGTTTCTGTTCGAGGTACAAAATTGATAAGGGATTTCTTTGTAGATTTGACACCTACCATATTGGTCAAGAATTACCAATGCCGTCACTTTGCTTTCAAAAATAAGATGCAATTCAAATTGATGATGATATCTATATTCTTTGTATAAAGTGCATTTGCCATTGATGTTTCATCTAGTATAGAGTTTGATATCAAACTCTTGGAGTGCATGACTTGTTAGTTTTTTTTAAAAGAAAACATATCGTTTGGAACAAGCCCATCAATGTTAGTCGGAATCTTTTAAATATATGCTGATACTAGATTAGATTAATTCAAAGTCGAAAAGATTGTTCTTGCAAATTCTCGGGATCTATAAATGACCATATCAAGAAACTTATTATTATTATTATTTTTCCTTGGATCTTTTAATTGTTTGTTGATATCTGGTCAAAACTTGAAATTGGCTATATGTTTTGCAATTCCATTCATGGGTGGTAATAGTGGTTCTTGTAGTTTTTTATAGAATGGTATCTGGTGTTTATGTGTTTCAAATGTATTTGATTTAGACAATACTAGGGATGTTAATGTGGGTTAATCAAAACAGAGACGATGTAGGTTAAATGAATAAATTGATAATGACATTTTCTTTCTCCCTAACTTAGTTGAATAACAGGTTAACCAATTCAATTAAGTGAGTAGCTGCCTTTTAAATAATTGCAGAGATTTAAAATAAGAAAATCGAGGAACGTCTCTTTGTATTTCAAAACAGCAGCAACTAGCAGCTTCCGTTGTGTTTCTTTTCTGGTGTTCATATGCCCAAGCTTGATTCCCCGTATCTCCCTGCATACATAACAACGCATGTTAGCACGAATTACGCTATAAAATGGTCTTTGATGAGTTTTAAGTTGCATATTGTAAATATTAATAATTTGTATTTTATGCAGACACATTATGTATGGGATCGTGACATCGAAGCACAAGTGAGGAAAACCGGTGAAACCAACTTTTCTAACCGATAAGTGTAAAGGAGTTTCAGAGCTCAGTGAGATGCAACCACATATAAGGAGAAACTTCAAATAAATACACTAAATCATGGGAAGGGTGAAGAGCCATTAACACATAACTCATAATGGCTGTTCTATCTGAACTTCCAGAAGGTTCTTCATCTTCTTCGTCAACTCATGGCCATAGTTCATCGACTTGTGGTCACCGTTCATCAACTGATGGTCATATATATGACGTATTTTTATGTTTTAGAGGTGTTGACACTCGTCGTAGTTTCACTGATCATATTCATAAGGCCCTCATTGATGCCAATATCAAAACCTTCCTGGATGATGAAGAGATTGAAACAGGCGAAGATCTGAAACCTGAATTGGAGAGTGCGATTAAGGCATCTCGGGCTTCTATTATCGTGTTGTCCAAGAAGTATGCCTTTTCAACATGGTGCCTTGATGAATTGGTGCTGATCCTTGAGCAGCGTATGACATCCAACCAAATTGTCATCCCCATATTTTATCATGTTGAGCCCACCCATGTCAGGAATCAACAAAGTAGCTTTGGAGAGGCAATGACTAAACATAAAAAGACGATGGAGTGCTAACAGATGCAAATAAAAAAAGTCAATGTTCTCAAAAGATGGACAAATGGAATAAAGCACTTTCAGAAGTTGCTAATTTAAAATGGAATGATGTAAATGGCAGGTAACCCGTAACCACTATCTTACTCTTTCCGTACACCTTCATTGTTTGAGTAAACACATGAAATGTCAAATTGTCAATACCATCTTCTCCCTATGCTTTTCAATATGTTTTTTCAATATTATCAAATAGGCATAGTTTTTATGTATTAAGATAAAGAAGATGCACAAACTTGAATGTGAGTATCGTGCTATGTGATCTCATAAATCAATACATATAGATTAACCATTATTATAAAGTTGACACATTTGTTTTGCATTTAGTATTTTATCATAAGGTAGTTAATTAAGACAATCCATTCTCAATTCTTTGAATGTGCTTTCTTTAAAAACCCAAATTTTCAATGGTTTGCTATGCATCTACTATTGATTATACAATACTACCTTTAAATTATAGCATTTTTTATCATAAATAACTTCTGTTACCTGTAAGTAGTAGAGAATAACCTATAACGGGCAGTTTTTGGACACATGCAAAACCACATTGATGGTTAAATTAATGCTCCTGTAGAAACATAGTGAAGTTCAAATACGATATGGTCTTGATGTGAAGAAATTAACTAAAAATAAAGCTATGATATAATTTTGATTTGGATCTTTGGATAAATTAAATCTCCAATTCTGGTTTGTTATTTTTGTAGATTGTGTTTTTTTAGTTCTTATTAAGTTAAGTTTCAGCCGAGAGACCGAGTTCATTGAAGAAATTGTAAGGGACTACCGTAGGTTACATGTACCCGTAAGGAGTGTTTGACCACAACTTATTGGGATGGAGTTTTCCATTGATTTCATCACTTCATGGTTGAAAGATGCATCCTCATATATGGTAGATATACTCACTATATGGGGTATGGGCGGCATTGGGAAGACATCTTTAGCCAAATATCTCTACGAGCTACATTGTCATGAATTTCACATAAGCAGCTATATTGAAGATATCGATAGGAGATGTGATGGTAAGGTTAATGGCTTGATTGAAGTAAAGGTTTTCATCCCGGAAGTAAAATTATAATAACAACAAAGAACACGTGGTTGACAGAGAGTTGTTCACTATTTAAAACAAATATTAAACCCAATCATGAATGTCTTTGGCTACGAGGCTTAGATGAAACTAAATCACAACAACTTTTATGCTCCCATGCATTCATGTGCAACCATCCCACAAAAGGTTATGAAGAGGTGTTAGATAAGCTTGTAAAGTATTGTCAAGGAAATCCATTGGCTCTTGAAGTTTTGGGGAAGTCTCTACACAATCGGGATGTGGCTTATTGGGAAAGGTGCATAGAAGGGCTAAAGAAAGAAACAGATCCTCGTATAAATGATGTCTTGAGGATAAGCTTTGATTCTTTGCCATCAAACAATGATAAGAAGCTGTTTAAGCATATTGCTTGTTATTTTGTGGGGATAGATAGAGATGTTACCGAAACAATAATAAATGCATGTGGTATACAGACAAAATCTGGAATTACGAATCTCCTTGACCGACTCCTAGTTAGTATTGGATGGAGTAACGAACTGAAGATGCATCGGTTGGTTCTGTTGGAATACGATAACATAAAACAAACGCAGCGGAAACAGAAATATAAATCGCATTCAACCAGAATCACAGAATCATGCACACTTTTGTAACTGTAAAATTAAGAGGGTTCAAGACATACCTTTTTAAATCTCAGATCTGATTTTGTTAGGATGACGAGAGCCCAAAATAGAACTCCTCTAATGTAATCGCACCCAAGACAACGATCCAGCACCCGTTGATGTAGTATATACCTTTGCTTGAAGTTTTAGCACGTAATACCTATGGTTTTGAAAGAAATCGGCCGTATACCGAGGGGTGGGAGGAGGGTGACGAAAATTAGGGTTTTGGCAGCCCTTACAACTCAGATCTAGGGTTGTATTTATAGTGCTCCTCATCCTTATCCCCTCCCTTGTGGATATTTCACTTTAGTCCTTTATCCTTATTAAGTTTCTAATTAATATACCTTTACTTTGGTATATTAATAAACTTAACCATTAAGTTTCTAATTAATATACCTTTACTTTGGTATATTAATAAACTTAACCCCTCAAGTTTATTTTCGATCTCTTTTAGCTAAATCGTCTCTTGCGTGTAACCCAAAAGGACCCTACTATTTATAATAATATTACCAACTTGTTATAACGATGGGCATATAACCAACAGTCTCCCACTTGCACTTGTTATAACAACTGTATGGTCTAATATTCATTAACCTAGTAAGGTGTATGTCATCCTAGACAAATGCCGTGTTCATCTAATGAAACAGCCCTTAGGCAAGTGATCAAATATTCCTTTGTTCTACAAGATATCCATATGAACGTCTGGCATGGAATTCTGTCAGTCTCAAACATTCAAGATTATGTTTCCCGATAGAGATTTGTGATGACCACAACAAACTGCACTTATTGATTCTATATCAATTCAGTTCGAGTACGGCCGTACATTTGCTGTCAACACCAAATCATCGAGGGGCCCACGGATATCGCTTCTCCTGTTAGGGCAGAAGGAACAAATAAACTTTGACTACACGGATCTCGCCCACTCATCATGTCATATCTGGACATTCTCTGTATGGCTGCCAGTTACGGACAACGTTGGAGAAAACCAAGACATAACAGACTGCAGGACTAAGAATCAATGCATCTCTGCTTGAAGAATATAAGATATTACCATCTTAGAATTACTCGTGACACATTCCATGAAGTAATCTCTAAGTACAGGTTACTCCAATACTTAATCCCTATTAAGTACACATGAGAATTAGCGCATCTCTATGCTATGTCCATCTCTATGGACAATTTACTAATTCCTCATGTCAGCCTTGAATCAATACTTACTCCCAAAAGTATGACCGACTGTGGACGTTTTGAATAATAAAATAATTATTCAGGAAGTCAATAAAACATGCAAAATTGGAACACAATGATAAACTAATGAAATGACTGCCTTCATGCATATATTAAGTTCTCCACATAATAATCTTCAAAGCAAATAGAGTTTCACATTGCTTGAGTTCCAAACACAAATCAAACTAAATTAAATACACTTAAACCAACTCATTTGCAAATCTAATGCCCATCGACCTAGTATGAGAATCATGCTTGGCCTGAGATAACAGTTTAGTGAATGGATCAGCAAGATTATCTTCTGATGTAACTCTACTAATCGTGATGTCTCCTTCTTCAACGAGCCTCCGGATGTAATGGTACTTCCGGTGTATATGCCTTGTGCGCTTGTGAGCTCTGGGTTCTTTTGCCAAGGCGACTGCACCCTCATTGTCACAGAAGATCTCAACTGGACCATCAATGCTAGGAACAACACCGAGATCCCTGATGAACTTCTTCATCCACATGGCTTCCTTTGCAGCTTCATTAACTGCAATATACTCAGCCTCCGTTGTCGAATCAGCTACTGTTTCTTGCTTGGTACTCTTCCAAGTTACTGCCCCACCATTCAGTAAGAACACGAATCCTGACTGCGAACAGGAGTCGTCTCTATCGGTTTGGAAGCTAGCATCACTATAACCACTTACAGTGAGTTCTTCCATGCCCCCATAGACCAAGAACACTTCCTTCGTCCTCCGAAGATACTTAAGAATGTTCTTGACTGCGGTCCAATGATTTTCACCAGGATTGGCCTGATAACGACTCGTCATACTCAAGGCACAAGAGACGTCAGGCCTTGTACATAACATGGCATACATGATCGATCCCATTGCTGAAGCATATAGGATTCGACTCATTCTCTCTCGTTCATCACTAGAACTAGGACATTGGTCTCTACTCAATGTCATACCACGTTGCATAGGCACGAATCCTTTCTTGGAATCCTGCATCTTGAACCTTTTCAAGATTTTGTCTATGTATGTACTCTGGCTTAAACCAATGAGTCGCCTAGATCTATCTCTATAGATCTTTATACCAAGTATGTATGCCGCTTCTCCCAAGTCTTTCATAGCGAAACAATCCCCAAGCCAAGTTTTAACACTTTGCAACATTGGGACATTGTTTCCTATGAGTAGTATGTCATCAACATACAACACAAGGAAGACAACAGCACTCCCACTAGCTCTGACATATACACATGGCTCATCTTCACTTCTCGAAAATCCAAACTCTTTGATCTTCTCATCGAAGCAGAGATTCCAGCTGCGAGATGCTTGTTTGAGTCCATTAATCGACTTTACAAGTTTACACACTCTATTGGGATATTTGGACTGTACAAAACCCTCTGGTTGTGTCATATACACATCTTCTGAAAGTTTTCAGTTAAGGAAAGCGGTTTTTACATCCATTTGCCATATTTCGTAGTCATAAAAGGCTGCGATGGCAAACAATATCCTGATAGATTTAATCATTGCCACTGGTGAAAAAGTTTCCTCATAATCAATCCCTTGGGTTTGAGTATAACCCTTTGCCACCAGTCTGGCTTTATATGTGTGTACTTTTCCATCCATGTCTGTCTTCTTCTTGAAGACCCATTTACACCCAACTGTTTTAAGGCCAGGTGTTTGATCAACCAAGTTCCAAACTTGGTTATCATCCAAGGATTTCATCTCGCTCTCCATAGCCTCCTTCCATTTGGTAGCATCTGGGCCTGCCATTGCTTCCTGATAGCTGGTAGGTTCATCGTCACCTACCATTGACTCATCACCTTCAGTAATATGTAAACCATAAAATTCAGGTGCATGACGTACTCTATCAGATCTCGGACAGGAGGTGGAGGTATGTCAGATTCCCCAGCTGTACTTGGCTGAGGCTCAACAGGTTTTTCAACCTCTGATTGAGAGCTAGTGCCAACATCAGGTCCTTTATTGGTTGGTTCTTGAATTTCCTCAAGATCAATTTGGCTCCCACTGGCCTCTTGGTGTATCAGCTCCCTCTCTCGGAAGACTGCCCTTCATGCAACAATCACCTTGTTTTCAGAAGGTTTGTAAAACAAATACCCAAAAGAACTAGCAGGATAACCAATAAAGTAACACCTCTCTGATCTGGGTTCTAGTTTGTCGATGGCTTCACGACGGACGTAAGCCTCACAACCCCAGATTTTCAAATGCGCCAATGAGGGTTTAGTCCCATTCCGTATTTCAGAGGGTGTCTTGCTGACCTTCTTAGTTGGTACAAGGTTCAGGACTTTTGCTGCAGTCTCCAAGGCATAGCCCCAGAAACTGATTGGAAGCGTAGCACGACTCATCATGGACCGAACCATATCAAGTAATGTTCGGTTCCTCCTCTCAGCTACACCATTATGTTGTGGTGTTCCGGGAGGAGTCAGCTGTGAAACAATTCCACAGTTCCCCAGATGATCGTAGAATTCTTGACTAAGATATTCTCCACCCCTGTCGGATCGGAGGATCTTAATCCTTTTGCCCCGTTGATTCTCTACTTCGTTCTGAAACCTTTTGAACACCTCGAAGGTTTCAGACTTATGTTTAATCAAATAAACATACCCATATCTACTGAAGTCATCAGTAAATGTGACGAAGTACCTTTCTCCATGTCTTGTGGCTGATCTGAACGGTCCACAAACATCAGTGTGTATGAGGTCCAACAGATCCTTGCCTCTTTCAAAGTTCCCTGTGAATGGCGCTTTTGTCATCTTGCCTAATAAACAAGACTCACATACATCATCAGACTTGAGGTCGAATGATTCCAAAATCCCATCCTCTTGGAGTTTGGCGATGCGTTTCTTGTTTATATGGCCAAGTCGACAATGCCATAGACATGATTTATCCAATACACTTTTGGATGTATCTGAATCAACATTTAAGATTAAGCTATTATTTCTTCTAATGCTCACGATAGTTTCATAAATACCATTTGTAGGACATGCTTTAAAGTAAAGACAATCATTTTTGAAAACCAAAATATTTCCATTATCAAAACCAAAATCAAAACCGTCTCGATACAAAGCACTAAAAGAAATAATGTTTCTAGCCATTTGATAGGTGTATTAATATACACCTTTCATCACGTTTATTTACTTCATTTGACATCGTATTTCGCCAATAAAAGCATGCTATATGCATGTTTTCGTACTAATGTGTTTATTTCGGAGTAATACCATTTGTTTAGGTAAAATGGTATGTTTTGCAGGCATTTTGAGACTTGGAACATTAATTATATATCATTAGGAAGCTGCACGTCAAATTTCAGAAGAAACGGAGCTCAAACGAAGAAGTTACAAAAAAATAAAGTCGTCCCGAAGACAGTATGTTACACGACCGTGTAACTTTTGCCCTATAAGTTACACGGCCGTGTAACTTTGCTATGCCACGTGGATGCCATGTCAGCTCAGGGGAAGATCCAGGATAAATGCAGGATTACACGACCGTGTAATTTTGGCCCAAGAAATTACACGGCCGTGTAACTTTTCCTGGTGACCAGATCTGCTTTTTGGCCCACTTTGAGTTGTTTATTCCTTCTTGTGCTGTCATTCCCATGCTACACGACCAGATCCAGATCCAACCTGATTTTGAGGCCATGTGATGAAGGAAGTGGGTCTTGGAATGATGATGTTTGCCATTGTCCATTTTACCATTTTGCCCTTGGTGTGTTAGTATAAATAGATGTGTCTAGTTAGCCTTAGAACCATCCCATCCTTCCATTATTTTCTGAATACTCTCTAGATACATTGTGTTTGTGTTTGTGTGCAACTTCAAGTGTGGATTATATTCATTTTGTAAGTTTATTTCTCTTTTACTAGTCATGAGTGGCTAGTAACCTTATTTTCTGGTTTTGTATTAAGGATTATGATTGTGATTTAATATAAGTTTGATGTTTGATTTTATATCTTTCTAGTGATATGATTTTGAGATTTAACAAGTGTTTGGTTTTTATCTATTTCATATTGGCCATTTGATCTCAAATAATAATCAATCTAGTCATACAAATTATAAAATCCGTAATTGTTTTATAAAATGTTATTTGTGACAATCATATTTAACTAGGTGAAAATCATATCACATGTTTTGACGCTTCAACGCTTGTTTAGGAGTATTGAACATTGTTGAGAACATTCACATAAATCATAATGCAATCTTTCATTCAAATTTTATGATGGTGTATGTGCGAGCTTTCGGCATACACTTGACTAAAATAGATTTGATTAGTAAGATTAGTCTTAGTTAACGAGCTTCTCTTGACTAAGGTATATTAGGTGAATGGTGTATGTGCGAGCTTTCGGCATACACAAAGTACCAACTTAGAAAGATTAAAGTTATAAACATCATCCCTATTGTTATTTCCAATCATATGACTACAAATACAAAACCAGAATTTGTCCCCAAATTATAAAACACAAAAGCAATTTTTCTATATTTTGTCCCAAGTCAAATTTACAATTATATTTCTATTCAACATCAAACCCCCCCCCCCCTTTTGTTACTATCTTTTAAAGTGTAAACCTCGTGAAAGTCAAGGTATAATCCATTAGACCATTGCTCCCTGTGTAAACCTCGTGAAAGTCAAGGTAAACCTCGTGAAAGTCAAGGTATAATCCATTAGACCAATTTCACGAGGTTTACACTTTAAAAGATAGTAACAAAAAGGGGGGGGGGGGGTTTTTGATGTTGAATAGAAATATAATTGTAAATTTGACTTGGGACAAAATATAGAAAAATTGCTTTTGTGTTTTATAATTTGGGGACAAATTCTGGTTTTGTATTTGTAGTCATATGATTGGAAATAACAATAGGGATGATGTTTATAACTTTAATCTTTCTAAGTTGGTACTTTGTGTATGCCGAAAGCTCGCACATACACCATTCACCTAATGTACCTTAGTCAAGAGAAGCTCATTAACTAAGACTAATCTTACTAATCAAATCTAGATAAGATCATAGAATTTGAATGAAAGATTGCATTATGTATTATGTGAATGTTCCCAACAATGTTTAATACTCCTAAACAAGCGTTGAAACGTTAAAACATGAGATATGATTTTCACCTAATTAAAGATGATTATCACAAATAACATTTTATAAAACAATTACGGATTTTATAATTTGTATGACTAGATTGGTTGATATTTAAGATCAAATGGCCAATATGAAATAAATAAAAACCAAACACTTGTTAAGCCTCAAAATCATATCACTAAAAAGATATAAAATCAAACATCAAACTTTATATTAAATCACAATCATAATCCTTAATACAAAACCAGAAAATAAAGTTACTAGCCACTCATGACTAGTAAAAGATAAAAGAACTTACAAATTGAAGATAATCCACACTTGAATTTGCACACAAACACAAACACAATGTATCTAGAGAGTGTTCAGAAAATAATGGTAAGATGGGATGATTCTAAGGCTAACTAGACACATCTATTTATACTAACACACCAAGGGCAAAATGGTAAAATGGACAATGGCAAACATCATCATTCCAAGACCCACTTCTCTCATCACATGGCCTCAAAATCAGGTTGGATCTGGATCTGGTCGTGTAGCACGGTATTACTAATATTTTATGCCCAGATCTGATCGAACAGGTACACCTCTTGAGATCAACAAAGAAATAGAAAAGACCGCAAAAATATTAAGAAAGCAAACTAAGCTTCGAAAGAAGCTTGATTACCAAAGATCTCATACTACACCAACACTCTCGCATACGCCGCCTTCCACTTCTACTTCTACTCCCGATTTTTTTTCTAACCCATTGAAAATGGATAACGAAGAAAAGACATTGAGACAATGGGGTGCGCGAAAAGATACACAATAACCTTTGTGTATAAATTATCCCAATGTGGAGAATTTTGAGCTAAAGTCCGGGCTCATACACTTACTTCCAACCTTTAGAGGTTTGGAAAATGAAGATCCTCATAAATTCCTTAAGGAATTTCATGTGGTATGTTCGGGTATGAAGCCCCATAATGTGACAGAAGACCAAATCAAGCTAAGGGCATTCCCCTTTGCTCTTTACGATGCTGCAAAAGAATGGTTGTACTATCTCCCACCGGGGACGATAACAACATGGAACGATATTGCTCAAGCATTCCTTGACAAATACTTCCCGGAGCCAAAAGCTTCAAGCATACGTAGAGAAATTCTCACCTTGCGTCAAAGACGACGAGAGTCCTTGCACACATATTGGGAGAGGTTTAAGAAACTTTGCGCTCGGTGCCCACAACACGGTTTGTCTGAACACCAACTTCTCCAAAATTTTTGTGAAGGCCTATCTCATCTTGATAGGCGAATTATAAATGCTTCAAGTGGTGGAGCCTTGCTAGACAAGACTCCGTCCCAAATCCGGGCCTTAATTGCTACTTTGGCCGAAGATTCAAAGCATTCAATCGGAGAAGATGAATGGTATTCCGACCCTCCACGAGGAGAAAAGCAAGTAAGTACTCCTCACATTGAAACTCAAATATCTGAACTAACAAAAGCTGTCATTTTGTTAACTAAAGAGAGAGGAGCCGAACCAAAAGCGAGAGCTTGTGGAATTTGCTTACAACATGGTCACCCGACCGACATGTGCCCATCCTTGCAAGATGAAAACGAGCATGTAAATGCTATGGGTGACCACGTGGGACAAAATTCCAGGAATTTTGACAACAATCAATCGTGGAGAAATACGCAACCGAGACCTCAATATCAACCACGATACCCACAACCACAACATACCGCACCCTCAGGTATGTCTTTGGAGGAAATTGTCTCTAACTTGGCTAAAAATACAATATCTTTTCAGCAAGAGACAAAAGCAAGCATCCAATTCTTGGAAAAACAAATGGCACAACTTGCAACAACGGTTGGCAAGTTAGAAAGTAGGCTGAATACTAAATTGCCAGCCCAAACAGAAGCAAACCCAAGGCACAACGTGAGTGCCATCTCCCTTAGAAGCGGGAAGGTTTGCAAGGACCCAAGTGTGCCCAAAGATGCGGAAAAAGAAGGCACAAAGCAAGCGGAAATTCCAAGCCATACTCTATCACCTCCTTTTCCTTCAAGATTCTTAGAATCAAAGAAAGAAAGGGAAGATAGAGAAATCATGGCCACGTTCCGCAAGGTGGAGGTAAACATTCCCTTACTTGAGGCCATTAAACAAGTTCCTAGATATGCTAAGTTCCTTAAGGAACTTTGCACATCTAAAAAGAAACTCAAAGGGGATGAGACAATAAAAGTCAACGAGAATGTCTCGGCAATCATACAAAAAAGATTGCCGCCAAAATACGGGGATCCGGGCGTATTCACGGTTCCTTGTAAATTGGGGGATACAAACATACCGAGAGCCATGCTTGATCTCGGTGCCTCTATCAATGTCCTACCACTTTCAACTTTCAAAAACTTAAAGAAAGGAACATTGAAACGCACCGGAGTCGTTATTCAATTGGCCGATAAGTCTACCATACGTCTAAAAGGCGTGTTGGAAGACGTATTAGTCCAAGTGAATAACTTGGTTTTTCCCGCTGATTTTTATGTCGTCGATATGGGAGATGACGACTCACCGAATTCAAGTTCCACACTTTTAGGGAGACCATTCTTAAAAACATCGAGAACGAAAATTGATGTTTTTAATGGTACCCTATCTATGGAATTCGATGGTGAAGTTGTAACCTTCAATATTGATCAATCCATCCGCTACCCAAGTGTAACACCCCAGTTTTTAAAAGAATACAACTTCTTTAAAATGAATATTTTACAAACATTTAAAAACATTTTAACATCAATTTACCGTATAAATTCCCAATAAGCAGCATCAGTGTGTACCTGCCATGCCAAGCCGTCAATTTCAACTGTATAACCTGAAATGGTAATTTAATAGGAAAAGGATAAGCACACGGCTTAGTGAGTTCCAACATCTACATAGTATATCAATCATACATACTTAACCCCTACAGAAAAAATACTACCATTTATCACGCATAACCTGCTATACTCAGTACACCGAACTATAGTCTTCTACCCAGCATTTTGAGCCGCGCATACTCTGTACGTCGAGTCATGCGTATCTGCTCAGTCGGAGCCGCGTATACCCTGTACGTTGGGTCATACGTATCTGCTCAGTAAGTCTAACACCTCTGCTCAGCACTCAGAGCCGCGCATACTCTGTACGTCGAGCCATGCGTATCTGCTCAGTGCATCTTGCGGACATCTCCATATTGCTCAGTACGTCGAGCCACCCTATATTGCTCAGTTCGTCGAGCCCGTACTATCTACATACTAGACCTAGACACGTCTAGTACTAGCCACACACTATATCCCAACACGTACAACTATAACAGGAATGTATAATATTAATAAAATACACACAACCTGGTACTATCCACAAACATCTTACAAGCACACAAAATTCGGTAAAGCACATATAACGTCTATACAATGTAGTGAGAAACTCACCTCGATATAAACCGGGTCGATTAGCTCTGTTGCTCGTACAACACGGTGTCGTCCCCACTCCATGACAAATATAGACCTACATTAGGTTTTCAACCCCATTTATAAATCATATGTATGTACCCTCTTGAAAACCTAAACCGTGAACTTGGAGGAAATAACTTCAATATCAACTTTCTAAGAAATTATTCATTTTCCCCTGAAATTTGACCTCTGTTCACGATCAGATTTACTCAACTTCAGAACACTTATTCATATAGATTTCAATTTATCAGCAAACTACTCCTTTTTAGGTTTCCAGGGACACCAATATCATCCCCAAACGATTTTTCTACAATTTACTACGATTTTTTCAAGATTGCATATCAAATCTGTCCAAATTGGACCAGTATGTGAAAAATACGTATTTTACCTAGGCTAGATGTAGAATCACGCTTTACACCTCTCTGGACAAAATATACTAGACTCAATTTATGAATTAATGGCATTGGTTTCACTCCAAAACGATACTCTGATTATTTATGGCGACTTTTACAATAACAGCAAAATTACCTCAATTCTGCAGTTCCAGTCGGTAGGCTATATCTCCACTTCCAGACTAAAGAATCAAGATTCCTCCGGTCAAAAGCGGAATAAAGACCTCCTGAAGCTTTGATCCAAATTTCACGATGATCCAACGGTTGAATCTCCGGGGATCAACCGATCTCTGTAGCTAGTTCTTGAAAATTCGGGATTTCTCTCCAAAGGTTTGAAGGATGAAGGCTTAGCCGACTTTAGGAGGTAAAGAATAATGATTTTGGGTTATTAAATGATATTTATAATCTTAAGTTTGATTCTTATACCCTATTAGTCCCTCAACATCCAAAATCGTCGCTAAAACCCCCGAAACTTATCGTGATACAAATTTTTTGCTATAATAATAATATGAAGTTTTAAGTTTAAAAGTTTTGCCTCATAAATAAACTTAATATTCATCTAGGTCATTGACCAAGTTAACCTAGCCCATAGTTTGGTCATTTGGCAAAAATGACCATTTTTCACCAAAATTCTTACAATTTGGTCCTTGTTCGAAAAAGTACCGTACTAACACCACCTTATATTAAACATACTTCTTAGAAATATCTAGAGAGTAACACATACGTACCAAATCAAAAGTGGTGTTACAAGTTCTCCCCTACTTCAAAAGATTCCGTCCTCGGAATCAAACAAACAACTAGGGGTACTTCGCATTCATTTCCTCTTCGGTTTCCCAAGTCACATCAGAACCCTTATGGTATCGCCACTGTGCTAACGGCTTTTCTCCTAACGGCTTTTCTCCTAACTCTGTCCAACAGGTCGGAGTACGGCACGGTGCTCCGTATAATGCTTCGTATTGTGCCATCTGAATGCTGGAGTGATAAATATTATTATATGCAAATTCCACTAACACCAAGTGATCCTCCCAGCGCCCACCAAAATCTATAACACACGCACGAAGCATATCCTCCAATATTTGTATAGTACTTTCGCTTTGCCCATAAATACTAATCCAACAACACGAGCCCAAATATGTTAAACTTTAGCCCATTAGGTCTAGAGTCCAACACGGGATGAAAAGTCAACATAAGTCAACGTTAATATCTCTCCAATGTTAACAGATTGGTCTTACACCTTGTTTTTATGTGACATCATATCACTATTAATCAACGGCCAACATCAGTCTATGCATTAAAGTAGTCAGTAAACGACACCACTTTATTCACCTTTATTCCAAAGAGTCTCTTCAATATCCTATTATCACTAGAGACAAACAGCGAATTTGAAAAAGAAACGGCATCTAGGGTAATGAAGAGTCGCATCCACTGTAGATGGTTTGAATTTATGGTAATAAGAACATGAATTGTGCTTTCAATTACATACGTCCTTTCGGTTCCAGATACAAAATGCTATATATATACACGTAAGTAGCATCATTTATTTCCACGTTCATTTTCAGTCTCATTCTCTTCTATCACTAAATTGTTCATATACGAACTCATATTTAAAGCTGAGTCATGGAAAACAGATCTTCAATGGGCGATCTGTCAAACCCTGGACCTGGTTTTCCGCAAGGAGAGGGTCCTTCAGATCAGACATCTTTACCGGAGTTCGGTGTCTTTAACATTCTAAACATCCATTATTTGTTTTTTTTCTTTCTAATGTTTTGTTTGATTTTTTAATTATAATACAGTCTTCCAGATATACTATCAATAGAGCCACTCAACGAAGAGCCGAGAATTTTTCCCGAGCTGAATATTAACTCAGAAGAACCAGTGCATGCATCTTTAGACTTTGCACTCTATCAGACTCCATACCTTCTACTAGGTTAAATTCTTTAAATGATTGCTTCTATGAGTATTCAGTTTTGTTTTATCATCTGACATTTGTTATTCGTAGACCCATCTGTGGATGATCTATCTGGCTACAATCCATTCATCGACGTACCCTCCACGAGTAGTAAGATCATCCCCGTGAATCAAGGAGTCATGACTGACATTCAGAATGAAAGTCAATTACAAACAACTCATAACATCAATATTGAAATGAATCCCGAACTTGGGGTTGGTTTTCAATATCAAAATCACCTTCAAGTGATTCAGAGGAAGCTAGAAGGATTTCAAAATCCTGAGTCTATGATTGAAAACGTACAATTACCACCGATAGAAGCTACCGATTTTAATGAATCAATGTCCATATTTGGTTCAGAAAATCAGGATCATGTTCAAATGATCCCAAATAGTAATAGTACATTTGAACTCAATCTTCCGATTCCGACAACCACAGTAGCTGGCACTAGAAGAGGTTTCAGACACTCATTAAGTAGAGAAATAATAGCTGAACACTTTAATAAACCAATTGAGGAAGCTGCGAAAGAACTTAACATTGGATCGACACAGTTAAAAAAACGATGTAGAGATTTAGGTATCGAACATTGGCCCCAACGACAACTTAAGAGTCTACAAACTCTTATTGATCGTGTTGAGGTAAGGAATTACATTTTTTTTTATATATCATAAAGTCGTAATTACTAAGGTTATTTATGTCACAGGGATTTGGTAACGAGTTTAGTGGAGCAGCAGGATTATCGAAAGATTTAATACCCAACCTAAAAAGGGAGAAAGAAGCAATAATTGAAGGATCACAATCGGGTCTAACAGACGGCACAAAGAAACTGATACAAGCTGCTCATAAGATTGAATATAAGAAAAGAAAATTTCTGGAAAAAGGGGAAACTTCATCCAGAACTCATACACAGTAGCGATCTCTGCCATCTAATTCTGGTATGAGTAGTATTAATCCTGGTTTACTCGAGCCTGTGAGTGAGGGGAATTTTGGAGGCTCTGTAGGTAACCTAGCCTGGTTTCCTCCTTCTTATAGCTACCCCCAACTGGTTCCGAATTGGAACCCTTCCTCATCACTTCCCTACTTACACACTCCCCAAACGGGTCAGTTTTTAGCCCATAATCATGGGGTTACGGGTTCCAACCCTATCGAGACCCCACACATTGGAGCTCCTCCTCTAATAACTGAAAGCATATCCCTTCCAAATCCTCAAGAAGGTACAAGTCAACCTAATGATGACAAAGAGTGGAGTGTAGAAGATCTTTTCTGGCTTCCTTCTGATTCCTCAGATTAGGTTAGTAGTTCTGTAAACTTTTCTTAATGTACTAATATAAAATTATAGTAATGGATCACATGTATCGCCGTGTTACTACTTTTACTTATTATTTTTTTATATAACTACCCACACCCTCAGTTAATTGGATTCCTCATGACCAACTCCCGATTCGAACACGGATCCTGTGATTTCAATAGTAGGAGCTCTACTACTACCTTCCACACCTATCCACGTCCGTTCCAGGACTTGTCCAGAAGTCCCCAATTTACTTCTTTATGATAATTTAAAAACATATACCCCAGGTTATTTCACAAACATAGTTATATACAATTATTGAATTAGAAAATCTTTCAAATAAAAAGGATCTACCTTACAGATACAACCAAACAAGGAACATAAAATAGGGTCAACTCCAACATTTTAAGACAATTTAGTCCCTACTGTCTACACTTTAATGACAATCCTTAAACAACATATCAACACTAACATTTATTCACAATAACATGTAACAAGTAATTGTACACCAATGTGTGGTTTTCTAGCAGACAATCAAGCATACATATATCATATATTATAGAAACATCAACAAAAACTAAACACTTAAACCTTTTCCCCACTGACGTCGGCTGGCGGTACACACTGCGTCTTCGCAACAATATTCATTTAACATATTACTCGAAAAACAACTTTTAATTTCTTGTAAAAATATATTTAAAGAAAACTTTTGAGTCTCAAGCTTGAGATTAAAACCCACCAAGTGAGTCTGATTCACTCAAGCTATGGCTCTGATACCAACTTGTAACACCCCAGTTTTTAAAAGAATACAACTTCTTTAAAATTAATATTTTACAAACATTTAAAAACATTTTAACATCAATTTACCGTATAAATTCCCAATAAGCAGCATCAGTGTGTACCTGCCGTGCCAAGCCGTCAATTTCAACTGTATAACCTGAAATGGTAATTTAATAGGAAAAGGATAAGCACACGGCTTAGTGAGTTCCAACATCTACATAGTATATCAATCATACATACTTAACCCCTACAGGAAAAATACTACCATTTATCACGCATAACCTGCTATACTCAGTACACCGAACTATAGTATTCTACCCAGCATTTTGAGCCGCGCATACTCTGTACGTCGAGTCATGCGTATCTGCTCAGTCGGAGCCGCGTATACCCTGTACGTTGGGTCATACGTATCTGCTCAGTAAGTCTAACACCTCTGCTCAGCACTCAGAGCCGCGCATACTCTGTACGTCGAGCCATGCGTATCTGCTCAGTGCATCTTGCGGACATCTCCATATTGCTCAGTACGTCGAGCCACCCTATATTGCTCAGTTCGTCGAGCCCGTACTATCTACATACTAGACCTAGACACGTCTAGTACTAGCCACACACTATATCCCAACACGTACAACTATAACAGGAATGTATAATATTAATAAAATACACACAACCTGGTACTATCCACAAACATCTTACAAGCACACAAAATTCGGTAAAGCACATATAACGTCTATACAATGTAGTGAGAAACTCACCTCGATATAAACCGGGTCGATTAGCTCTGTTGCTCGTACAACACGGTGTCGTCCCCACTCCTCGACAAATATAGACCTACATTAGGTTTTCAACCCCATTTATAAATCATATGTATGTACCCTCTTGAAAACCTAAACCGTGAACTTGGAGGAAATAACTTCAATATCAACTTTCTAAGAAATTATTCATTTTCCCCTGAAATTTGACCTCTGTTCACGATCAGATTTACTCAACTTCAGAACACTTATTCATATAGATTTCAATTTATCAGCAAACTACTCCTTTTTAGGTTTCCAGGGACACCAATATCATCCCCAAACGATTTTTCTACAATTTACTACGATTTTTTCAAGATTGCATATCAAATCTGTCCAAATTGGACCAGTATGTGAAAAATACGTATTTTACCTAGGCTAGATGTAGAATCACGCTTTACACCTCTCTGGACAAAATATACTAGACTCAATTTATGAATTAATGGCATTGGTTTCACTCCAAAACGATACTCTGATTATTTATGGCGACTTTTACAATAACAGAAAAATTACCTCAATTCTGCAGTTCCAGTCGGTAGGCTATATCTCCACTTCCAGACTAAAGAATCAAGATTCCTCCGGTCAAAAGCGGAATAAAGACCTCCTGAAGCTTTGATCCAAATTTCACGATGATCCAACGGTTGAATCTCCGGGGATCAACCGATCTCTGTAGCTAGTTCTTGAAAATTCGGGATTTCTCTCCAAAGGTTTGAAGGATGAAGGCTTAGCCGACTTTAGGAGGTAAAGAATAATGATTTTGGGTTATTAAATGATATTTATAATCTTAAGTTTGATTCTTATACCCTATTAGTCCCTCAACATCCAAAATCGTCGCTAAAACCCTCGAAACTTATCGTGATACAAATTTTTTGCTATAATAATAATATGAAGTTTTAAGTTTAAAAGTTTTGCCTCATAAATAAACTTAATATTCATCTAGGTCATTGACCAAGTTAACCTAGCCCATAGTTTGGTCATTTGGCAAAAATGACCATTTTTCACCAAAATTCTTACAATTTGGTCCTTGTTCGAAAAAGTACCGTACTAACACCACCTTATATTAAACATACTTCTTAGAAATATCTAGAGAGTAACACATACGTACCAAATCAAAAGTGGTGTTACACCAAGCGATGTGCCTCCCGAAAACCTAAGGGAAAACAATTCATTGTTACCAAATGAGCATGAAAACAAAAATTTAGTAGCAATGGTTTCAATGAACGAAACAACAACTGGACTTACTGAAGAGTCCAAGCCTGTGGATCGCCAGGATCATCAACGCAATGATCTGGATTTGCAAAATAGAGATCCACCTCCTATACCAAAACAAACTAGAAACAAACACCATTTCAAACGGTTTACCGAGTGTTTCTCTACCAACCAAGGAGTGGACATGGAGGAATGTCCAAGGTAAGCTTTCCTCAGCCCCCGTGTATGGGTCCTTAAACTCAAACACGGGCCCGTGTCGAGCCAAAGACGTTAAACAAGTGCGCTAACCGGGAGGCAACCCGGGGGTATTTTTGTCATTTTTTAAAAGTGTGATTTTTTGTGTTTTTATAATTTTTCTGTTTATAATTTTCAATTACCTACGTGTGGAAACAATCGGAATCGAAAACGGACTACCGAGGCTCAAGATACGAAAAACGAAAAATGAAAAAAACGGGACAGTGTGTTACACGGCCCGTGTAACTTTTTACCCTATAAGTTACACGGCCGTGTAACTTTTAAAAATGGTAAAAATCGTTTTGGTCATAAACAGGAATTACACGACCGTGTAATTATTCAAGCCAAAATTACACGGCCGTGTAATTTTGGCCAGGGGCAATTTCGTCATTTTGCACACTATATAAGGCAAACACTTCATTTTATTCATTACAAAGCTGCGATTTGCTTCATATGCTCCTGCCGAGTCCGATAGAACACAAGAACATTTCAATTTCCTCATTTTTTCTCCTAAAATTTTCAAGATTTGTTAAACTACAAAGGTTAGTTCCATTATTCCTCATCTTTTCCATCATTTTGACCACAAAAATCATCCAAATCCATGATGAAATTCGAAATCTCTTGAAACCCTAGAAAACGAGGTTTTCGAATTTTTGTTGCTAAATTGTTGAAATTGCTTAGGTTTAAGCTTGGGGAAGACAAGGATAGAAGGAATCAAGGTCAATATCACCATTGTCAAGCTTCAATTCGGTGAATTCTTTCCAAAACTCAAAATCTTCATAATTTTTGGTTTTTGGCTAGATAATTGGTTCTTGGCTTTGAATTGTGAAACCTTTGTGTTTAAATTTGTGTGTTTTATTGTTTGAGTGTTGTTTTTGTTCATTTCCTTTGTTAAAAACTAAAAAATAAATAATAAAAATAAAAAATGGCATCATCATCCCGTACCTACTCTAGGGGTAATAAAAGGCAAATCGTATACTCGGCCTCTAGTGGCTCTTCTGATGAAGAGCCCGAACAGCAGGACTTTGATATGGGTGATGCGGGTATCGCATTCATGACCGATGCCCAAGAAACCCGCTTTTATAACTTCTTGGAACGAATTGGGCAAGCCCAAAAATTCGTAGACGTCCCAACTTTGCGAGACTTACACATAGAGGCAGGAGTACGCAAACTCCTATCAAATGTTGGTTGGGAAGGGTTGATGAATATAAGCGAAAAGAGCTATTCCAACCCCACTATCGAATTTTTGTCTTCCGTTGAATTTAACGTTAATACTACAGTTTTGTCTTTTAGAATGTTCAACAGGTCATACCAAATCACACAAAACCAATTGTGTGAACTTATTGGCGCACCGGTCGCCAACACTTATGACCAAAGAGGCAAACTGAACAAACTGTTCCACCGTGAAGTTGGCAAATTCTGGACCAAGATTTCCACAGAAAACTTCTACCGTCCCAGTAATGCCAAAGCCTCCAGCATCATCCATCCCGTCCTCAAAGTCACCCACCGCATCATTGCTTCTATCTTCTTTCCACAAGAAGAAATAAGCAAGGCTGGCCTAAATGAGCTTGAGCTTCTCTACTGCATGATTAATCCAGGGCCTAAAACCCCAAATTTTGGATCCTGGATCATGTACAAACTACTTAAACTAAGTAGAAGTTCATCTGGCCAGGTACATTGCGGTGGCATTATCACTTTAATAGCCAAACATCCAGCCCTGGGTATCAGATTTCCTGATAACCTTGAGATAGTCAGAGGCGAGCGATACCTTACCTCCGATGTTCTTGAGGGTATGAGGTTATTTCGACGCCCCGAATCAGACGAAATATGGCAAGCCGACGGACGCGATTATCTGCGGGTGAACAACCGAAATGTCCGGATACTTCGATTAGCCAACCCTGTCTCTAGCACAAATTGGAAGCCTCCTTCCAACATGGGCCTACAACTACCACCTCCCAACCTACCCCCTCGAGAGCCCAGCCCACCACCGAGACAGCCCCAAGAGCCCGGCCCTTCAAGTTCTGCTAGCTCATTTCCTCCAGAGCACAGTCTATACATGGAGCAATTTTCTAGCATCAACTCCCAGCTTGCGGATCTTCGCCTTGATTATCAAGGCATCTATGATAATCTTGGTGAGATTGATACACACCAAATGGAGCTGCGCCAAGACTTTGAGCAGTTTAGAGAGAACCAATATAAACATAACCAAGATGTTATGTCTATACTCTCTGACATACAAAGATCCGTTGCCTTCAACCCATGGCAACAGCAGCAACCACTGCAGCCACCGCAACAACAACATCAGCCAGGCAACCAACAACTCCAACCACCACAATTAACACCCTACCCATATTACCCACCGTACCCTTATCCTCCATTTCCGCCACGGGGACCCTTCCCCGACCCTCAGTAGGTTGTTTCTTTCTTTCTCCTTCCCTAATGCATTGTGGACACTGCTTTTATTTTAAGCTTGGGGATGGGGGAATAAATCCCTTTATTTCAAAAAAAAAAAAAAAACAAAAAAAAAAAAAACAAAAATTCAAAAATATTTTATTTCTTGCATTTAATTTAAACTTTTGCATGCATTTTTGTTATCTCTTACTTCTCACCTATGTGACACCTTTAAATTGCAACTATAATACATCTCATAGTTAAACTTCTTGTATTTTTGTCCCCTATCTACATGCAACATCACCATCTTTTGAAACTTTAGATCTTCATTAGGAACTTCTTTTTGTTAATTTTCTAGCATAGATACGTTTGGGTGAACTATAAGAACACACATGAAAGTGAATCAAAACTATTCTAGCAAAGGACGCTTTATCCACCCGTGAGTTCATCAATGTGTGTAATCGACTAGGAGAAGTACTATGGAAGTTGCACTAGTCCCCCCTCATGACCATACATTTGCATATTGTCTATTAAGCATAAGGTTTATCTAAAAAATCGCGATTTTTCCAAAGTCATGGACAAAAATATTATTTTCTGCATTTTTTGGTCTTATGTGGTACTAGGTGTTTATAGATGTCATATGACCTTGTTTATATTATTTTGGTCATTAGTGTTTTTGAGTTTTTCATTTATGTTTACAAAAATATCATAAAAATTATTTTGTCTAATCATTTTAGCAAAATTTTGTGAAAATGTTTTTATGGTGAAAATCCAGAAATCATTTCACTTGGTTCTAAAAGATTGGTCTATAAAAAAAAAAAAAAAAAAAAAAAAGACCGAACCAAGTGATCACTCAAGTCATTTAAAGTGAAAATTTTCTACAAAAATACAATAAAAACGATTACTTGTTTTGAAAGCCTCCTCCTTTTTGCTTTCAACAACTAAATCCAATTTTGGTTTGGTTAAAAACTTCATTGACCATGTTTTAAAAGTCTTCATACATCTTGGGTCAATTTTGAAGTTTAAAAGATTTAGTTGTTTCGGTCATCTAGGTATCTATCCTTTGTAAATAGGAATCGAGTTGTAAATTTTTGTCCCTCTGTTTTGGAAAATCATGTGTTTTATAAATAAATATGCAAATGAGGTCGGTTGGAGGACTTGAGCAAAGTCAACTTAGTATAAGCTTCCTAGATTCGATATCCGAGCGCTCAAACGAAGAAGTTACAAAAAATAAAGTCGTCCCGAAGACAGTATGTTACACGACCGTGTAACTTTTGCCCTATAAGTTACACGGCCGTGTAACTTTGCTATGCCACGTGGATGTCATGTCAGCTCAGGGGAAGATCCAGGATAAATGCAGGATTACACGACCGTGTAATTTTGGCCCAAGAAATTACACGGCCGTGTAACTTTTCCTGGTGACCAGATCTGCTTTTTGGCCCACTTTGAGTTGTTTATTCCTTCTTGTGCTGTCATTCCCATGCTACACGACCAGATCCAGATCCAACCTGATTTTGAGGCCATGTGATGAAGGAAGTGGGTCTTGGAATGATGATGTTTGCCATTGTCCATTTTACCATTTTGCCCTTGGTGTGTTAGTATAAATAGATGTGTCTAGTTAGCCTTAGAACCATCCCATCCTTCCATTATTTTCTGAATACTCTCTAGATACATTGTGTTTGTGTTTGTGTGCAACTTCAAGTGTGGATTATCTTCATTTTGTAAGTTTATTTCTCTTTTACTAGTCATGAGTGGCTAGTAACCTTATTTTCTGGTTTTGTATTAAGGATTATGATTGTGATTTAATATAAGTTTGATGTTTGATTTTATATCTTTCTAGTGATATGATTTTGAGATTTAACAAGTGTTTGGTTTTTATCTATTTCATATTGGCCATTTGATCTCAAATAATAATCAATATAGTCATACAAATTATAAAATCCGTAATTGTTTTATAAAATGTTATTTGTGAAAATCATCTTTAACTAGGTGAAAATCATATCACATGTTTTGACGCTTCAACGCTTGTTTAGGAGTATTGAACATTGTTGAGAACATTCACATAAATCATAATGCAATCTTTCATTCAAATTTTATGATGGTGTATGTGCGAGCTTTCGGCATACACTTGACTAAAATAGATTTGATTAGTAAGATTAGTCTTAGTTAACGAGCTTCTCTTGACTAAGGTATATTAGGTGAATGGTGTATGTGCGAGCTTTCGGCATACACAAAGTACCAACTTAGAAAGATTAAAGTTATAAACATCATCCCTATTGTTATTTCCAATCATATGACTACAAATACAAAACCAGAATTTGTCCCCAAATTATAAAACACAAAAGCAATTTTTCTATATTTTGTCCCAAGTCAAATTTACAATTATATTTCTATTCAACATCAAACCCCCCCCCCCCCCTTTTGTTACTATCTTTTAAAGTGTAAACCTCGTGAAAGTCAAGGTATAATCCATTAGACCATTGCTCCCTGTGGATCGACCCTACTTGCCATTTATACTACCTAGTTAGTATTTATAACAAGTAGTGTAATCACGAAATATTGGTAATCAACAATTCATTTTTAAAACCATATTTCAACTCTTTTATTTTGTTGGTTTCGACACTCAACACCATTTCTGGCGAATAGCAACAATCTAATAAATTAATAGAAAATCCAGTAGAAAGCACGAGCTCGTAATCCCCATTCCTCTTGACAGCAGCTGTATGTCTGTTGCCCATGATCAGGTCAAGCTCCCCATGCCTTAACTTCTTACTTCTTCTTAGTCCCAGCACATCAGAGCAAATGTGAGTACCACATCCTGTGTCTAGGACCCATGAATTAGTAGTAGAAGTATTATGGAGTTCTATCATGTATATACCTGAGGTACCAGACACTTTGGGCTTGATCTTCTTGATCTCCTCCAGGTATTTAGGACATGTTCGCTTCCAGTGTCCCTTTTCTCCGCAGTGGAAACAAATGGCCTCATCAGGGTTTGGTGACGGCACTATCATAGAACCAGCCTTGCCCTTGTTGCTAGGGTTGGAGTTGGGGTTACCAACTTGACCCTTCCCTTTGCCTTTAGGCTTATTGGCTTTCCTTTTCTTGATTGCCCCTTCCCTGATTGCCAATACCGGAGCCGTGGAGCTGGAGTTCTTAGATTTAGACATATTTGCCTCGGCAGTTTTTAGCATGCCGTGTAACTCCATTATGGTCTTTTCCAATCCATTCATATTAAAATTCAGTGTGAACTGACTGAATGTACTGCTCAGCGAGTGTAGGATGATATCCGTAACCAATTGCTGAGCGATCGGAAATCCAAGTCGCTCCAATCTGTCAACGTACGCTTTCATCTTAATCACGTGTGCACTGACAGCGGTTCCCTCCTGCTGCTTGCAATCTAGTAGGGAGATCATAGTGTCATATCGTTCCTGTCTAGCCTGCTCTTGGAACATTTCCTTGAGCTGGTCGGCCATGTCGAACGCCCCAGCAGTCTCGAAACTCTTTTGGAGTTCCGGAACCATGGTCGCCAACATGAGACAAGCAACCTCATCCGACTGATCTTTATGCTTTTGCCAAGCATCCCTAACAGCTCTAGTTGCATCATCAGCTGGAGCCTCAGGAAGAGCTGTGTCCAGGACCCATTCTTTCTCATCATACCGGAGGGCGATCCGAAGGGAACGCATCCAGTCCAAGTAGTTTGATCCGGTCAGCTTATCCTTAGAGAGGAGTTGCATTAGTGAGATATTTGTAGTCGAATTCGAATTTCCATTTGTGTTTGGAGCCATCTATATGAAAAGTAGATTTAATTAGTTTGATTAATCCTTAAAAAATTAATTACCCAAAACAATAATTTTACTTAAGGCTAGAATCCATATTTCACTTCTGGTGGTGAAGAGGTATGCCGTAGTCACCCCCAAAAGTTATTTAGGTAGGCAATACTATTTGCCAACTTCAATCTCTATGAAGCTTCTAGATCTTTTGGGATTCATTGAATCTGATCAATGGCATGTTTAATCCCATCATGCTCATCCTCTCTCTCGTGACGGGTATGCCGCGGATCACGAGTTTGGATGGTAAATCGACCACGAAGGACCCACGTGACACTCTGCCCATGATTCATGAGTTATCGCGAGTATCACATCATTTTGGCCGAGTCCAATCCGACGCGTTGGCTATGGCACTTCCCACGCCGGAAGGGCCCGGTTAAATGTGTGGTTCTTTGTGGGTAGCATGAGATTTACATTTTCATAAAACGGGATTTTGTTTCGTTTTTGTTAAAACATTTTAACCTTTTAATTGGCATAAGGGTCAATTTAAACTTTTAAATCCGGTTTGAAATTGCCAATTTAACTTTTGAAAAATCTATTAACTTTTAACAAATTTTTCTTACTTGTGTATTTTCAGTAATACTTTTATCTTGAAACACTGTTCTATCAAACCCTTTCGGTAACTCCACTCTATAAAATGTGATAGGCGGTGAGGGTGGTAAGTGTAATACCGTGTTATTAAAATTTAGAGATTTTGAGTAAATTTTGGTGCAATTAAAGATTAGTTAGATTATAGCATGAGTTTGGTAGTTAAAAATCTCAATTGGTAGAAGTTTGATGTTGAAAAATGCTAAAAAGGAGTTACACGGGTCGTGTTAAAGTTACACGGGTCGTGTAGGAATCTCTTGTGAATGTTTTGAGCACACCGTGAGTTACACGGGTCGTGTAGTTTTGACACGGGTCGTGTAAAGTTTTAGACTAAAACTCAATTGCATACCGTGAGTTACACGGGTCGTGTAACTTTGACACGGGTCGTGTAATTTGTGCAGCACGGGTCGTGTAATATCTACACGGGTCGTGTAGTTCTGCAGATCAAATTGCATTTTCATACCGTAAATTACACGGGCCGTGTAATTTTTACACGGGCCGTGTAATCGCACAGATCTGTTTTAAAAATACGATTTTGATTCATTTGGGGTTAAAACCCTTTTCGTCTAAAACCTCTCAAAACCCTAGAAAACCACTTCTAAGCCTTCTAAGTCGATTTTAAGGCCTATTGATCACGAATTGAAGCTAGAGATTTGTTCCTTGAGCTTGAAAGGTAATTCTTCTTGATTTTTACTTCGTTTTGACGGTTAGATTTCTTGTTTTGAGATAGTTCCAGGTGGTTTTGATGAATCACCTGCTACTAGTATGGATTAGAGTGAGTTTACTTGGATTAGTGTGTGTGATGGAGTTCTAATTCGAAACCCAAGTTAGTAAAACACTTGTATTGCGTTTTTAGGGTTATGTGAGCTAAATTTGTGAAATTGGAAGTTACAATTAGGATAGTATTGCTATCTTTTGATTGTAACCCTCTATTATGATTCCAATTCCTTGATTGATATGAATATTGAGCATGATTGAGATTTTTCTTGAAATTGAATATTGAGTTTGAGTCATTGTGTTACAGCTAAAGCTAGACAGGAACACACACGAGGTTCGGGAGTTCCACATATCGACTCAACTTCAGGTGAGTAGTTAATTATTAGATGATTATGTTTTATAATGATATTATTTACAATTAAGAAGTAAGCTATGTTTAAATTTGGTTGATTATGACTAAATTTTGAGTATATGGAAGAAAGAGGAATAGTGTGTGAGACACACTATGGACTGAGATAGTTCATTGAGATAAAATCAAATGAGATAGTGAATGATACATTCCAACTAACATTAAATTACTCACTGAGCTTTCGAGCTCATAAATTATTTGTTACTATGATTTGTGTTAGGTTCTGGTAGTGGTGACCGCGGGAAACGGAGCCTGGATGGATAGCTACACATGGACTTTGACTTTGACTTAGACTTACTTTTGTTGTTTTAAAATATGAAGTAAACCCGGTTTGTTAAAGAGTTGTAAACAGTTGATGTAATAGTTTAGGACTTGAACTAAGCTTTTGATGACAACCTTGTGTATACTTGTTACTCTTTTTGGGATTATACCTCTAATGATATTATGTTTTACTAATGAGATTGGTATATCCTAAATTTGAGGAACCGGGTGTTACAAGTTGGTATCAGAGCCTTGGTTTAAGGGAATTAAACCTTGAGATGGGTTTAGACTTAAACCAATGTGATTGAAAAGTCCCAAAGAGTCCCGAGTAGCTATCCTCCGCGGTGTAGTACAATTGAGTTGATTATACACTATATTGAGTATTATAGTGCTATACAATTGAGTTGATTATACACTATATTGAGTATTATAGTGCTATACAATTGAGTTGATTATACACTATATTGAGTATTATAGTGCTATACAATTGAGTTGATTATACACTATATTGAGTATTATAGTGATATACAATTGAGTTGATTACACACCATATTGAGTATTATGGTGGTGAATACTAAATGAGTTAATTTTCTTTTTCAGTTAAAATGAGTGCTGGAAAAGAAAAAGAGCGAGGTGATCCATCAAGAGATAAATCGGGATCACGAGAATCGGGTAAAGAGCATCAACCCGAGGGAGAGCGACCTCCCGAGACACAGAGTAATATGCAAGCTATGATTGCTGCTGAGGTAGCCAAAGCACTTAAAGAATTTCTACCCACTTATTTGAGGCCCCAGACGGAGACTGCAACTGGAGGTTCTTCGGGACAACCACTGGTTCAACCTGAGCACAGGGAGGATCGTGAAGAGGTCTATACTGAAGCGGGCAGAGCTAAAATATCTGAGAAGACAAGGAAGTGTACTTATGATGTTTTCCAGAAGTGCAAGCCATACGATTTCTATGGGAAAGATGATCCCATAGCAGCCAAGAATTGGTTAACACATGTTGAAAAGATGTTTCGTACCAGTAAATGCGACGAGGCAGATAAAGTAGAGTTCGCAACAAACTTGGTAAAAGAAGATGCACAGTTCTGGTGGGAGAATCTATGTATGGAGATAGGAGAGAGTTTGGCGTATACACTGAGCTGGGAACAATTCAAGTTGAAGTTCACTGAATATTATTGTTCCAATAATGCTATGAAGGGAATAGAGGAAGAGTTTTTGAAGTTACAACAGGGGTCGAGAACAGTGCAACAATACACACTGGATTTCAACGAGAAGGCAAGATTTGCACAACATCAAGTTGATACCGAGGAGCGTAAGATGGATCGTTACTTGTAGGGTTTAAAAACCCAGATCCGAGAGTTTTTGCCGAGTTCCAGATATACTACCTTTCAACAAGTTGCTGAAGCGGCAAGATCGAGAGAAAGGGAGTTGCAAAGACAGGAGGAAGAGAGAAGAACTGAAAGAGAAGTTGGAGGATTTAAGAGAAAGTGGGAGGGTAAAGTTGTAGATACTCCTCAGAGGTCCATTACCACGGGTTCTCAAGTCCGTGGTGAAACCAAGAAGAATGAAGAGAAATGGTGTAAGAAGTGTAGGCGAAAACACATGGGAGAATGTGATTCCCGAAACCTTCCATCAGTTTGTTTCCAGTGTGGAAAGACAGGACATATGGCTCGCCAGTGTACCGAGAGTCGCCCTGTTTGTTTCAATTGTGGGGAGAGCGGGCATATTCGTCCAAATTGCCCAAAGATGAAATCTGAGCCACAAAGAGATTTTCAGAAGACTGGTCAAGGAGGAGGTCGAGATCGAGATGAACGAAGAGATAGGGGTGGTGGTCATGTGAAAACGCGAGCTTTTCAATTGACTGTTGACGAGGCTAGAGATCGGACCGATGTTATCACAGGTATCTTTAGCTTGAACTCTTTTCAAGCAAGAGTACTTTTTGATTCAGGTGCATCTGTGTCTTTTATATCAGAGTCTTTTGCTTCTAAACTAGATAATCCACTAGTTGAATTATATGAGAAAATAATAGTAGATGTAGCAGATGGTAGATGCGTTTTTGTAAAGAGTCATTATAAACAGTGTCAGCTTGAAATCTATGGGATTGCGTACCCTATAGATCTGAAGCCGATCACTAATCATGAGTTTGATGTAATAGTCGGGATGGATTGGATGGATGATAATAGGGGTCAAATGGATTGTCATGAGAAAACACTTTCCATAAAGACACCGAGTGGTTCCCGAATGTTGATACGAGGTGAACGATGTTCCCGAAAAGTACCGATAGTGTCACTTGCCATGGCTAGAAGATATATAGAAAGAGGGGGTGAATTGATTATGGCACATGTGATTAGTGCTGAGTCAAAACATTCCAAAATAGAAGAAGTAGAAGTGGTTTGTGATTATCCCGATGTATTTCCCGAAAGTCTTCCAGGCGTACCACCAAGTAGACAAGTTGAATTTGTGATCGATGTCATACCGGGGGCGAAGCCGGTAGCTCGACCACCTTATCGATTAGCACCATCTGAGATGGAAGAATTAAAGAGACATTTGCAAGAGTTATTGGAACTTGGATTTATACGTCCGAGTTCGTCTCCGTGGGGTGCGCCTATACTCTTTGTGAAAAAGAAAGATGGATCTATGAGAATGTGTATAGATTATCGGGAGCTCAACAAGATCACTATAAAGAATCGTTACCCGTTGCCGAGGATCGATGATTTATTTGATCAACTGCATGGAGCCACGTATTTTTCAAAGATTGATTTGAGATCCGGCTATCATCAATTGAGGGTACAAGAAGCTGATATTCCGAAGACAGCTTTTCGTACGAGGTATGGCCATTACGAGTTCTTAGTCATGCCGTTCGGTTTGACTAATGCTCCTGCTGTTTTTATGGATTTGATGAATCGGGTTTGTCGTCCTTTTCTTGATAAATTCGTAATTGTATTTATCGACGACATCCTGATTTATTCAAAGAGTCGAGATGAGCACAGATTTCATTTACAACAAATGCTAGATCTTCTTCGAGACGAGAAATTATATGCAAAATTTTCAAAATGCGAGTTCTGGTTACGGGAGATACAATTCCTTGGCCATGTGATAAATGAAGACGGTATAAAGGTAGATCCAGCAAAGATCGAAGCTGTAATGAGTTGGGAGCCGCCAAAGAGTCCAATGGAAGTTCGTAGTTTCTTGGGGTTAGCAGGCTATTATCGACGATTTGTAGAAAACTTTTCTCGTATAGCTATGCCCTTAACCAAATTGACCAAGAAAACGGAGAAATTTAGTTGGACTGAGGCACAACAATCAGCCTTTGAACAACTACGAGATAGCTTATGCAAGGCTCCAGTGTTAGCTTTACCGCAAGGAGGGGAGGATTATGTTCTTTACAGCGATGCCTCCTTTAGTGGTCTTGGATGCGTGTTGATGCAAAAAGGACGAGTGATAGCGTATGCCTCTCGACAACTGAAACCACATGAAAAAGCTTACCCAGTACATGATTTAGAGTTGGCGGCGGTAATCTTTGCGTTAAAGATATGGCGACATTATCTTTATGGAGTGCGATTTCAAATATATACAGATCATAAAAGCCTGAAATATCTGTTTGATCAGAAAGAGTTAAACATGAGGCAAGTACGGTGGATGGATCTACTAAAAGATTATGATTGTGAAATACTTTACCATCCTGGTAAAGCCAATGTGGTGGCGGATGCACTAAGCCGTAAAGAGTCGCCTATTCGAATTGTATCGGCTCGAATGGGGATTGTGAGTCGACTACCAGAGTTGATACGAAGATGTCAAGTCGAAGCCAATGACTTGAAGAAAGAAAGGATGATTGGTTATATAGAGAAACTTGTAGAAAATGCACAAGGAATCAAGACTTTCCAAGGGCGAGTTTGGGTTCCGAGACATGGCGAGGCGAGACAGTTATTGCTAGAGGATGCTCACTGTACTAGGTATTCGGTTCATCCTGGTAGTACACGAATGTATTATACCTTAAAACCATACTAATGGTGGCCGGGTATGAAGCGTGATGTGGGACGATTTGTAGAGAACTGTTTGACATGTCTTCAGGTAAAAGCTAATCATCAAAAACCTTATGGAGCAGTGCAGCCATTGCCAGTACCAAAGAAGAAATGGGATGAGATCACCATGGATTTCATCACCAAGTTGCCTCGGACTCCTCGAGGATATGATTCAATTTGGGTGATTGTTGATAGATTGACAAAGTCTGCTCATTTTATTCCAATCCGAGAAGATTATCAAGTATCAAAGCTAGCTGAGATATATACGAGAGAAATTGTGAAACGACATGGAGTGCCAGCTTCAATAATTTCTGATAGAGATAATCGATTCAATTCACATTTCTGGCAGAGTTTCCAAAAGCATTTTGGTACAAAAGCTTTATTGAGTACTGCGTATCATCCCCAGACGGATGGACAGTCGGAAAGAACGATACAAACACTTGAAGATATGCTACGAGCCTGCATCATTGATTTTGGAGGCAGTTGGGAAGATCATCTGCCTTTGGTAGAGTTTGCCTATAACAACACTTATCACTCCAGTATACAGATGGCACCTTTTGAAGCTTTATATGGTGCACCGTGCCGAACACCAACTTGCTGGACAGAGATGGGAGAGAAACCATTGGCGGGACCGGAAATTGTAGCTGAAACTGAAGAGAAGATACAAAGCATTCGTGAGCATATGCGGGTAGCCCAAAACCGCCAAAAGCAATATGCAGATAGAAGAAGAAAACTGTTAGAGTTTAATGTTGGAGACATGGTAATGTTAAAAGTGTCCCCATGGAAAGGAATAATTCGATTTGGCAAGAGAGGTAAATTGAGCCCACGCTTTATCGGACCTTTCCAAATCTTAGAGAGAGTTGGAGCAGTCACGTATAAGCTTGAACTTCCAGATGAACTACGGGGTATCCATAATGTGTTCCATGTATCACATCTCAGAAAAACATTACATGATAAATCCACCCGAGTACCTCTAGCTGAAGTTCAACTAGATGAGAAATTAAGATATCAAGAGATGCCAGAGCAAATTCTAGAAAAGAAAGTTAAGAAATTACGAAACAAAGAAGTGGGATTGGTGAAAGTGCAATGGCGACATCATAGAGGATCAGATGTCACTTGGGAAGCTGAAGAAGAGATGCGAACAAAATATCCCTTTTTATTTTAGGAGATTCCGAGGACGGAATCTTTTGAAGGGGGTAAGTACTTGTAATACCGTGTTATTAAAATTTAGAGATTTTGAGTAAATTTTGGTGCAATTAAAGATTAGTTAGATTATAGCATGAGTTTGGTAGTTAAAAATCTCAATTGGTAGAAGTTTGATGTTGAAAAATGCTAAAAAGGAGTTACACGGGTCGTGTTAAAGTTACACGGGTCGTGTAGGAATCTCTTGTGAATGTTTTGAGCACACCGTGAGTTACACGGGTCGTGTAGTTTTGACACGGGTCGTGTAAAGTTTTAGACTAAAACTCAATTGCATACCGTGAGTTACACGGGTCGTGTAACTTTGACACGGGTCGTGTAATTTGTGCAGCACGGGTCGTGTAATATCTACACGGGTCGTGTAGTTCTGCAGATCAAATTGCATTTTCATACCGTAAATTACACGGGCCGTGTAATTTTTACACGGGCCGTGTAATCGCACAGATCTGTTTTAAAAATACGATTTTGATTCATTTGGGGTTAAAACCCTTTTCGTCTAAAACCTCTCAAAACCCTAGAAAACCACTTCTAAGCCTTCTAAGTCGATTTTAAGGCCTATTGATCACGAATTGAAGCTAGAGATTTGTTCCTTGAGCTTGAAAGGTAATTCTTCTTGATTTTTACTTCGTTTTGACGGTTAGATTTCTTGTTTTGAGATAGTTCCAGGTGGTTTTGATGAATCACCTGCTACTAGTATGGATTAGAGTGAGTTTACTTGGATTAGTGTGTGTGATGGAGTTCTAATTCGAAACCCAAGTTAGTAAAACACTTGTATTGCGTTTTTAGGGTTATGTGAGCTAAATTTGTGAAATTGGAAGTTACAATTAGGATAGTATTGCTATCTTTTGATTGTAACCCTCTATTATGATTCCAATTCCTTGATTGATATGAATATTGAGCATGATTGAGATTTTTCTTGAAATTGAATATTGAGTTTGAGTCATTGTGTTACAGCTAAAGCTAGACAGGAACACACACGAGGTTCGGGAGTTCCACATATCGACTCAACTTCAGGTGAGTAGTTAATTATTAGATGATTATGTTTTATAATGATATTATTTACAATTAAGAAGTAAGCTATGTTTAAATTTGGTTGATTATGACTAAATTTTGAGTATATGGAAGAAAGAGGAATAGTGTGTGAGACACACTATGGACTGAGATAGTTCATTGAGATAAAATCAAATGAGATAGTGAATGATACATTCCAACTAACATTAAATTACTCACTGAGCTTTCGAGCTCATAAATTATTTGTTACTATGATTTGTGTTAGGTTCTGGTAGTGGTGACCGCGGGAAACGGAGCCTGGATGGATAGCTACACATGGACTTTGACTTTGACTTAGACTTACTTTTGTTGTTTTAAAATATGAAGTAAACCCGGTTTGTTAAAGAGTTGTAAACAGTTGATGTAATAGTTTAGGACTTGAACTAAGCTTTTGATGACAACCTTGTGTATACTTGTTACTCTTTTTGGGATTATACCTCTAATGATATTATGTTTTACTAATGAGATTGGTATATCCTAAATTTGAGGAACCGGGTGTTACAAGTTGGTATCAGAGCCTTGGTTTAAGGGAATTAAACCTTGAGATGGGTTTAGACTTAAACCAATGTGATTGAAAAGTCCCAAAGAGTCCCGAGTAGCTATCCTCCGCGGTGTAGTACAATTGAGTTGATTATACACTATATTGAGTATTATAGTGCTATACAATTGAGTTGATTATACACTATATTGAGTATTATAGTGCTATACAATTGAGTTGATTATACACTATATTGAGTATTATAGTGCTATACAATTGAGTTGATTATACACTATATTGAGTATTATAGTGATATACAATTGAGTTGATTACACACCATATTGAGTATTATGGTGGTGAATACTAAATGAGTTAATTTTCTTTTTCAGTTAAAATGAGTGCTGGAAAAGAAAAAGAGCGAGGTGATCCATCAAGAGATAAATCGGGATCACGAGAATCGGGTAAAGAGCATCAACCCGAGGGAGAGCGACCTCCCGAGACACAGAGTAATATGCAAGCTATGATTGCTGCTGAGGTAGCCAAAGCACTTAAAGAATTTCTACCCACTTATTTGAGGCCCCAGACGGAGACTGCAACTGGAGGTTCTTCGGGACAACCACTGGTTCAACCTGAGCACAGGGAGGATCGTGAAGAGGTCTATACTGAAGCGGGCAGAGCTAAAATATCTGAGAAGACAAGGAAGTGTACTTATGATGTTTTCCAGAAGTGCAAGCCATACGATTTCTATGGGAAAGATGATCCCATAGCAGCCAAGAATTGGTTAACACATGTTGAAAAGATGTTTCGTACCAGTAAATGCGACGAGGCAGATAAAGTAGAGTTCGCAACAAACTTGGTAAAAGAAGATGCACAGTTCTGGTGGGAGAATCTATGTATGGAGATAGGAGAGAGTTTGGCGTATACACTGAGCTGGGAACAATTCAAGTTGAAGTTCACTGAATATTATTGTTCCAATAATGCTATGAAGGGAATAGAGGAAGAGTTTTTGAAGTTACAACAGGGGTCGAGAACAGTGCAACAATACACACTGGATTTCAACGAGAAGGCAAGATTTGCACAACATCAAGTTGATACCGAGGAGCGTAAGATGGATCGTTACTTGTAGGGTTTAAAAACCCAGATCCGAGAGTTTTTGCCGAGTTCCAGATATACTACCTTTCAACAAGTTGCTGAAGCGGCAAGATCGAGAGAAAGGGAGTTGCAAAGACAGGAGGAAGAGAGAAGAACTGAAAGAGAAGTTGGAGGATTTAAGAGAAAGTGGGAGGGTAAAGTTGTAGATACTCCTCAGAGGTCCATTACCACGGGTTCTCAAGTCCGTGGTGAAACCAAGAAGAATGAAGAGAAATGGTGTAAGAAGTGTAGGCGAAAACACATGGGAGAATGTGATTCCCGAAACCTTCCATCAGTTTGTTTCCAGTGTGGAAAGACAGGACATATGGCTCGCCAGTGTACCGAGAGTCGCCCTGTTTGTTTCAATTGTGGGGAGAGCGGGCATATTCGTCCAAATTGCCCAAAGATGAAATCTGAGCCACAAAGAGATTTTCAGAAGACTGGTCAAGGAGGAGGTCGAGATCGAGATGAACGAAGAGATAGGGGTGGTGGTCATGTGAAAACGCGAGCTTTTCAATTGACCGTTGACGAGGCTAGAGATCGGACCGATGTTATCACAGGTATCTTTAGCTTGAACTCTTTTCAAGCAAGAGTACTTTTTGATTCAGGTGCATCTGTGTCTTTTATATCAGAGTCTTTTGCTTCTAAACTAGATAATCCACTAGTTGAATTATATGAGAAAATAATAGTAGATGTAGCAGATGGTAGATGCGTTTTTGTAAAGAGTCATTATAAACAGTGTCAGCTTGAAATCTATGGGATTGCGTACCCTATAGATCTGAAGCCGATCACTAATCATGAGTTTGATGTAATAGTCGGGATGGATTGGATGGATGATAATAGGGGTCAAATGGATTGTCATGAGAAAACACTTTCCATAAAGACACCGAGTGGTTCCCGAATGTTGATACGAGGTGAACGATGTTCCCGAAAAGTACCGATAGTGTCACTTGCCATGGCTAGAAGATATATAGAAAGAGGGGGTGAATTGATTATGGCACATGTGATTAGTGCTGAGTCAAAACATTCCAAAATAGAAGAAGTAGAAGTGGTTTGTGATTATCCCGATGTATTTCCCGAAAGTCTTCCAGGCGTACCACCAAGTAGACAAGTTGAATTTGTGATCGATGTCATACCGGGGGCGAAGCCGGTAGCTCGACCACCTTATCGATTAGCACCATCTGAGATGGAAGAATTAAAGAGACATTTGCAAGAGTTATTGGAACTTGGATTTATACGTCCGAGTTCGTCTCCGTGGGGTGCGCCTATACTCTTTGTGAAAAAGAAAGATGGATCTATGAGAATGTGTATAGATTATCGGGAGCTCAACAAGATCACTATAAAGAATCGTTACCCGTTGCCGAGGATCGATGATTTATTTGATCAACTGCATGGAGCCACGTATTTTTCAAAGATTGATTTGAGATCCGGCTATCATCAATTGAGGGTACAAGAAGCTGATATTCCGAAGACAGCTTTTCGTACGAGGTATGGCCATTACGAGTTCTTAGTCATGCCGTTCGGTTTGACTAATGCTCCTGCTGTTTTTATGGATTTGATGAATCGGGTTTGTCGTCCTTTTCTTGATAAATTCGTAATTGTATTTATCGACGACATCCTGATTTATTCAAAGAGTCGAGATGAGCACAGATTTCATTTACAACAAATGCTAGATCTTCTTCGAGACGAGAAATTATATGCAAAATTTTCAAAATGCGAGTTCTGGTTACGGGAGATACAATTCCTTGGCCATGTGATAAATGAAGACGGTATAAAGGTAGATCCAGCAAAGATCGAAGCTGTAATGAGTTGGGAGCCGCCAAAGAGTCCAATGGAAGTTCGTAGTTTCTTGGGGTTAGCAGGCTATTATCGACGATTTGTAGAAAACTTTTCTCGTATAGCTATGCCCTTAACCAAATTGACCAAGAAAACGGAGAAATTTAGTTGGACTGAGGCACAACAATCAGCCTTTGAACAACTACGAGATAGCTTATGCAAGGCTCCAGTGTTAGCTTTACCGCAAGGAGGGGAGGATTATGTTCTTTACAGCGATGCCTCCTTTAGTGGTCTTGGATGCGTGTTGATGCAAAAAGGACGAGTGATAGCGTATGCCTCTCGACAACTGAAACCACATGAAAAAGCTTACCCAGTACATGATTTAGAGTTGGCGGCGGTAATCTTTGCGTTAAAGATATGGCGACATTATCTTTATGGAGTGCGATTTCAAATATATACAGATCATAAAAGCCTGAAATATCTGTTTGATCAGAAAGAGTTAAACATGAGGCAAGTACGGTGGATGGATCTACTAAAAGATTATGATTGTGAAATACTTTACCATCCTGGTAAAGCCAATGTGGTGGCGGATGCACTAAGCCGTAAAGAGTCGCCTATTCGAATTGTATCGGCTCGAATGGGGATTGTGAGTCGACTACCAGAGTTGATACGAAGATGTCAAGTCGAAGCCAATGACTTGAAGAAAGAAAGGATGATTGGTTATATAGAGAAACTTGTAGAAAATGCACAAGGAATCAAGACTTTCCAAGGGCGAGTTTGGGTTCCGAGACATGGCGAGGCGAGACAGTTATTGCTAGAGGATGCTCACTGTACTAGGTATTCGGTTCATCCTGGTAGTACACGAATGTATTATACCTTAAAACCATACTAATGGTGGCCGGGTATGAAGCGTGATGTGGGACGATTTGTAGAGAACTGTTTGACATGTCTTCAGGTAAAAGCTAATCATCAAAAACCTTATGGAGCAGTGCAGCCATTGCCAGTACCAAAGAAGAAATGGGATGAGATCACCATGGATTTCATCACCAAGTTGCCTCGGACTCCTCGAGGATATGATTCAATTTGGGTGATTGTTGATAGATTGACAAAGTCTGCTCATTTTATTCCAATCCGAGAAGATTATCAAGTATCAAAGCTAGCTGAGATATATACGAGAGAAATTGTGAAACGACATGGAGTGCCAGCTTCAATAATTTCTGATAGAGATAATCGATTCAATTCACATTTCTGGCAGAGTTTCCAAAAGCATTTTGGTACAAAAGCTTTATTGAGTACTGCGTATCATCCCCAGACGGATGGACAGTCGGAAAGAACGATACAAACACTTGAAGATATGCTACGAGCCTGCATCATTGATTTTGGAGGCAGTTGGGAAGATCATCTGCCTTTGGTAGAGTTTGCCTATAACAACACTTATCACTCCAGTATACAGATGGCACCTTTTGAAGCTTTATATGGTGCACCGTGCCGAACACCAACTTGCTGGACAGAGATGGGAGAGAAACCATTGGCGGGACCGGAAATTGTAGCTGAAACTGAAGAGAAGATACAAAGCATTCGTGAGCATATGCGGGTAGCCCAAAACCGCCAAAAGCAATATGCAGATAGAAGAAGAAAACTGTTAGAGTTTAATGTTGGAGACATGGTAATGTTAAAAGTGTCCCCATGGAAAGGAATAATTCGATTTGGCAAGAGAGGTAAATTGAGCCCACGCTTTATCGGACCTTTCCAAATCTTAGAGAGAGTTGGAGCAGTCACGTATAAGCTTGAACTTCCAGATGAACTACGGGGTATCCATAATGTGTTCCATGTATCACATCTCAGAAAAACATTACATGATAAATCCACCCGAGTACCTCTAGCTGAAGTTCAACTAGATGAGAAATTAAGATATCAAGAGATGCCAGAGCAAATTCTAGAAAAGAAAGTTAAGAAATTACGAAACAAAGAAGTGGGATTGGTGAAAGTGCAATGGCGACATCATAGAGGATCAGATGTCACTTGGGAAGCTGAAGAAGAGATGCGAACAAAATATCCCTTTTTATTTTAGGAGATTCCGAGGACGGAATCTTTTGAAGGGGGTAAGTACTTGTAATACCGTGTTATTAAAATTTAGAGATTTTGAGTAAATTTTGGTGCAATTAAAGATTAGTTAGATTATAGCATGAGTTTGGTAGTTAAAAATCTCAATTGGTAGAAGTTTGATGTTGAAAAATGCTAAAAAGGAGTTACACGGGTCGTGTTAAAGTTACACGGGTCGTGTAGGAATCTCTTGTGAATGTTTTGAGCACACCGTGAGTTACACGGGTCGTGTAGTTTTGACACGGGTCGTGTAAAGTTTTAGACTAAAACTCAATTGCATACCGTGAGTTACACGGGTCGTGTAACTTTGACACGGGTCGTGTAATTTGTGCAGCACGGGTCGTGTAATATCTACACGGGTCGTGTAGTTCTGCAGATCAAATTGCATTTTCATACCGTAAATTACACGGGCCGTGTAATTTTTACACGGGCCGTGTAATCGCACAGATCTGTTTTAAAAATACGATTTTGATTCATTTGGGGTTAAAACCCTTTTCGTCTAAAACCTCTCAAAACCCTAGAAAACCACTTCTAAGCCTTCTAAGTCGATTTTAAGGCCTATTGATCACGAATTGAAGCTAGAGATTTGTTCCTTGAGCTTGAAAGGTAATTCTTCTTGATTTTTACTTCGTTTTGACGGTTAGATTTCTTGTTTTGAGATAGTTCCAGGTGGTTTTGATGAATCACCTGCTACTAGTATGGATTAGAGTGAGTTTACTTGGATTAGTGTGTGTGATGGAGTTCTAATTCGAAACCCAAGTTAGTAAAACACTTGTATTGCGTTTTTAGGGTTATGTGAGCTAAATTTGTGAAATTGGAAGTTACAATTAGGATAGTATTGCTATCTTTTGATTGTAACCCTCTATTATGATTCCAATTCCTTGATTGATATGAATATTGAGCATGATTGAGATTTTTCTTGAAATTGAATATTGAGTTTGAGTCATTGTGTTACAGCTAAAGCTAGACAGGAACACACACGAGGTTCGGGAGTTCCACATATCGACTCAACTTCAGGTGAGTAGTTAATTATTAGATGATTATGTTTTATAATGATATTATTTACAATTAAGAAGTAAGCTATGTTTAAATTTGGTTGATTATGACTAAATTTTGAGTATATGGAAGAAAGAGGAATAGTGTGTGAGACACACTATGGACTGAGATAGTTCATTGAGATAAAATCAAATGAGATAGTGAATGATACATTCCAACTAACATTAAATTACTCACTGAGCTTTCGAGCTCATAAATTATTTGTTACTGTGATTTGTGTTAGGTTCTGGTAGTGGTGACCGCGGGAAACGGAGCCTGGATGGATAGCTACACATGGACTTTGACTTTGACTTAGACTTACTTTTGTTGTTTTAAAATATGAAGTAAACCCGGTTTGTTAAAGAGTTGTAAACAGTTGATGTAATAGTTTAGGACTTGAACTAAGCTTTTGATGACAACCTTGTGTATACTTGTTACTCTTTTTGGGATTATACCTCTAATGATATTATGTTTTACTAATGAAATTGGTATATCCTAAATTTGAGGAACCGGGTGTTACAGTAAGCAATGAATGCTATTTAAAAACCGACCTCATTAGGAATCAAAGAGACCTCCTTCAACCTTCTACACATTTAGAGTAGGTGAGTCTAGTCACGGTCTGACCAATGTTTTTATTTTAAGTTATACATATAGATACAATTCTAATATATATATCATTTAAAATTTTAAGTATTCTTTGAAAATTATGTTTAACTATTAATTCTATTAAGCACGCAAGGATGCAGTGTTAATAATTAATTTAAACAATCATCTATTAAATTTTGAAGCATTTTAAACTTTGTGTTTAGCTATTAATTCTATTGAGCATGCAAGTATTCTATGTCAATGATTAATCTAAACAATCATACAATACTAAAATCACCATTTTATAACAAGAAATCTGATTTCAGAAAAATAAAACATCACGACCGCCGCGACGCGTAACACGAGAAAACGCGACGCGGTAATCAAAAGAAACCGATCATGACAAGAACGACGCGGCGCGCAACACTAGGAAGCGCGACGCGGCAAAACCCTAATGATCGTAACTTTTTAAAAACCCGCGACGCGATATTTCTAGTATCGCGGCGCGGACGTCGATCAGATTCGATAAATCAGAAAAAAACGATTTTTAACAATTTTAATCGAATCAAAACAGTATAAAATCATGATAAAGTGGCTCTGATACCACTGTTGGAATACGATAACATAAAACAAACGCAGCGGAAACAGAAATCTAAATCGCATTCAACCAGAATCACAGAATCATGCACACTTTTGTAACTGTAAAATCAAGAGGGTTCAAGACATACCTTTTTAAATCTCAGATCTGATTTTGTTAGGATGACGAGAGCCCAAAATAGAACTCCTCTAATGTAATCGCACCCAAGACAACGATCCAGCACCCGTTGATGTAGTATATACCTTTGCTTGAAGTTTTAGCACGTAATACCTAGGGTTTTGAAAGAAATCGGCCGTATACCGAGGGGTGGGAGGAGGGTGACGAAAATTAGGGTTTTGGCAGCCCTTACAACTCAGATCCAGGGTTGTATTTATAGTGCTCCTCATCCTTATCCCCTCCCTTGTGGATATTTCACTTTAGTCCTTTATCCTTATTAAGTTTCTAATTAATATACCTTTACTTTGGTATATTAATAAACTTAACCATTAAGTTTCTAATTAATATACCTTTACTTTGGTATATTAATAAACTTAACCCCTCAAGTTTATTTTCGATCTCTTTTAGCTAAATCGTCTCTTGCGTGTAACCCAAAAGGACCCTACTATTTATAATAATATTACCAACTTGTTATAACGATGGGCATATAACCAATAGGTTCAAAATATGGGAAGATTCATAGTACGTCAGGAATCAGACAAGCCATGGAAGCGAAGTCTAATATGGTGTCATGAGGAATCATTTAAAGTGTTAAAACGAAAAAAAGGTAAGAATCCATGTATCCTTGTTAGTTGTGTGCATGTCAGCTGTAGCGCGACCGTTGAGCCAGACGAAGTTCGCTTAGGAATGGGACCGTAGCCAAAATTTTCATCAGTCACAAATTTTCATCTTGCACCTGTGCTATCTCCTGAATTGATGCATAAATCTTCATCCAGTCACAAATTTTGGTTTTCAGTTAACCATTCGGTCACACAGGGCTGTTGATGCGACTTTCTAGGGCGAGCTGTTTTCTTGGTTCTCGATCTCGGGTGGGCAGCGCCAATGGGTTTCTTGACAATGGCTCTAGGGATTAACTAGATTGAAAAAGCAAGGACAATTTTTCTCTCCTCGCTCTCCCCAAAATCGACCGAAATATGTCAACCACTGGTGGTGGAACTCCATCACGAGGAAGGTCGGGTGGACGAGAGTTCATGGCGGGGCTGAGAGGAGGTCCCAACGCCGTAGAAGACACAGCGGCGGCCGGAAGGGGGAGATCAACGGTGAAAAACGTTTTCAATAAGTGAGAGAGACCGGGAGAGAAAAGGGTAGAGACAGAAAGTAGAGAGAGGGCGGGTTATTTTTCTATTTTTGTTTATAAAAAATGTAAATAGGTAAAAAGAAAAAGGAAAAAGAAATTAAAAGAATAAAATAGACATTTGAAATCGGTTAGGGACCTAAACCACAAAGAAACCTTCCGGTAAGGACTATTTTCACGACTTTGAAAGTCAAGGAACCCTATCCACTGAAAATCGCAAACCACATGGACCATTTTTGAAGTTTTGTCTAATAAAAAATATATAGAGGAGGTGGAAGGCAAACATGCTAACCAATTGAATATCTAATTTTTGTGCTACGAATACGAAAGTCTTATATATAATATGTATATACAGTATATTTTTAAACATTTTATGTAAATTGGATCGGTTTTTCACAATATACAAACCGAATTGAAACCGAATTTTTTTGGTTTAAAAAAAATTTAAACTCAAAACCGACGGTTTAGGTTTGGTTTCGGTTTTTCACAATATACAAACCGAATTGAAACTGATTTTTTGGTTTTAAAAATTTTAAACCCAAAACCGATGGTTTAGGTTTGGTTTCGGTTTTCCAGTGTCGTTCTTTTTCGGTTTTGCTCACCCCTCAATAAATATATTAAAAATGTATATAATTTGAAATTTAAAATTAAATATGTAAATATGATGTATCGTCCAATTTAAATGGCAGAAGGACTTTAATTTTAAAACGTCGAAAATGTAAATGTACATAAAATATGGGTGACTTGACGAGGCCTTAACCTTATTTTTGCAAAAGAAAGCGAAAATACCTTACTTTTTACAAATGATTTAAGGACAAATATCATACAAGCCCAACATGTTTTTATTCAATTCCTAAAAAAACCACTATATTGTTTTTTAGTGTATTAAAACTCTTATATTTTATGAAAATTCTAATTTAATGTTTCAAATAGGTAAATCCTAATCAATCACAAATATTAGGTAACCGACTCTTAAGTGTTTGATGGTTACAATTTATTAGATTAGAGAATTTAAGAAAATATAGGAGTTTTAACACAATAAAAACATAATATAGTGATTTTTTTAATAATTGAATCAAAAATATGTTTAGTTTTTTAAGATCAAAAAATTTAGATTAGACATTTTAAAAAATATAAAGAGTTTAATATATTAAAAGAAATAATATAACAATCTTTTAAAAAATTTAACGATAATACGGTAAGCTTTTCTAAGATGGAATAAAGACATTACACATAAGGTTTACAAAAACCTTTATAGCTCCATCCAAAGATAGGATAAGGTGGAAAAAGTTTTTGTGGACAAAATTCCCCTTTGTTTGTTTTATTGCCCCCATCACCACACGTTTTGAGAAGAAAAAAAAAAAACCTGCACCTTCTTCAACCTTCTTCTCGATTGGTACAGTAACAAACGTAAGTCTGCATCTCCACACTCCAACATGTCGCCTCATCTTTCACCTTTTCTTCTTCGTCTTTCTAAAACACCATGTCGTTATTGTTCACAAAGGCAACTCTTTCCTCCTTAGATTTCATCTATTTCCTTACTGATTTTTCTGTAAATCAAAAAACCCTTTTCCTGTTCCTGAAAAGTGATTCTTATTTTGCTGAATTGATACGTTTCTTTTAGTTTAATCTGTGTCTATGTTATCAGGTCCATAGTTTGCTTTTTAATTTTAGTAGGTTTTTGATAAACTTTGAATTGGTGGTTCTTTCTGTATGTTTGAAAGTTTACAGAAATGGAAAAATGAAGCTCTGTTCTTTCTGCTTTGATTTGATACTGAATTTGTGTATATAAAGGCATACCAAAGCACAAGATTTATTGATTATTTGGATTTTGTTCCTTTTTTCTAAAGACTTACTATCAAAAAACTTTATTCTGTATTATGATAACGTGCTAATTTCTTTTGGGATATTTTCTTACAAATATCATTTATTGAAAATAGAGACATTGTACAACAAATGAATAAATCACTTAGATATTTTCTTGCACCCGAACTTGGCCAAAAAAAAAAAGATTAACCAATTCAGTAAAGTGAGCAACTGCTTTTTAAATAACTCACGTGACAGTGTAATTTTTTTATGTAAGTACTTAGCTATATATCTGCCTGTTTATGATTGAAATAAGAAAGCCCAACAGCCTCTCTTTATTTTATAAACAAATCAGGAATTATCAGCTTATGTTTAAATTGTTGATGAGATTGAAGTTGCATGTTTGTAATTAATAATTTGTTATTGTGTAGCGGCATTTTGCACGGGATCCTGACCTTAAAGCACAAGTGAAGAAGAAAGCTGGTGAAACCAACTTTCTTAACTGAGAACGTGTGGAGGAGTTTGAGAGCTTACTGAGAAGGGTGAAACGTCATCAACACATAACTCATAATGGTTGTTCTATCTGAACTTTCAGAAGCATCTTCATCTTCTTCATCAACTTTTGGTTATAGCTCATCAGCTCATGGTCATAGTTCTTCAAGTGATGATCATAGATATGATGTATTTTTAAGTTTTAGAGGTCTTGACACTCGTCATAGTTTCACTGATCATCTTCATAAGGCCCTCATTGATGCCAATATCAAAACCTTCTTGGATGATGAAGAGATTGAAACAGGGGAAGATCTTAAACCTGAATTGGAGAATGCAATTAAGGCATCTCGGGCTTCGATTATCGTGTTGTCCAAGAATTATGCTACTTCAACATGGTGCCTGAATGAATTGGTGCTGATCCTTGAGCAACGTATGACATCCAACCATATCGTCATCCCCATATTTTATCATGTTGAGCCCACCCATGTCAGGAAGCAACAAAGTAGCTTTGGAGAGGCAATGGCTAAACATAAAAAGACAATGGAGTCACTATCAGATGCAAATAAAAAAAGTCAATGGGCTCAAAAGATGGACCAATGGTATAAAGCACTTTCAGAAGTTGCTAATTTAAAAGGGAATGATGTAAATGGCAGGTAACCCGTAACCACTATCTTACTCATATTTCCATACACCTTCAATTTTGTTTGCGTAAACTCATGAAATGTTATATTGTCAATACCATCTTCTCTCTATGTTTTTCAATAAGTTTTTTCAATATAACAAATAGGCATAGTTTTTATGTATTAAGATAAAGAAGATGCACAACCTGAGTATCCTGCTATATGATCTCATAAATCAATACATATAGATAGATTAACCATTATTATAAAGTTGACACATTTGTTGTGCATTTACTATTTTATCATAAGGTAGTTGATTAAGATAATCCATTCTAAATTCTTTCAATGTGCTTTCTTAAAAAAAAACCAAATTTTGAATGGTTTGCTATGCATATACTATTGATTATACCATACCACCTTCAAGTTATAGCGTTTTTTTATAATAAATAACTTCTCTTACCTGTAAGTACTACTACTTACAGGTAAGAGAAGTTATTTATTATAAATAAACGCCAAAATTTGAAGGTAGCATGGATTCACCTATAACTTGCAGTTTTTAGACACACGCAAAACCACATTGATAGTTAAATTTAATGGTCCAGTAGAAACATAGTGAAGTGCAAATACGAAATAGTCTTGATGTGAAGAACTTAACTAAAAATAAAGCTATGATATAATTTTGATTTGGATATTTGAATAAATTAAATCTCCAATTATGGTTGGATATAATTTTGATTTGGATATTTGAATAAATTAAATCTCCAATTATGGTTTGTTAGTTTTGTAAATTGTGTTTTTAAGTTCTTATTAAGTTAAGTTTCAGGCGAGAGACCGAGTTCATTGAAGAAGTTGTAAGGGACATACACCGTAGGTTACATGTACCTCTAAGGAGTGTTCGACGACAACTTATTGGGATGGAGTCTTACATTAGAGTCATCACTTCATGGTTGAAATATGCATCCTTATATGAGGCAGATATACTCACTATATGGGGTATGGGCGGCATCGGGAAGACATCTTTAGCCAAATATGTCTACGAGCTAACTTATCATGAATTTCACATAAGCAGCTATATTGAAGATATCGGTAGGAGATGTGATGGTAAGGTTAATGGTTTGATTGATATACAACAAAAATTGTGCAATGACATTTTAAAAACAAGCTCATTTCAAGTTCATGATGTTTCAACATACACCTCAAAGATAGAGGATGCAGTATCCCGTAAAAGGGTCTTTCTAGTTCTTGATGATATCAATAGTCTTGATCAGTTGGATGCATTACTTGGAAGTAAAGGTTTTCATCCCGGAAGTAAAATTATAATAACAACAAATAACGCATGGTTGACAGAGAGTTGTGCACTATTTAAAACAAACATTAAACCCAACCATGTATGGCATCGGCTAGAAGGCTTAGATGAAACTAAATCACAACAACTTTTATGCTCCCATGCATTTATGTGCAATCATCCCACAAAAGGTTATGAAGAGGTGTCGGATAAGCTTGTGAAGTATTGTCAAGGAAATCCGTTGGCCCTTGAAGTTTTGGGGAAGTCTCTATATAATCGGGATGTGACTTATTGGGAAGGGTGCATAGAAGGGCTAAAGAAAGAAACAAATCCTCGTATAAATGATGTATTAAGGATGAGCTTTGATTCTTTGCCATCCAATAATGATAAGAAGCTATTTAAGCATATTGCTTGTTATTTTGTTGGAATAGACAGAGATATTACCGAAACAATATTAAATGCATGTGATATAGACACAAGATCTGGAATCACGAATCTCCTTGACCGACTCCTTGTTAGTATCGGAGGGAATAACGAATTAAAGATGCATCGGTTGGTTCAAGATATGGGAAGATTCATAGTACGCCAGGAATCAGACAAGCCATGGAAGCGAAGTCTAATATGGTGTCATGAGGAGTCATTTAAAGTGTTAAAACGAAAAAAGGTAAGAAGCCATGTATTCTTGTTAGTCGTGTTCTTGTCCTACATATTTTGTAGTGTCTAATTTATTTTCATTTGCATTGTGTTTCTTCTTAGGGTAAGGAAAATATTTTAGGCCTTGCCCTTGACATGCGTATGCTTGAGAAAGAGTTGGGAGCATCATTTGAGGTGGAAATGGATGCTTTAAGTAACATGGATAGTCTGATGCTACTACAACTCAATTATGTGCACATGAATGGGTCTTATGAGAACTTTCCACGAGAATTAAGAAGCTTGTGTATGCATGGGTTTCGTTCAAAGACTATACCTTCAGAATTACCTATGGAGAATCTTGTTGCTCTCGACCTGTCATATAGTAATATTGTATCATTTGTTGGTTGTTATAGTAATCTACAACAACTTGATAAGAGGCAAAAGGTAAATCATATTTATCTATTATTCATCCATGTGAGTTAATGAAATTCAATATTATTCTAATTTATTTTCATTTTACAGTTGGATGGATCGCACTTAAAATACAAAAGGTTGCTCGGATCATTGAAGGTTCTTAATTTAAGTTTCTGTGAACAACTTCATAGTCTTGGTGACTTTGATCAAGTCCCCGCACTTGAGAGGCTAATAGTTCGAAATTGCACCGGTTTGCTTGATGTTTGTGAATCAATTGAGCAATGTGTTGAACTTATCCTCATTGATATGAGCTATTGCAATAAGCTTGCAAAACTTCCAAGAATCAGACGCATGTTAAAGGTTAAAATAGTGTTGCTTGATGGTTGTAATCTTGGTGAATCGAGAATCGAGAATAGGGATATGGATTCATTGGAAATAAATAGAAGAAACTCTTCCTCCACCTTTGCGGGTTTTATAACAAGTGATTTGAAGTTCTTTGCACACTCTTTACCAAGGTCTTTAGTAAGGTTGTCACTTGCAAACAATAATTTGTCCACTGAATCCTTTCCTATTGACTTCAGTTGCATATCCATGTTGGAGCATTTATGTTTAGATGGCAATCCTATAGATTACATGCCCAATTGTGTGAGAACTCTTCCTAGGCTTGAGAGACTTAGTATGAAGAACTGTACAAAATTGAAATCAGTCGAGCATCCTCCACATACACTAAGAGAGTTACTGGTATCTAATGTAGAAAAAGTTGTATTAATATCCGCACTCCATATGTTTTCATTCTTGAGATATTTGTCATATGAAGTTGAAGGAAGGTACAAAATACAATCAATGGTGGGTGTTGGGGAAAAGGTGATACGTAACTTGGGCTGGACTAATATAGGCTTCCCTAATGATTGGCGCATGGGAACTAAACATTTTGAATACGAAATCAAGGTTTTTTGTATTTAACTGTTCTTGTTTATATAAGCTTTTATAATACTATTCTTATGGTGATTAATTAAGGTGATTGTATTTGGCAGATGATTTATGAATTTGGAATATTCAGCACAATGTATGAGGCGGAGGAGATGCCGAGTTGGTTTAGGCATAGAAGTGTGGGGCCATCAATATCATTTACCATTCCATCATCTCCAAACAACCTTAGAGGACTCAACTTCTGCTTCCTGCACATGTCGAAAATTCCCTTTGAGAGGTTTCTATATCCATATGCTTTTTATTATTTCCCTGTTTTGCCAATGATCACAATTAATAATATAACAAAGAACCGCATGTGGATATACGAACGTCATTGGAGCAGACATTTAGTTGAAAAGTTTAGGGTGTTGTTAAGTCATTGGATGTTTGGGATGAATGAGATGGAGGGTGGTGACGACATTACTATTACTGTTACACTGCCATGTGGGTACATTGTAAAGGAGTGTGGGGTGAGTTTTGTGTATGATGATGGAGAAGAAGAAGATGCGTTGGGTTATTACAAGTCATGGAATCACATCATTGGTGGAGATCTCTCTCCTTTTCAATTATCAGCGTAAATTCGTTCCAGACGGCCCCGACTATCAAGGTAGATGTCCTTTTTGTTATATATTTTTCGTTGTGTCTTATGTATAATGAATTGACCCATGCCCTAATTTCTTTAAATAGATGGATAATGACCCATTTATTTTAATAATTGAATCATAACCAAATTCTTTTAAATACGTGGATCATATAACCAAACCTCACCCGTTTATTTTATTATTTTGTTTGAACTCTACAATGAGAGCTTATTATAATGGGTCGACCCAAGTATTGATCCCTCTAAATGGGTTGATTAGTTTATTAAGTCTTTTGATGTGTGTGGATCACATAAATATGTCTGAGACCCAATACAATACAATTACTCTGACCAAGTGAATAATGATCATCACATAATTTTTTCTTTGTTTTCAGTACCAAAGAAAAAGCCTTGGTTCAGAGCTTTTTCTCAAAGAAATCCTAGCACATGAGGTATACACTTTGACACCAAATCTGTCTCTCACCACATGAATAAAAGGTGTATACACTCCAAAAATGTATCATATCTTGATTGGTCTAATGATCTCCAATTATTTACAATATTTTATAGCTGAGTGGGAGCATAGGAAATGCAAGGGAAAGCGTTCCAACTTAAACATACCTAATTTTTTGCAGACTTATGAGCCCTATTCCTGCATTTATGGCTTTGAATTCAGTGTTTTTGGTTGTTATGAAGATTTTTTGTTTTTATTTATTTTTTCTGATTCTATTACAAATACATGATATGTTAGGAAATTATTGTCAATCAATTTTAGTTAATTTCGAATTTCAAAATTTTGGCTGTACCTACCACAATAGAATTGTCCTTGTCTTCCTTATAAAGACAGTTGTGATTATGGAATCATTGAGTACTATCACGAATTTCTATTTATAGTTTATGTAATCACTATGTGTTGATAATGATATTACTAGGGTCGAGTTCTCACCAATGTCATGTGCAAGCATGACATATAAAAGCAATTGAAATGTCATGTGTTGAATAAAGAAATGTAACATAAAGTTATATACTTTAAAGTAACCACTGTTTTCATAACATTTTGCAGTATATCTTTGTATATGTATGTATCTTTTATAATATTCTTTGTATATGTATGTATCATTTTGTATCTGTAAGCATTTTTAGCAAAAATAAATAAATAAATAAATAAATAAATAAAAAGACTGAAGCAATTACACGAGACGACCCACATACTGAGCCCGAGAATATTTTTGGTGTAATTGTGGCCATTCTACAAACAACTGATCAGCCATGTATAATTTGTAAAGAAGCAAACCAATTAAAGATAACTTTTTCACTTTTGCAATACTCTTTTTATAAAAAAACACTTGACCATCTGATTCCTAAAACCTGTAGATAACATTAACATGTTCCAAACTGTTCATATGCATTTTAAGGGATAGGAAATGTAATCAATAGTCGGGCTAAATGCAATAAATGGCAATGTACTTTTATTTATTTGTGTATTATAGCATCCTGCTTTTAATTCTTTTCATTACAACATTGTACTTCCATTTTTTCATATCTATGCATTTTCCTTTGAAAATCTACCCAATTATAGCATTGTGCTTTAAGATATTTCTCATCTGGACATCATACTATTAAAAATCTATTCGATCATAGCCTTGAAAATTGCATTTTGGATGATGTTACTATAATTGGGAAGATTGTTCAAAGTACAATGTTGTAAAAAGAAAAAACCAAAAATGGGATGCTATAACATCAATAAAAGACATTGCTATTTCATGCATTTAAACATTGAACATGAATGCAATCATGTATATAGGCACACAAGTCCTGTGCCCATTGCATAGAATATGTGAAAAGAAAATTAATATGGTCCTTCAAACTTATTGAAACAAACAAAGAAGACTAAATTACAAAAATGGTCCCTATGGTTTATTATTTTTTATAGATATGGTCCAGTGGTTTTTTGGATTTAATGGTTGGGCCACCAGGGACTAAAAGTGTGACCAAATGTTGTTTTAGGGACGGAAAAAGTAAATGGATGAAACTATTGGACCATATCCATGAAAACATAAACCATATGCAATGTAAAGTCTTGGAGTAAATCGATGTTTTGTAGAACAGATAATATTGATATAAGCGGTTAGTTTTCTGAAGTACAATGCTGTAATTGGAAGATACAAAACGTAGGATGCTATAATAAACATATAATCAAAGTAAGTCGCTATTTCTTGCATCTAACCCTTACGAAATTGTCAAAGATGATATTCTTAATTATTCAGACCTTGAAAACAAATGCAAACACACATATAGGCACAAAAGTCCCGTGGCTTATTGCATAGAATCTGTGAAAAGAAATTGACATGTACATCAAAGTTATAGAACGAAGAAACAAAGAAGACTAAATTACAAAAACCATCCTTGTGGTTTATCATTTTTTACGGATATGGTCCAATAATCTCACAGTTTATATGGATAAAATATTTTATGGATTTAACAGTTAGGGCGTCTACTTAGACGACCCAGAGACTACATGTGTTATGATATGTTGTTTTAGGGACAGAAAACGTGAAAAATGAAACTGTTGGACCATATATGTAAAGACTGATAAACCACTGGGACGATTTATGTGATTTAGTCAACAAATTGTTAGTTGCCAAAGTATTTTGATGGACTTACCGGTTAGAGATCAGGGACTAAAAGCATGACCAAACTTCATTTTGGAAATAGAAAAAGAAAAAAGGAAACTATTGGACCGTAATTAAGAAACCATTAACCACAAGGACGATTTTGTAATTTAGTCAACAAAAACTTAGTTGCAGAAGTAAAAGGAAATTACCACCTTGAGGACGGATTATGACCATAAGCCTGAAGGCATGAGTATAGAAATTAGCTGTCATTGATGGTCATTTCTCTATATGTAACATATCAATGTCTTATATTCTATAAACCCTAAGAACGGTAATCAATTATAATTATCAATCCCAAATCATTCAGATACGCCAAACGTTGAGAATGTTTCTGATTAACGAACGAATTTGCTTCTCTCGTATAAACCCTTGATTGACTGAAGGAAGTCTAGAGTAATTACTTGTATTTGGTCCATGGAAATCTCGTTTCTGAACCCCATAAACAGCAATTGGGTTTATTTCGTCGTCAAATTAACGCAACACAAAATCGTTGAATTTAGAAAAACAAATGCACAATAAGGCTAGCAGTTGCGAGAATTTACCCAAACCTATCAGTTAACAGGTCATGCATTTGGCAACTGGTTGCTCAGATGTAGGGTCTGCACTGACCTAATTATGGTTTTGTAGAATCGTCCGTGACTTTCACTAACTTCGGATCCATTGACTGCGATTTCACATCGAACTTTGTCTTCAGAATTTGTGGTTTTGTTCGGTCTCGAAGTGGACAGGGGTTGTAATTTCAAACACGATTTATGTCTCGTGTCAATTGTCATGCTAAGCTTTTAAACATAAGTTTTAGAGTAAATTATATAAATGGTCCCTGCAGTTTATAAAATGTTATAGGTTCAGTCCCTAATTTTTTTGTTGTCAAGGATGGTCTTTGTGGTTTTAGTTTCTTACTTGGTCATTGAACATGTACAATGTCTATTCTACCCTTTTTAATATCCTTTTCCTTTTACATATTTTCAATATATATAAATATCAGATAAAAAGGCCCCACTAAACCGCACCCCTTCTTATCCATTCTTCATTACTTATTATTGGTTCTTCGTTCTACTTATTGGGATGTACCATCATATTAACTTCATGATTTCATGATTGAACTTTGAAAGATGCAGGCATGCTCACTATTTTAGGAATAGGTGGGAGAGGGGAGACATCTTTTGCTAAATTTGTCTACGAGTTACGTTGTCGTGAATTCCACACAAGTAGCTATATTGACCTGCGGTTTTTTTTTTTTTTTACCATAAGAGTCGAAACCCTAGGGTTGGAGGTTGGAGATTGTGAGGTCTAAGGTGCGCAGGAGATGGATTTTATGACGACATATGAATGTTGGAAATGGTGAGGTTTGGTTTCACTGGGGAGATATGAAGGTGAGGTACATGATGGCTGGAAATGATGAATGTTGAAGATGGTGCTGGTGATGGGAGAGTGTGCTTGTGGGGCAAAATACAAAGGGTATTTTTTACCACAAAAGCTTCATGGAATTGAAACTTAAAATAATTAGATACAAAATCATTTTTAAAACAAGACAAATATATTCAACATAATTAAGTGATCTTTAATAATAAATTTATATTACTCCATTTATTATATACAACATTTAAGGATTTATTATTTTTTGAATAATTATCAAAATTTCATTTGTCTCTAACGTTAAATATTAAAATTTAAATGTTATATGGTACGCTTATTGTTTTTTACTTTTATAAATATATACATAATAATTTTATCATCTTTATATAAAAAAACCGACATTTACTTTTAGTTTTGGGACAAACAAATGAAGGAGATCAACAGACCAATCAAGTCTTTGAAGAAAATCAAAGAAATAAAAATATTGTATGAAAAAAAAAAACGTAAGGCATGACGAGCAAAATATTTGAGTATTATCTAATATTGTGCGAAGAGATAAAAATAAAATATTGACTCTAGATTCATTAGTATTGATTTTAATTTTGTGTATTGTAATATATTAATTTTATTTAAAGACTTTTCAGCTTTAGAAATATTACATATGCTTAATAAATGATAAATTGTTAGGCAGTTTGTTGTGATATAGTCAACCTTCTTTACTAACCATATTCCATGAGATTGAACTAGACAACCTTACTCTCATTATCCAAAACAACTATCTTTTGATAACAATTAAGAGGCTCATCACGTCCAATTGATAAGATATTTCCAGCCAGACCGAGTTCTTCCATTATTGTGTATCCTGTTTTTTCATTGAATAGAACTTCATTTCTTCTATTTAAAAGAAAAACAGCTTTTTCGTTAAAGAGACCTTTATTGCTTCTATAAAAAAGAAAAACTAGACTGATAAATCTTTCTAACGCTTTACCAAGGTATTTTTTTGGATAACTCACAGTCAAAGTCCATTAACACATTATTTGTTAAGACCCTCGAGATTTCACCCATTGATTTAATTGTATATCCTGTTTTTTCATTGAAGAGAACTTCATTTCTTCTATTTAAAAGAAAAACAGCTTTTTCGTTAAAGAGACCTTTATTGCTTCTATAAAAAAGAAAAACTAGACTGATAAATCTTTCTAACGCTTTACCAAGGTATTTTTTTGGATAACTCACAGTCAAAGCCCATTAACACATTATTTGTTAAGACCCTCAAGATTTCACCCATTGATTTAATTGACAGGGTTGTATAAAATACTTCACGAAATTGAAAGAAGATTATTTAATTAAAAAAAAGTACTCTGTAGTTTTTTGAAAAAATGACCAAAGAGTTAAAAAAACCCAAATAACCATCAATATTGTAGGGCATGTGTAACACCTTTTAGGTATAATTTTAACTTTTACTTGAATAATTAATTTAATTATGATAATAATAATATTGTAAACTTAATAATTATTATGGGTTATATATAAACTTTAGAGTCAAAGTTAAAAGTATTACAGTTGACTTGGATTACTCGTATGGTGGTCATCGACTCACCGTTTCCCTGCTGACTTACTGGTCATCTTTCTTGGCCTTGTCTCTGTTGATTTTTCCTCTGTCATCGCCGCTTCAGGTAAATGTGATTTTTTTTTTTTTTTTTTTGTAATTTGGGTCAATCAGAAAACCCTTTCCCTGTTCCTGAAAAGTACTTCTTAGTTTAATTAGTGTCTATATTATCTGGTCCATAGTTTGTGTTTTAATTTTAGTAGCTTTTTGTTAAATTTTGAATTGAGTTTTCTTTCTGTATATTTGAAGGTTTACAGAAATGGAGAATTGAAGCTTTATTCTTTCTGCTTCGATTTGTTTGCTGGTTGTCTGTCTGTATGTGTGTTTGTTTGATTAAATTCTGAATTTGTGTGTTTAAAGGTGCACCAAAACACAAGATTTGCTGATTATTTGAATTTTGTTCCTTTTTCCTAAAAACTTACTACTAAAAAACATTATTTTGTATGATGACAATGCTGTGCCTACTTTCTGGAATCTACCTAACAAATATCATTACTTAATTGAAATTTGCCCTATTAAATATGATTATAGAATTTGTAGTTTTTGGAATTCACCTCAATAAATATAATTGCTCTCTTGGAATTTTCCTAATAGTATAATTTGTAGTTTCTTGGAATTTGCCTCACAGCAGTTTCCTGGAAATTTCCTTGCCCTAATAAATATGATTACTTATAGAGAAGGATAAAAGAAGGAAGCAACACTGTTAAGCATTTCAATCGTAAGGCAAAGAAAACCCCGAACTTCCATTCGCTTTGGTAGTTTCACATGCCGTTTGAGAATTTCATCTGATTAATCATATATCACATAGTAGTGATCATTTGTTTATTTCCTTAACAGGTAGTTGGATCTTTTATATTTCAATTACTTTTCTTTAATTTTATATATCAATTAGGATAGTGCACATTCCTTCTAGTGTAAACTCCCGAATGATGTTATCTACTTCTTAATGGTAAGCTAAACACTCATAATGAACTAGATTCACTATTCGATTGTCATAATGAGTGTTTAGCTAATCATTGAAGTCAAAACTTGATCATATCTATATGCTTGTGTATAAAGTTCATTTACCTTTGAAGTTTTATTTAGTATAGTGTTTGAAATTGAACCCTTAGAAAGGGCGTGCCTTCTTATTCTTAAAAACATATCATCTGGAACAAGCCCATGAGTTTTAGTCGAAGACCTTTAGATGTTTGCTGACGGTAGATCTAGTGATAAAGAAATTCAAATTTGAAAATTTTGTTATAGCTAATTTTAGGGATCTATAAACAACCATGTCAAGAAACTTATTCTTTTTCATTTTTGTGTTTAGATCTTTTAATTTTTTGTTGATATCTAGTGAAAGCTTGAAATTGTCTATATGTATTGCAATTTCTATCATGGGAGGTAATAGTGAATCTTGTAGTCGTTTATATAATGGTATTTAGTGTTGATTTGTTAAGTGAACTTAAAATGGATTTTATTCATACAACAGTAGGGGGATGCGTATATGGGTTTACCAAAACAAAATAGAGACATTGTAAAACAAATGAATAAATCAGTTAGATATTTTCTTGCACCCGAACATGGCCAAAAAAAAAGATTAACCTGTTATATCAGTAAAAGTGAGTAACTGCTTTTTAAATAACTCGCATGGCAATGTAAATTTCTTTTTTATATCAGTAGTTACAGAGATTTATCAGCCTGTTTAGGCTTGAAATAAGAAACCCAACAGCCTCTCTTTGTTTTATAGACACATCAGGAATTAGCAACATATTGTAATTAATAATTTTGTTATTATGTAGAGGCATTTTGTACAGGATCCAGACATTAAAGCATAAGTGAAGAAAGCCGGTGAAACCAACTTGTTGCTGAGAAGGGTGAAGGGTCATCAACACATAACTCATAATGGTTGTTCTATCTGAACTTTCAGAAGCATCTTCATCTTCTTCATCCACTTTTGGTCATAGTTCAGCAGCTCGTGGTCATAGTTCTTCAACCGATGATCATAGATATGATGTATTTTTAAGTTTTAGAGGGGCTGATACTCGTCACAGTTTCACTGATCACCTTCATAAGGCCCTCATTGATGCCAATATCAAAACCTTCTTGGATGATGAAGAGATTGAAACAGGGGAAGATCTTAAACCTGAATTGGAGAATGCAATTAAGGCATCTCGGGCTTCGATTATCGTGTTGTCCAAGAATTATGCTACTTCAACATGGTGCTTGAATGAATTGGTGCTGATCCTTGAGCAACGTATGACATCCAACCATATTGTCATCCCCATATTTTATCATGTTGAGCCCACCCATATCAGGAAGCAACAAAGTAGCTTTGGAGTGGCAATGGCTAAACATAGACAGACGATGGAGACACTAACAGATGCAAATAAAAAAAGTCAATGGGCTCAAAAGATGGACCAATGGAATAATGCACTTTCAGAAGTTGCTAATTTAAAAGGGAATGATGTAAATGGCAGGTAAGCACTATCATACTCATATTTCCATACAGATTCAAGTTTGTTTGAGTAAACGCATGAAATTTCAATACCATCTTCTCCCTGTGCTTTTCAATAAGTTTTTTCAATATCATCAAATAGGCATAGTTTTTATGAATTAAGATAAAGAAGATGCACAAAATTGAACCTGAGTATCCTGTTTTGGCGTTATGGTGCTCCAATATCATCGTAGATTTGTTCCAGACGGCCCTACAGTTCAAGGTAGATGTCATTTTGTTAAATATTTGTTGTTGTGTCTTATGTATAGTGACTTGACACATGCCCCAATTTCTTTAAATAGATGGATAATGACCCATTTATTTTAATACATGAATCATAACCTAATTCTTTTAAATACATGCATCATATGACCCAACCTCACCCGTTTATTTTATTATTTCGTTGACCTCTACAATGAGGGTTTATTATAATGGGTTGACCCAAGTATCGATCCCTCTAAATGGGTTGATTTATTACATTAGTTGATTAAGTCTTTTGATGTGTTTGGGTCACATAGATATGGCAGAGACCCAATTACTCTGTCCAAATGGATGTGTGAATAATGATTATCATATAACTTTTTATATGTTTTCAGAAAGAAAGGAAAAGTGTTGGTTCAGAGCTTTTTCTCAAAGAAATCCTGGCACAATTGATGGCGCACATGAGGTATACTCTTTGATACCCAGATCTGTCTCTCATCAAATGAATGAAAGCCGTACACATCCAAATATGTATCATTAATCATATCTTGATTGGTCTTATGTTCTCTAAACTATTTACAAAATTTTATATCTGAGTGGCAGCATAGGAAATGCGAAGGAAAGAGTTCAAACTATAAACAGTCCTAATCCCTGGCATGTATGGCTTTGAAGTCAGTGTTTTTGGTTGTTATCAAGATTTTTGGTTTTTATTTATTTTTGTTGATTCTATGTCAAATAAATGATATCTTAGAAAATTATTGTCAATTGTTTTTAGTTAATTTCGAATATTAAAATTTTGGTTGTATTTACCACAATAGAATCAATGAGTACTAGTACAAATTTCTATTTATAGTTTGTTTAGTCTGCATGAATTACTAATGTCATATGCAAGCATGACGTATAAGAGCAATTGACACTGGTATATCGATTTTATCATCTTTGATAGATAAGAAATTGTTTGAGCATATTGCTTGTTTATAAAGGAATCTATATTAGTAAATAGATGGCTTCTTAGGATAGGACCAAACAACATGTGGCAAAGGTATTATTTGCTTCAAGAGTTTGAAGAGATGTAGTTGATCAATAAAATGTAACATGATATATATACTTCAAAGTAACTATCTGTTTCATAGTAGTTTGCGTTATATCTCTGTATACTTATGTAGTTATGTAACTGTTATAATTTTCTTACTTCTCCTTAATTCGTAGGATAAGGGAGAATCTTCAAGGTCTTGTCCTTTGACATGAAAATGCTTGAGAAAGAGAGACTACATGGCTGTCTAAGCTGAAGTTGAATGCATTCGGTAAGATGGTTAACCTAATGCTACTACAACTCAACGAGTCATATCCTAATTTTCCAGAAGAAGATGCATTCGGTTATTAAAAGTCATGTACATGCAGACTAGCAAGGTACTTATTTTTCTTTATTATAACATTTTACTTCTATTTCTTATTCTTATACAATTGTACTTCCAACCTATACCCTAAAAGTGAGTTGTATTTTGAAAAATCCACCTAATGGATAACTGTCTAGCTGTTGTACACGTCATGCCATTATTTGTTCTGCTGACATGGCGCAATTAAGATCGCATCCGGTGGCCATTATAAATATGAAGTGGATACAGTTAAAATGACACGGCTTAACAAGGTTTAATATTTCATTCTGACAAAAAATTTCATGAGCACCACAATTTTCATTGTTGAAGTTTAGATTATACCATTGCTTGTTTTGTTTTTTGCTTCTTAAATTCTTATAGTAATTCTAAACATTGTAAATTACTGTTTTTATTGTCTTGGTTTTATTTATTTATTTATTTATTTTGCATTTTAGATGCCTTTAGATGACATCTTTATGAATATCTATGGTACATGGAGAACTCAAATGCTTATGGGTTGGTAAGTTGTTTTAAAACTTTCAATATTGTCAGCATGCGGTAGCTTTATTTCGTTGCTTTTGTAAGTAATGAAACACACGTCATGTGAAAAAAATTATTTCATGTCCGTGGAAAGGGCTTACTAAATGATTTAAGAATGCTTAAATATGATGTGGCATGTAACAATTCTGGTCGATACAGTTCGATACTTGTTGCTAATGGTTACAACCTGTAATGTGCATGTTGTTTTGCTGCAACTTGTTCAATAAGATGAAATTGTAAGTTACAACTAGGAAACTCAATCATGTTGGCTACTTCCTTGCTGCTCTTTTGGTTATAAAAGCCCCGGATTTTCATAATGTTTGTGTTTCTTTGTGTTACTGGTTACAACATATGTTGTCCATAAGGCTTGTTGATTCTATTTAATTACCATAGACACAAACATTTTTTTGTTAAACTTGTTTCCTTTTTAAACTAATAGTCAACCAGAGGAGCTTCTGATAAAATGAAAGTAGAAGAGGAAGGAAGTAAGAAATGACCATCTAACAAGGTGATGGTGATGAGGAGGGAGTTAATGTTTTCTTACACAGACAAAAGATCCGGGGAGCGAGTCTGTGTCCCGCCTTTTTGGTGGTACAAAAAATTACAATTTCTGTTCCATTGACATGAGTTTCAGTGGGACCAGTCCCAACATGCCAAACATAATTACATCATCAAAGGTTCATGTTATAAAATCAAAACAACAAGAAATTTGTAACTAGTCAACATAGAATTAGTTAAAGAAGTATTTAACAGTTGGGCCATATAGTTGGACGACCCACAGACTAAAAGTGTGACCAAATGATGTTTTAGGGACGGAACAAGCAAAGATGAAACTATAGGATCAAATCTATAGAAAGATAAAACACATGGATGCTTTTGTAATTTTGTCAACAAAGGATTACTTGCAGAAGTAAAGGAAAAGTACCACTTGAGGATGGATATTCAACATGACCCACAAAGCGTGAGCTATACCAATCAATGTTGGCATAAACCGCGAGTCTTTTACCTTCGGAAGTCATTCTACACCACGACACCCACTCCAAAACATAACAATGTACTTCCATTATTTGTGTGTTATAGCATTCTACTTCCATTTCTTTCTACTACATCATTGTAATTTATATATTTTTTTTCTTTTAAGACATTACACTTTGAAAACTCAACCCAATACTAGCATTATACTTTCAACTTATTTTTATTATAAGGAGACAATACTTTCAAGAATCCATCCAATTATAACAGTTTTGCTTTGTATTGGGATGATATTGCTATAACTGATAGGTTTTAAAAGTAGATTGCTGTAATACAAAGAAAATTGCTTTCTGCCCATTTTAGCATTGCACTTTGATTTTTTTCTTATCAGGACATCATACTTTACAAAAATTTATCCAATTATAGCAGTGGAAAATGCTTTGTATTCGGATGATATTGCTATAAGCGGTTAGTTTTCTAAAGTACAATGCTGTAATTGGAAGAAACAAAAAGTAGGATGCTATAATAAACATATAATCAAAGTAAGTCGCTATTTCTTGCATCTAACCCTTAAGAAATTGGCAAAGATGATATTCTTAATTTTTCGGTCCTTGAAAACAAATGCAAACACATATATAGAAACACAAATCCCGGGGCTTATTGCATAGAATCTGTGAAAAGAAATTGACATGTACATCAAAGTTATAGAACGAAGAAACAAAAAAAACTAAATTACAAAAACCATCCTTTTGTGGTTTATCATTTTTTACGGATATGGTCCAATAATCTCACACTTTTTTATGGATATTATATTTTTATGGATTTAACAGTTAGGACGTCTACTTAGACGACCCAGAGACTACATGTGTTACGAAATGTTGTTTTAGGGACAGAAAAGGCAAAAAAATGAAACTGTTGGACCATATACGTAAAAACTGATAAACCACTGGACGATTTATGTGATTTTGTCAACAAATTGTTAGTTGCCAAAGTATTTTGCTGGACTTTAATGGTTAGACGTCAGGGACTAAAAGCATTACCAAACTTCATTTCGGAAATAGAAAAGAAAAAAAATGAAACTATTGGACCATAATTAAGAAACCATTAACCACAAGGACGATTTTGTAATTTAGTCCACAAAAACTTAGTTGCAGAAGTAAAAGAAAAGTACCACCTTGAGGACGGATTATGACCATACCTGAAGGCATGAGTATAGAAATTAGCTGTAACTGATGGTAATTTGTCTATATCTAACATATCAATGTCGTATTTTCTATAAAGCCTAAGAACCCAATCCATTATAATTACCAATCCAAAATCATTCAGATAACCCCAAACGTTGAGGATGTTTCTGATTACTGAACAAATTTGCTTCTCTCGTATAAACCCTTGATTGACTGAAGGAAGTCTAGAGTAATTAATTGTATTTGGTCCATGGCAATCTCGTTTCTGAACCCCATAAACAACAATTTGGTTTCTTTCATCGTCAAATTCGCGCAACACAAAATCGTTGAATTTAGAAAAACAAATGCACAATAAGGCTAGCAGTTGCGAGAATTTACCCAAACGTATCAGTTAACAGGTCATGCATTTGGCAACTGGTTGGTCAGATGTAGAGTCTGCAGTGACCTAATTATGGTTTTGTAGAATCGTCTGCGACTTTCACTAACCTCGGATCCATTTACAGCGATTTCACATCGGACTTGTCTTCAGAATTTGTTGTTTTGTTCTGTCTCGAGCATGCTAAGCTTTTAAACATAAGTTTTAGATAAAACCAGTGTTCTAAAAGGCGCCATGGCACGCGTCAAGGCGTGTCATGGCGTGAGGCGCGACTCTGCCGTCCCGAAAACCCTCATGGCGGCGCTGCTAGGCATGGCGCGGGATAAGGCGAGCCATGGCGTGCCAAGGCGCGAGTTTTTACTATTTGTGACCAGTTTTTTCTTATTTTTCTTGTATTTCTTGATTGGACATAAAACATTTGAGTTTTAGTTAACTTTTGGTTATTAGTTATTGATAAAACAGCTCTAAAAACATGATATGTGTGATATAAATCTATATTTACATATAATATAATTATACATTCATTTAAAATTACCGCCTTACATCACGCCTTGAAAAACGTCATGGCTCGCCAAGGCTCGTAAAACTTGAGGCTTGACATTGCCGCCACGTCACGCCTCACGTCATTTAGAACCTTGGATAAAACTATATAAATTGTCCACGTGGTTTATAAAATATTATAGGTTGAGTCCTTAATTTTCATTGTTGACAAGGATGGTCTCTATTGTTTTAATTTCTTACTTGGTCATTGAACATGTACAATGTCTATTCTATCCTTTTTTAAAATCCTTTTCCTTTTACATTTTTCCAATATATACACATATAAGATAAAAGAAGCCCTATTCAACGGCACCCTTCCTTATCCGTTCTTCACTACTTATTGTGATGTAATATCATATTAACTTCATGATTGAACGATGAAAGATGCAGACATGCTCACTATTTTAGGAATAGGTGGGATCGGGAAGACACCTTCAGCTAAATTTGTCTACGAGTTACATTTGTCGTGAATTCCACACAAGTAGCTATATTGACCTACATTTTAACAAAGGGTTGGAGGTTGGAGATGGTGAGGTCTAAGGTGCACAAGAGATGGATTTTACGACGACATATGAATGTTGGAAATGGTTGGTAGTTGGAGACGGTGAGGTTTGGGTTCATTGGGGAGACATGAAGGTGATGGGGCAAAATACAAAGGGCATTTTTTACCACAAAAGCTTCATGGAACTTAAACTTAAAATATTTAGATATAAAATCATTTAACATTTAAAACAATACAAATATAGTCAACATATTTAAGTGATATGTAATAATATTTTTATATTACTCAATTTATTATATATAACGTTTAAAGATTTATTATTTTTTGAATAATTATCAAATTTTCAATTGTCTTTGACATTAAATATTAAAATTTTAAATGTTATATGGTATGTTTATTGGTTTTTACTTTTATAAATATATACATAATAAATAAATACATAATAATTTGGGTAAATTCCAAAAATACACTAAGTTTTCACAAAAGTTCGATTTTGACAATATGCTATTTTTTTTTCAATTAAGTCACTAACTTTTTATTTTTTCTCAATTAAGTCACTATGTTTCATTTTTGTTACAATTTTGACCACTTGACCGGTCAACCCGGTTGTCAGCTGACGTGGCATGGTGACGTGTCAGTCTTGGTGATGTGACATTGACATGGCATGCTGACATGACACCAAGGTGTCAAAATTGAAAACATAGTGACTTAATTGGAAAAAGTTAAAAACTTAGTAACTTAATTTAAAAAAACAATAACAGAGTGTCAAAACCAAAATTTTCAAAAAAACTTAGTGTCTTTTTTGAAATTAACAAATAAGATATAAATTAGACTTATATAAACAAAATTGGTTTGGTTCCAAAGATTTTTTACTCACTTAAGATGGAGTTGGTTAAGGAATCAAATAACAGAAATCGATAATGGATTTTTTAAAAAAACCAAGAACCAAACCGTCACACATAATTAGTTTCGGTTCCGTAGGAACGAAAAACAAACCGTTATATCTATTACTAAAATAATCGAAAATAAATTGTTACATTTACTTTTACAAGATAGAAAATAATTGCTAACTTAATATTATTGACAAAATAATTGAAAATTATGTTTTTGAAAAACCGTGGACCAAACCATATTATATATAATCGGTTCCGATTTGATTCAGTTTTAACGATTTTTTGCTCACTTAAGATGAGCTTTGTTAATATAACAAAATAACCAAAACCGATAATAGGTTTTTAAAGAAACCAAGAACCTAACCGTCACACATAATTGGTTTCGGTTCGTTGAAACGAAAAATAAACTCTTACATTTATTACTAAAATAATCGAAAATAAACGGTTACATTTACTTTTAAAAGCTAGGAAATAACTACTAACTTAATATTATTGACAAAATAATTGAAATTTATGTTTTTGAAGAACCGATGACCAAACCATTATATATAACCGGTTTTTGGTTCGGTTCTAACGATTTTTTGCTCACTTAAGATGAGCTTTGTTAAATAACCAAAATAATTGAAACCGATAATGGATTTAAAAAGAAAACAATAACCAAACCGTCACACATAATTGATTTTGGTTCCGTTAGAACGAAAAATAAACCATTAAAATTATTACTAATATAATAAAAAATAAACCGATATATTTGGTTATTATAAATATTCAAAATATAACATATATCTCACAATTTTCATAAAACAAATCATTATTCTTATTTTATTTATTTTTCTATTTATCATCAATTAAATATTTTGAAATGTTTATAATTAGTTTTTGGGACAATTTCAAAAAAGATACTAAGTTTTCAGAAATTTCGGTCTTGACACTCTATTATTGTTTCTTTTTCAATTAAGTTACTAATTTTTTGATTTTTTCCAATTAAGTCACTATGTTTTCAATTTTGACACATTGGTACCACGTCAGCATGTCATGTCAGCACTACATCATCAAGACTGACACGTCACCATGTTACGTCAGCTAACAACCGGGTAGACCGGTCAAGTGATCAAAATTGAAACAAAAATGAAAACATAGTGACTTAATTGAGAAAAATTAAAAAGTTAGTGACTTAATTGAAAAAAAATAACACAGTGTCAAAATCGAACTTTTTTGAAAACTTAGTATCTTTTTTGAAATTTACCCTAATAGTTTTATCATTTTTTTTAAAAAGCCAACATTTATTTTTAGTTTTGGGACAAACAAATGAAGGAGATCAACAGATCGATCAAGTCTTTGAAGAAAATCAAAGAAATAAGAATATTGTATGAAAAAAAAACGCAATGCATGACGAGCAAAATATTTGAGTATTATCTAATATTGTGTGAAGAGATAAAAATAAAATATTGACTCTAGATTCATTAGTATTGATTTTAATTTTGTGTATTGTAATATATTAATTTTATTTAAATACTTTTCAGCTTTAGAAATATTACATATGCTTAATAAATGTTAAATTGTTAGGCAGTTTGTTGTGATATAGTCAACCTTCCTTACTAATCATATTCCATGGGATTGAACACGACAAGCTTACGCTCATTATCCCAAAACAACTATCGTTTGATAACAATCAAGAGGATCATCGCGTCCTATTCATAAGATATTTCCAGCCAGACTGAGTTCTTCCATTAGTGTGTATCCTGCTTTTTCATTGAAGAGAAACTTCATTTATTCTATTTAAAAGAAAACTGCTTTTTCGTTAAAGAGAACTTTATTTCTTCTATTTAAAAGAAAAACTAGACTATGAATCTTTCAAACGCTATACCATGAGTTTCATCTTGCCGCTTCATTAGCTCTTTTGGTGTATATAAGTTATGAGTTTCATCTAGCCGCTTCATTAGTTCTTGTATTTTTGTTGGCTATATTAATTAGTCTAAGTTACAATTCATTTGTTTTATTTGTAATGGTTATTTTTTTAATGTGAAATATTTATTATGAGTTTAGAAACCCGGTGAGCGACAACCTCAAATAGAAAGACGATTTGACGTTGGATTATAAAAAATTATTTATATAAAATTCATGCTAAATTAGAATTATAAAATAGCATGAAACACTATGATCGATAGAAGTTATGAAAAGTATTCAATTACTATATTAAAAAAGGTAAATTTGATGGCCAATAATATATATATATATATATATATATATATATATATATATATATATATATATATATATATATATATATATATATATATATATATAAAATCAGAATCGGGTGATGACTCTTTTTTCGGTTAGTATTCGCGAGGACAACTTAAAAAATTAAAAAAATATATAAAAAAAATACAAATCATAAAATTGAGAATAGTACTATATCATTATCAAAAAAAATTTTGAATTTTTTTTTGGATCATTGAAAAACGTAATGATCCAATTTTTCTGTTTTTATTTTGGATCATTATTTCATTATAAAAAAATAATGATCCAAAAGTTTTTTTTGAATTTTTTTTCTCCGATATAGTACTATGATCCATTTTATTATTTATATTTTTTTATTTTTTTCCAATTTTTTTAAGGTGTCGTCGCGAATACTCACCGAAAAAAGAGTACTCATCGGATCCGGACCTATATATATATATATATATATATATATATATATATATATATATATATATATATATGTTCAAATACATTTTCTAAATATTGTGTGATTGTATGACTAATTTTGGACCAATCATTTGATGGGGGCAATTTGGGAATTTGTTTAGTAACAAATTGATATTACGCCTATAATTAAGGAAGTGCTCTAACCCTACATCAGCCATTACCCAATTCAACCCAAATCGAACATCTGATTCCATCTTCTCCGATTAGACCGACTACCCCTCCGTCAGCAATTGCTGCCGCCGGTAGCGACAGTGTGGTTGTTTCTTCGGTTTTTGTCGCCTGAAATCGAACCACATCAGCCGATGTTCTCTCCCACTCGTTCTCGCGGATTTGCATTCGGAATCATCGAAGAGACGGAGGTGGTGCAATCGCAAACACGCACACCTCGATCGGAATTCAAAAATTATATGCAATCGCAAACACGCACACGCATACCTCGATCTGGTGTGGGAGACGGAGGTGGAGTAAAATCGGGATGTCGACAAAGGTTTCGTTTGGAAAAAATGGGATTCTATGAGAATAGTCCACATCTTCTTTCTTCTGGAGAATTATAAAACCAAAATAAATTGTATTCTCTGAGAATAGTTCACATGTTCTTTCTTCTACAGAATATTCTCTGAGAATAGTTGTGTGTTATGGCAAGAATTAAGTTCATTCTTTGAGAATGAGTTATGTGTTATGCCAAAACAAAAGTACGTAACTGAAAATAGTAGTGTATTCTTTGAGAATTTGAGTGTATTTTATGACCCATTCTTTGAGAATGAGAGTCATTCTTTGTATACCCATTCTCCGAGAATGTGTCTGCTGATGGTACACCATATTTGATACCGAGAATAGACAAAGATATAAAACCCAAAATACCCATTATTTGATAATGAGAGTCATTCTTTGTGTACCCAAGTGATGATGTTCTTGTTGGATTAGGTGTCTAAGCAATGCCTTATAATTTGTATTTATCTTATTAATAGAAGCAAAGTCCATTTGGGTTGCCCTCATAGCTAGAGGTTTGACAGAAATTCTAGGAGAGAGAAAGATTGATTTATTATATGATTAATAAATCAATAGAAATAATATAAATAGTTTATTAATATATTATGGTGATAATATATTAATTAGAAACTACATTGATTAATTAGAAATTAATCTAGAATTAATTGGAATTAATTTAGTGATTAATTTAATTAATTAAAGGTGCAAGGACTCTTCGTATTCCATGACTCTTGGTTTCCATGACTCTTGGTATTCCATGAATCTTGGTTTCCATGACTCTTGGTATTCCATGACTCTTGGTATTCCATGACTCTTTGTATTCCATGACTCTTCGTATTCCATGAGTCTTGCTATAAATAATAGCACCTGCACCCTAAAACTTGTGCCATCTCTCCTTCTTCTCTCTGGATATTCGTCCCCTCTTCCTCTCTGCTTGGGTGTGATCTCATTTGAGGCAGGACACTTGTGCTGCTTGGCTTCAAGGATTAAAACTAAAGGTTAGTTTCTTGATTATTTTCTTTAGAAATTTTCTGTTGGCCTTTAGGGTTTTATTATATGTTTAATGTTAGAAAACATAGATCCAATTTAGGTTGCATGTGAACTTAGGGTTTTAGTTCATAGATTTGCAGAAAACCTTTCAGTGGTATCAGAGCTATTTGACTGTTTTCTGGTTGAATTGCTATAACTGTTTTCCTAGTATTTAGGGTTTAAAGCTTATAAAACCGAACTTGAGGCCATTTCGATTTTAGGGATTAGGGTTTTAGAAACCCTAGCCTCTCCCCTTGTAATTTTCGATTTTGTGCATTAGGGTTTTAGAAGGTTTTCTATTTTTGGTAACTGTGATTATTTAATAAATAGATAACCTTAAACCCATTATTTGCTATTTTCGAAATTTAGGGGTTTAAGATAGGATTAAATTAATTTGATTAATTTGTGATGCCTATTTGGATTTAATTAATTTAATTAATTGTTTAATTAAAAGATAAATTAAATCATTTAAAGGTTTAAATTTAATTTTAAAATTAATTGTTAATTTTTCGAAAATTAAATAGATAAATCAGAAATATTTTAAAAGTTTAAAATACGTCTTATAAATATTATAATTAAAAGTTAATATTATGTGTATAAGATAAATTGGTTAGTCAAATCAATAGTAGGCCTCATTCACGAAGCTGATCTATAATGAGGGTATAAGGAGGCTGCCTATAAAATGGCGGTCTAATGGGTGTCCACTCTCACCCACCGATCTCTTGATCAGTGGAGGGTCGTTAGCCGAACAAGTTTGATAGGACCGCTTAATCTCATTAAAAGTATAATGTTATCAATCAAAGTACTAGAACAGTTTTATAAAATCCCAAGTCTAGTTACTTTAGGAAAAATGTGAAATAGATGCTAATCCATGAAATTGCACATTACACTTTATGAGACATTAATGGAGCGTGTGTGGTTAACCAGCATACTAATATGGGCTCATAAAGAGTGGTAATGGGTTTCTCATGATTTATCATTGTTGATGGAGCGTGTGTGGTTAACCGACACATCAATTAGAGATGATAAATGACATTGAGGTTATCGAGCATATTTGCATGGTTATTCACATCTTGTTTGTGATCCTCGGCATCCCAGTCACAAATAGAATAGCATATCCGAGATTAAACATGTCATTGAACAGTTAAATGAATCTCACAGATCTAGGAATTTCATAAGATTGTAATTGATAAATGTATATCTACCTTAATGATCAATGTGTTGTGATTATGGCATCCCTCTTCACACCATAGTTGGGGTTTTGGATCCTAGCCTTGTTAAATAATATATTGGGTAATTGTTTAAGAATGATTAAAATTAAACTAACAAATTCAAATTTTATAAATGTCTAAAGATAGTACCAGTTCTCCTCCTTCACCCATTTCTGAGAGTTTCAGAAAGCACCTGTTACATATGGTAAGGCTGACTAGCCTGAACTATATGGTATGGCTTCATAAATATAGAATGGTTCTTAGTTTTGCTGGCAAGCCATATCTTGTTGAGTGTCCGCTCCCCAAAGCATGGCATCACACATCAGCTTGTGATGAGCATGACCCCTTGACCATTAAGTCTAAGGAAGTTCATTGCCTCATGTTATTGATCATCGACCCCAAGTTCCGCAGGAATTTAGAATTCCTGGGGTCAGATAAGTTAGCACAACTGGTTAAGGAAAGGTTCCGAGAACCGGTTGAAAAGGGACGAGCTAAGATCTTCAAAGAGCTTGAAGTGTGCAGGAAGTAGCACCAGTTCACATGTTCTCAAGATTGAGAGACACATAGGTGAACTGTATAAATTTGGTCACTCTTTAATCGGGAGTTGAGCATTAACTCGACTCGCTGGTATGTTCATCCAGATGTATAGGAAGGGTAACCACATAAGACAATCATGGAAATGCATTCAATGTTGACTCTGTATGAGTCGTTCATGGAAAAGCATAGTTCTATTGATTCAGCTATTTCGGGATTGAGTCCAGTAATAAGGCACATCAAGAAATGATCTAGATCGCCTGGACTGGTTCTTCGATGTCTCAAACTGGGAATCTATAGGGTGGAACACAGTCACATAAAGATTGGAAAGATGCTCCAAAGCCGAACAGTTTGACAACTCAGGAATCTGTATGCATGGACTTTGTAGGATGCATGATTTTGTTGCATAGGAGTACATTCGGATTGGATCTGAAGCTCGTGCAATTTTGGAGTTTAGTTAGATATTATGATCTTGTTATTAGCTTATTAGATGCGTGCGACATTGTCTGTCATATAGTACATTGTTCAAGGATATTTTGTTTTAATAAAATGTTGATTTGCTTTTAATACATGTTTGTTTAAATTATCCTTGAAATGTTGTATGAGTGTGATAATTGCATGAATGGCAATAACTTGAATGTTGATACATCCAAAGTGTTTTGGATTCATGAATTGTGTCCTCTATGATTGTTAAAGCAAATTTTATAAGAATCAATTCAACCAATGGTCCAGTTGGACAGGACTTTGGAATCATTTGACTTAGAGTCACACGATGAATTGAGTTCTTAATAAAATCATTTGTGGCAAGAAATGAATCACTCAAATATCCAGTGGATAGGATTATGGAATTAGTTGACTTAGAGTCAGGTGATGATTGCATGTCTTGAACGAAATTAACAAAGTCATAAATTTACATAGAGATGTAAAAGACATTAAGATTATGAACAACAAACACATTAGTTACTGCGTATTGCTCGAGTATTTAAACAGAACACAATTAGTTATACTTCATAATATTTGCCAATTAGTTTGACAAATATTGCTTCGCCTATCAGAATAAGCGATTGATTGAAACCTTGAATTGTTCAAGAACTTCAAAGGAAGTATAAGATCAACAGAACCTGAGTGACAACATAAACTGAGAAAATGTTTCACAGTTTATTCTCTTCCAAGAACATTAATGGTTATAATGTGTCTTAAGGAAAATGATGGAGCATAGGTCGAAATAGTTCGATCCTCGATGTATAAGATACACTTCCAATTAGTTTTTCGATGGATTGAATATTCAACCAGTCATAGAAACCATATTCCGACCACATCTCAGACTAAGTAGGTTTTGTAGACACTGTCTGAAATGGAAATCTGGGATCACCCCACTTATACATAGAAAGTCCAGGGTCATGTAGCGTTCGTCCGAACCTCATGACTAGCCTGAACCTGATTAGCAATGTCGTTTCATTGGCTATCCCAGCTGTAACTGTGAAAGAAGAGTTCTTTTGGAAATGACTCATATTCTAAGGAAACAGCGGGAGTAAGAATAATCCTAAATGAGTTCAGGATTAGCCAATTGAAAGAACCTTTAGTCATTACTAGGCGTTGACCAGGAATCAGATTCCTGTTAAACCTGACATACTCTTCTCTTGACCAGTAATATTGGTCACCGTCATAAGGTGTTATGATCTGGGTAACATACTGATTAGTGGTAAAACACTAAAGTTGGTACGGATAAGCTATCCGACTACTTGGAAGCATTGGTGAGCCCGGTTACTGCTAAATAAGAGAACCTTAGGGCGAGATACAGTCTATGTGACAATTTGATAGATTTTACATCTGGTCTAAGAACCAGTGGGAGTAATTAAACCATCAAAAGAAAGCGACATAGATAGAAATGTACTTACAGAACATCCGGTTGAATGAAACGATACTCAAAGTCAAGTAATTGATTCCGAGAGTAGCACTCTCAATAGAAGATGAAATCCGAAAGGATACTATTTAGTAAAGTTGCACCTTGTGAGTCGTTAGTGGAGCATGTTTGGTTTACCAGCACACTAATAGGGACTCACAAAGAGCGTGCCAATAGAAAGGTACATGGGCCCGGGATTCATCCCACGGGCATCTCGCAAGAAAGGATATTTGGATTCTCAAAATATGTCAAAAGTTTGGATTTTGTGAATAAGCTGAAAGATTCCCATAACTATATCAGAAAGGTTTGGACTTCGGATTCTCAAAATGTGCCAAAGGTTTGGATTTTGTGAATAATCCAAAAGAGTCAGATAACCGTGTCAAAGCCAGTGAGAGTATCGTCGTTATCTATCACTGTATGTTGGTTACATAATGTTTCTAGGAAATGTCTCTTATCATTGCAAAGTGTAATTACTTGACATTAAGAGATGCTTCGCTATGAAAGACTTAAAAGAGATACAACGTACTCAAGTGGTTGCAAACATCTATTAGATAGATCAAAAACTCTGCCGATATGATCTTGATGAAACTCAAGATGCATCATTGCAAAGTGTGATAACTTGGCATGAAAGATGTAAAGAAGGTACAACATACTCACGTAGTTCACAGTCATCTATCGGATAGATGAAATCGTCAGTATAGACCCAGCCATTGTGAGTATGATATTGATAAGATTCAAGATGCATGAGAAAGAGTATCTGAAAGGAAATAGTTTTTCGGAAGTCATGACACAGGGATTATCAGTAATCTTTAGATTCCAAAAGGGTATGGAGTAAGATTACATCGGATTCCACGAGCTTCTTGGATCGATCAGAAGTGTCATGAACATGTCCTGATGACTTAATGCTTAGAGCATAGTAAGTTGGATTCAGGATATAACCTGGCTAAGAATACTGGATGGATTACTTGGACACATGTGAGAAATCATTGGGAAATGATTGGGGTGAATGTTAGTAACAATTTGAAAGGAGTTTCGAATCGGTAATTGCTTACACCAGGACGTGGTGCTGTAGGACTTCATGGTTAAAGAGTTTCGTTAGCATTCTGATGAAGCGCGTGTGGCTCACCGGCACATCATAACACCTCGAAATAGTCTTAGGGTGCATTCATGTAGACTAAAGACCCCGAGAACCATGAGAAGTCACAGTACACATCACCATAATGGAGTTGGGAGAGAAAAGGACAGAATAACATATTGAGATGTCATCGGAAGAGTATCCGATGGGATCATCTGCAATGAAGTGTATCAGTGTAAGACACTTTGGATACATAGAAAGAGTAAAAAGTTCATGAAGACATAGATATAAAATTAGAATTGCAAGTTTAAAAGAAAACAAGAAACCGATAATAGCATTATGGAAGATCTGACTTGGTGATTACCTCGTGGAGACTTGGTAATTAGCAAGAGTAGCTGCCAGTCATATTTTATGTTTCACTTTCGCATGTTTTACTTCCCGAATAATTTGATTATTCGAAAGGTCCACAGTCGCTCATACTTTGGGAAGTAAGTATTGAATCAAGATTGTCATGAACTGGATTGTAGACTGTCTAAGGAGTTAGACATAGCAAAAATATTGCTACAACGTTCATGAGTACTTAGAAATAGAGATTTGAGTATTGGATAAACTCACACTCAAAGGATTGCTTCATGGATTATATCATGAGCAATTTTTGAGACGATAATATCTTATGGTCTTGAAGGGGAGACATATGAGTTGAAATTTACAAGTCCGTTGTGCATTGATAATGCGTAAACGCATCGGTAACTCGATGTTATAAAACGTATTGTTGTGCGCAAATTTGATGAGTAAAAGACACAAGCATATGAGTCGAAGCTTATTCGTTCCTTGACCCTAATGGGAAACAGATATTTGTAGGCCTCTCGATGATTTTGAAGTTGACTAAAGTGCTGGCCAGCCAGGACTGAATTGATGTGTTCAATTAGAAGTCTTATGCCATATGCAAATTAGAAATCGGGAAACAGAGTATCGGACAGAGATTGATCTCAATCTATGTCTCGTGTCCGAAAATATCTTGTTGGACGGAGGATCATATGATCACTTATCTATAGACAGAACTGACTGGGTCAGAGTTCGGCAGCAGTTTCTAGGAAGCTACAGTTTGCTGATTAATCTGAAGATAAATGGACAATTAAAGTCATAGACTTATCCAAATGGGAGACTGTTGGATTAGGCGTCTAAGCCATGACTTATAATTTGTATTTATCTTATTAATAGAAGCAAAGTCCATTTGGGTTGCCCTCATAGCTAGCGGTTTGGCAGAAATTCCAGGAGAGAGAAAGATTGATTTATTATATGATTAATAAATCAATAGAAATAAAATAAATAGTTTATTTATATATTATGGTGATAATATATTAATTAGAAACTACATTGATTAATTAGAAATTAATCTAAAATTAATTGGAATTAATTTAGTGATTAATTTAATTAATTAAAGGTGCAAGGACTTTTCGTATTCCATGACTCTTGATTTCCATGACTCCTGGTATTCCATGACTCTTGGTTTCCATGACTCTTCGTATTCCATGACTCTTCGTATTCCATGAGTCTTGCTATAAATAAGAGCACCTGCACCCTAAAACGTGTGCCATCTCTCCTTCTTCTCTCTGGATTTTCGTCCCATCCTCCTCTCTGCTTGGGTGTGATCTCATTTGAGGCAGGACACTTGTGCTGCTTGGCTTCAAGGATTAAAACTAAAGCTTAGTTTTCTTGATTATTTTCTTTAGAAATTTTCTGTTGGACTTTATGGTTTTATTATATGTTAAATGTTAGAAAACATAGATCCAATTTAGGTTGCATGTGAACTTAGGGTTTTGGTTCATAGATTTGAAGAAAACCTTCCAGTTTGTCCCCAAAAATCGTAAAATAACGGAACCGAAATTAAGAGCACGTTCCGTCATTTTTGTTTCGATCTTCAAAATTGATTTGAAAAAAATATCGTTTCCTTATTTGTAGGTATATTAAAATGTCCATTATACCCTTAATCAGATATTTTAATTGTTTTTATTTAATTATTTCATTTTAATTACACAAATGCCACTATCATCTAAGCCCTTGATTTTTTCAATCTAATGGTCCAAAATTGGTTCTACACTCACACAATACCTACCAAATGTATTTAATACTATATATATATATATATATATATATATATATATATATATATATATATATATATATATATAGTAAAAGGAATATTTTAATTACATATATGCATAGGCCGTTTTATGAAAAGAAAAACGAAATTGCTGCAAGAAAAAGAAACATGTATGAGAACTTACAACATAAAAAATATCTTTATATTATGTGTTTATAAATTACATTTGAGCTGATAAAAGGTGGTGAGGGTAATTATCAGGTCAGCTTTTAAAAACAATCTTGTTTCAGTAAAAAAGTTAGTCAAAAAAATTTTGTCACGTTAATTTTTATATTAAAATTAGACCAGGTAGGAATTAATGTTAGAATTTGGTTAGGGTTTGAGTGGAGATCTGGATACCTATTGGATCGTGAGATCACTTTACGATCTGATATTTCTACCCTATGCCCTGGTTACAAGAAATTCAACATAGGATTATCCAAGAGGACACTCACGAATCTAAGCACAGAAAACATGAGCCAAATTGCTATGGAGATCTGAGAGAGTTTTGATGAAAAACAAGAGCTAAAGGGTGTATCTTCTCCTCAAAGAGGAGATCCGTATTTATAGCAAGACTCATGGAATACCAAGAGTCATGGAATACCAAGAGTCATGGAAACCAATAGTCATGGAATCCGAAGAGTCATGGAATTCGAAAGGTCATGGAATCCGAAGGGTCATGGAATCCGAAAGGTCATGGAATCCGAAAAGTCATGGAATCCGAAAGGTCATGGAATCCGAAAGGTCATGGAATCCGAGCCTAGGGGCGCTGCCCCCGGACCCCCGACTTGTCATCGAACCGACTATTTATTTGACCTTATACATGCGTGCACTCCGCACATACCCGAACATATATTAGGATACAAACTAAATAGCCCTTAGCTCACATGTTAGTTCCAATTACATAAAATGACCTGGTGACACTAAAATCACCAACAATCCTCCCCCATTTTAGTGTAACTCTTGAACAAACTTAACTTAATCAAAACAAACCAAACCAGTACATAAATGAAAATGTCGAAACGATTGAATTTCCACTTAGTATTATACACTTACAAATACTCGAGAATCAGGGTGTTCTAATAATTGAACTCATCAACCCATTTGAATACCAGAAGGTAAAATACATACTAGTTTATTGATCTTTCTAGCAAAGTACAACTTGACACTATTATAAAGCCGTGTGTCCTAATCCTCTCATGATCGTATCAAGGCCAAGTCCACAACCTCTTGAAGTGTAGCTACACTTCACAATCACGTAGGTAACTCCTTTCCATGTATCTGTACATACATTTAATCAAAGGAATTATTAAGAAGTTAAACTTCAACTTGGTCAACTGCAGAACCGAACACATTACCTGGGATGAATACTTCATGTGTTCCAATCTATAAGTGTGAGCTTTCCACATTGAATTCAGATCCTAATGTCATATTAGAAGGGAATTAGGTGTCTCACCATTACATAATTAGATAGACTTTAATCCCATCCCAATCGCATACTTGTGCACTAAGTCTCTTGGCAAACCCTTAGTTAAATGATCTGCCAAATTATGTTGTGATTTCACATACTCAATCGAAATTACACCATTCATGATTAGATCTCTAACCATACTGTGTCGGTCACCTAAGTGTCGACACTTGTCATTACACACTTGAGTATAAGCCCTTCCTAGAGCGGCAGCATTATCACAACGGATAGAGATATGTGCTATAGGTTTAGACCACAAAGGAATCTCATAGACCAAGTTCCTTAACCATTCAACTTCTTTACCAGCAGAACTTAAAGCAATAAACTCAGATTCCATTGTTGAGTTTACAATGCAAGTTTGCTTCTTAGAAGCCCAGGAGATAGCACCTCCCCCAAGCAAGAAAACCCAACCAGTTGTTGAGGAATGATCCTCCAGGTTGGTTATCCAACTTGCATATTAATGTCCTTCCAATACTAAAGGATATCCCAAGTAACTCAATCCATAATCCATGGTTCCCTTGAGATACTTAAATACTCTATTCACTGCTTGCCAATGTTGAGCATTAGGATTCTTCGTATATCTACTCAATTTTCCCACAGCAAAAGCAATATCAGGCCTGGTATTTGTCATAGCATACATCAAGCTACCAATGGCCTTAGAGTATTCTAATTGTGAAATAGGAGTTCCTTTGTTCTCCATCAATTTCACACTTGGATCCATGGGAGTGCTCACCGGTGAACAATCGGCAAAATTAAACCGCTTGAGAATTTTCTCAATATAATGACTCTGAGTCATTACCAATCCTTTGTTCATCCTCTTAATTCTTATTCCAAGAATCACATCGGCCTCTCCTAAATCCTTCATGGAAAACATAGATGACAACAGTTTCTTTGTTTCATCTACTTGATTTTGGTCAGTACCGAAAATCAACATGTCATCTACATATAAGCAAATGATCACTCCAGCACCAGTAGCATCATCGAATCTACTGTAAACACATTTGTCACTTTGGTTTAACTTAAAACCAGAGGACAAAATCACCTCATCAAAATTTTGATGCCATTTCTTGGGCGCTTTTTCAGCACGTACAAAGATTTCTCAAGTTTACATACCATATGCTCTTTACCGGGCATAACGAAACCTTTCGGTTGTTTCGTGTAAACTTCCTCATCGAGTTCGCCATTCAAAAAAGGCTGTTTTCACATCCATTTGATGAATGATCAGATTATGGATGCTTGCCAAGGCAATCAACAATCTAATGGTAGAGATACGTGCAACCGGAGCATACGTATTGAAATAGTAAACATCGGGTTTTTGTCTAAAACCTTGAATGACTAACTGGGATTTGAACTTGTTAATAGTTCCATTAACATTCATTTTCTTTTTGAAAATCCATTTTCAACCAAGTGGTTTAGAACCTGGAGGCAAATCAGCTAACACCCAAGTGTTATTCTCAAGAATTGATGACATTTCGTCATCGATTGCTTCCTTCCATAAAATTACATCTCGAGACTGCATGGCCTCTTGATATGTCTTTGGATCATCCTCAATACTATAACAATACGATTATTGAAGAACCTCATCATCCCTTGTTCCTTCCACCAAATACATTTGGAAATCGGAACCGAAATTTTTCAGGATTTTGCCTCTTTTGCTCGTTCGAAGCTCTCGTGTTTCTGGTTCAACAAAACTGTTTAAACCATCTGAACTTTCTGGATTTTGCACCTCATTAGTGCCAAAAGTCAGATCCTTAGGCCTTTGAATAGATGAGAAACGCATCTCATCAAAAATTGCATCTCGTGACTCGATAATGGTGTGAACCGATACCGAATCATTAGGATCAATCACATAGAACCTATATGCCTTGGAGTGTTCCGCATATCCAATGAATATACAATCTATTCCACATTCCCCCAAAGTTGACCTTTTGGGATCGGTTAGTTTTACAACTGCCCGACATCCCCAAACCCGAAAATAACTAAAATTCGGATTTTCCTTGAACCAAAGTTCATATGGGACTGTTTTGTTCTTTTTATTTGGAACCCTATTTAATAAATAGCAGGCCGTTAACATGGCCTCTCCCCAGAATCCATTACTCAATCCCGAGTATGACAACATCGAGTTTACCATTTCCTTTAAAACTCGAATTTTGCGTTCAGCAATTCCATTCTGTGGAGGCGAGTAAGGTGCTGTGGTCTCATGAATGATACCCACTGATTGGAAGTATATGGGATCTATATATTCACCTCCCCTACCAGTCCGAAGACGTCTAACCAAACTGCCCAATTGCAATTCCACCTCGGTTTTGTATATTTTGAACTTTTCCAATGCTTCATTTTTAGCATTAAGCAAATACACGTAGCAAAACCGGGTACAGTCATCGATGAATGTGACGACATATCGTTTACCACCCAAGGAAGGAGTAGAGTGAAAGTCACACAGGTCACTGTATACAAGTTCCAAAACAGTCGAATTTCTAGTAACATTAGGAAAGGGCTGTTTTGTCACTTTTGTGAGCATGCATGTTTTACATTTATCAGAAGTTATGTCAAAGGCTGGAATTAATCCATCTTATGACATCTCATGCATCCTTTTAAAATTGACATGACCTAATATTGCATGCCAAAGCATAGATTTGTCAACATTAGAAGCAGAAGATACAAATGCATAATTTTGAACAGGTAATAATTCGTCAACAAGATTCAAACGAAACATTCTATTATTCAAATATCCAAAAACAATAAACATTCCACCCCGAGACAAAATAAACTTATTTGACTCAATAACTTGTTTAAAACCATCAAAATTCAAACAACTAGAACTAACAAGATTCTTTCGAATCTTAGGAACAAACAAAACATCAAAAAGCGTAATAGTCTTTCCAGAAGTAAATTCAAGACATACGACACCAAAACCACAAATAGGAATAAAAGAATCGTCTCCCATCCTTAGCACCGATCCATCATCAAGCAGTGTTAGTGTTTCAAACATCCGTTTATCCTTGCATACATAGTTCGTTGCCCCGGAGTCGATCCACCAAGCAACATCATCATCCTGTACATAGAATGATTCAGGAATAAGTGAAACATAATAAACATAATTCTGTTTAGAATTATCAAAGTTAGTCAAAAACTGACCTCCTTTAACTTGGCCCGAAGACCAGTTCACACTTCCATTGGCTCCATGGTTTCCAGCACCATTATTGTTGCCTAAGTTCACATGACAATCGCGCTTGCAATGTCCCACCTTATGGCACCTCCAACAAACCAGATCCTTTTTCTTTTTGTTGGGGTTATTTGGGACATGTTCCTGCTTACGTTTGCCATGTCCTTTATTGTTCGGGATCCTTGGTTTGTTTTCAACCACATGAAGAGAGGGCTATCCAGGTTCAACCTTTCCTTTTGTTTTGTCAATATCCTTCGCCCGAAGAGATTCTTCAATGCGAATATGACTAGCAAGTTGAACCATTGACAGTGCCTCATTTTGATGTTTCAAGTTATGTTTGAAATCCTTCCAGGACGGTGGAAGTTTGTCAATCACACTTGACACAACAATGGATTCGTCCATATTCATTTTGTGTAGTTTAAATTGACCATAAATAGCAAGAAGTTCATTGAATTGTACAGTAACAGACCTTGAATCGACCATTTTATAACTATTAAAGTCACTAACCAGGAACTTCTTACTAGAAGCGTCCTCCGTGATGTATTTCAATTCAAGAGTGTCCCACAATTCCTTGGCAGTTAAAGCATCACCATGGATATCGAATAAAGCATCAGACATACCATTCAAAATGTGACCTTTGTAGATGTAGTCATCATTGTCCCACTTTTGTCTCTTCCAGGTCTCTTCAAGGGATTCTTCAGCACCTTCCTCAGGCATGGTTGGTCTTGGAGTAGTCAGCACGTATGCTGCTTTCAGAGTGGTCAGCATGAAGTGCATCTTCTTCTTCCAGCGCCTGAAATCAACGCCTTCAAACTTCTCCAGTTTTGCAAACTTCGTAGTCATCTCGCGGATTGTTTCAGCCATATCTAGAAACAGGATATATATCAGTTCGATTGTTAGAATTTGGTTAGGGTTTGAGTGGAGATTTGGATACCTCTTGGATCGTGAGATCACTTTCCGAACTGATATTTCTACCCTATGCCCGGGTTACAAGAAATTCAGCATAGGATAATCCAAGAGGACACTCACGAATCTAGGCACAGAAAACGTGAGCCAAATTGGTATGGAGATCTGAGAGAGTTTTGAGGAAAAACGAGAGCTAAAGGGTGTATCTTCTCCTCAAAGAGGAGAGTCGTATTTATAACAAGACTCATGGAATACCAAGAGTCATGGAAACCAAGAGTCATGGAATACCAAGAGTCATGGAAACCAAGAGTCATGGAATCCGAAGAGTCATGGAAGCCGAAGAGTCATGGAATCCGAAAGTCATGGAATCCGAAGAGTCATGGAATCCGAAAGGTCATGGAATCCGAGCCCAAGGGCGCTGCCCCCGGAACGTCGACTTGCCGTCGAACCGGCTATTTATTTGACCTTATACATGCATGCACTCCACACATACCCGAACATATATTAAGATACAAACTAAATAGCCCTTAGCTCACATGTTAGTTCCAATTACATAAAATGACCTGGTGACACTAAAATCACCGACAATTAATGTGGTCTAATTGTAACTTGAATTGGATTTTTGTAAATTAATTTCATTTCTGTAGAATTATTTGCATTTAAAGTGATATTTTTGAAATTTTTGTCGATTTGTTTGATTTAAAGAGATATTTTGTAATTTTTGGCAACTAAAGGCCATTTTAGTTAATTTAAATAATATAAGGTTTAACTATGATATTTTTTTCAATTATATGAGGCTATACGTCCGTAATTATACATGAAAATGTAGTTGTTTGGTATGTAATAATCGAAAAAGCGGGTTGGTTAGGTTTCAAAACTGAGTTTTTAAAGTAGGTTGTTATAAAAACATTTTGTACAGAGTAAGTTGGTGAAAAAACCAGTTTGTACATTTGTACAAAGTAGGTTGCTAAAATAAACGGTTTGTACAAAGTAGGTTTGCTAAAAGTCCCCCCCTCTACAGGTTAGATTTCTAAAAACTTTTTTTTTTGCTAAATAACTGGTTTGTACAGAGTAGGTTGCTAAAATAACAGGTTTGTACAAAGTAGGTTTGCTAAAAAAACCATTTTATACAAAGTAGGTGTGTTAAAAGTACCTAGGTGTGTTAAAAGTACCCCATGTACAGGTAAGATGTCTAATTTTTTTTGTTTAAATAACCGGTTTGTACAAAATAGGTTGCCTTTCAAGTAGGTTGCTAAAATAACCGGTCTGTACAAAGTAGGTTCCTAAATAATCCATTTCTTTAAAGTAGGTTGCTATAAAAACAACTTTTTTACAAAGTAGGTTTTCTATAAACCATCTGTTGTGGTTAGTTTTTTTAAAAAAGTGAAATCTTTTTCCTGTTTTACCCTCTGTAGTGATTAGCGAGAAAAAATTAACGATAATGGGCTGTTTTACCATCTACATGAGTGTATACATGTAACATCCTGAAATTTAAGGTGAATTTAAAAAATTTTAATCACTTTAATTTAAAGAAAACCACTTTATTTAATTTTCATAAAACACCCAACAATTTATAAATCTAGTAAAACATCCATAATTAACACGAGTTAACAGTAATCAAATATCAGCGGAAACATCAACTTAATTTATAAGTCTCAAATGAAGCAGCACAGTGTATACGCGTCACGCCTTTCCATCTTCCACATCTAAAGAACCTGAAACAGTAAGTTATATAGGGAAAGGGTAAGCACACAGCTTAGTGAATTTCAACACGTACATAATATATCAATCAAGCATGCCTTGCTAACAAACACAGCTTACCACATAAATCACCCAGCGGTGGTATCACCACATAATGCACCCAGCAGTGGTGTGACCATCCACATAATGCACCCAGCACTGGCATGGTCTCATAATGCACACAGCAATGATAATACTACATAATGCACCCAGCAGTAGTATCACCACTATATTTAAAACAATGCACTCAGTATAGCACAAACCACACATATCACATATATCACGAAACACATATATAATGTCAAACTCATATTCACAACACAACACAGCAGGGAATGAATGACATCAATACTATGCAGTGAGAAACTCGCCTGATTGTAGTTTAGCGTTTATCTTTCTTTGCTTTGTATTCCCTTTCAACCTTAACTGTTAACATAATAAGAAATCTATCATTTCTTAATCCTTAACTATATTATAGTCGCATCATTAAACCCTTCAATAATTCCAACATGATACTCCATGATTTATCAAGTAAAGAACGGCCAACATGATACTCCATAATTTATCAAGTAAAGAACGGCCAGGTAGAAGATTAGATGGGGTGGCAGGATCCTTTCAGCATTTTAGCCTTTCGGAAAATCCAACAACCAGATCCCAAGTAATCGGCCTAGTCACCGTCCTCGTAAGTAAATCAATCGGTATTATTTTCGGAATTACGAATTGTTATAATAACGACGTTTTTAAGGTTTTTATTTATTATTGTTGGAAATAAGTATAATATAACATACGTTATACTTATTAAATATTGTACTTCTTACCACACAAATTATTTTACAATACTTAATTAAGTTATAGAAAGGTTTGTGGTTACCTTATGACAGTTCGTCGGGATCTAGAATTCCTGCATTTGGCTTTTGAGTCTCCTTCCGCTCACTACTTACTCTCAAGTACTTAGCAAATTCTATGGAATGGTTTGTGATTTATTTGTGTGGTTTATGAGATGTTTTGGGGGGTATTTATACTTGAAAAACTAGCATGCCACTTGAAAAACTAGCATGCCACTTTTGACCAAAGATTTTATTAATATAAATTTATTTAAATTGAAGACCTTCTAGAAGCAGCCTCTTCAAGACTGGTTTAGCTGACCTTAAACCCATTCAATTCAGGTTTTTATTTTATATTCTGAAAACTCATCTTAATACCTTTTCAGGGACATATGGTATGTATTTATATGATTTTTCTATGATTTATTATAAATTTTTGAAAACAGACTATCTAATCCGTCAATTTCGAACTAATCAGTTAAGATTGCATTTTTCACCATAGATAATGCCATTTTCAAGCTTACTATTATTTTTATGAATTGTACTAGACTCAATTTTTAAACTTTGTGCACTGGTTTGAGGTCCAAACGATTTTCATAGAATTAATTATGATTTTTTTTAAAAACGGCACACAATGCTGATTTTCATATGAAATTATAACTAAAGTTTTTCTTAGATTTATCGCTACCAAATTATTATATTTATTACGCCAGAATAAATATTAAAAAATACGTACCGAGAAACGGGGTGTTACAATACAATGCAAATACAATCTCCCTCCCAAAAATAGTTTCTACAAAGTAGGTTTCTAAAAAAAAACCAGTTTCTACAAAGTAGGTTGCTAAAAGAACCTGTTTCATCATATATTGCTAATTACAATCTCATTAGAAACTTCATTAGCCAATCTGTAATACAAACTTCATTAGCCAATATGTAATCAAATACATAAACTGCAACTATAATAAAACTCAATTTCCTAAAGGGGCATAAAACACAACTATTATAAACAAAATATTGATAAGCTTGCTTCAGTAGTCCCAATTTAAATAAAATATATTGCTAATTACAATCTCATTACAAAGTTGGTTGCTATTTACACAAATTATATTTTTCTTTTTTTATGAGAAATTTTTATTTATTACTTTAGAAACCGATAGATGAAACCGAACCGGTTCCAAATGGTAGCTTTTGAAAATATGATTGTAATACATAATCATTTAAAAAAATCAATTTTCAATACAAATATACCACCAATATAATATAAAATTATTAAATACATTTTTATCAAATATGAACCCGTTTAATATACGGTCTCTAATATGGTTTTAAATAAATAAAATTCCAAAATAGATGATGAATATCATTAATAATAACTAGTGTTTAACCCGTGCTACGCACAGGATTGATTGGATCTCGGGGTACCTTTCCTGTAAGTGGGTTGGATGGGTTGCGATGGTTGTTGAAAGTTATATTCCCATATGTCCAAAACACAGGCTGGGGAAAGAACCGGTCCAGATTTCATGCAACCCATTTAAACCGTAGGCTTTGTTTGATGTCTAAGAAGGGTTGAAGCTAACATTTCTGCAAAGAAATGGTAAAAGGCAAATAAGTAATTTTAGCTTTTGAAAACCCTTAAATTGAATTTTTTTTGTAATACCCAAATTGACATGAACATCGTTGTCCACTTTGACATAGAATTTTGCATCCCATTTGGCAAATCTAAAAAATAATGAAAGTAGAATGCTATAATACAAAAAAAATTGAAAGTAGAATGCTATAATGCACAAAGAAATGCAAATACCCCCGTGCGATGCGGCGGGAATCCTGGAAATGACTATTTTTACAAAGAGGGAAAAAGAGTCATATCTTCTATGTTCTCCGGATCAACTTTGTATAAACTGAGAGGGTGCACTGGAAAAATATATGTTCATGGAAGATATTAGTAGTGTCGTCGACATATGATGAAGTATTAGTCAACTTAAAATATATGTGATCAATATAATATTTAATACGTGATCGATATATGATTTAAAAAGTAATCACCTTACCTTAACTTGTGGGTTCGTTTGATTGGCACACCAGATCCAGTTAACCCTTTTGTTAGAAAGCACATGAAAGTCGTCGCAAGTTATTGAATACTTGCTCGATTCTTTGGAACTGTATATCAAGTTCAAATGCAAAGTTGCAAACACTCGTCAGGATGTTCTTAAAGAAAATATGCAACTCTTTGTAGGTTAACCATTCGTACGAACTTAAGTGACAAATTAGTGGGACTAAAAAAAACACGTCAAACAATACAGAACATGTGTAGCAACGGTACACAAGAAGCCCACTAAAATTCAATCAAACTTGAAGGATGAAGGAGAACCTGGTTTTGGCTCACTGCTGCCATCGCCATGGAAACGTGAATCAAACACCAACTCGAATTGAAGCTATATGAGTCCTCCTCCATGTTGGACCTCGTGATTGCTTCTGTGGCATTAGTAGTCATTATTTGTGGCATTAGTAGTCATTATTTGTAAAGATATTTTTAATAAAGAATTTACAAACACAAATAATTCCACCATCATTGTGATAATTTGTAAGATTCGCGTTGTTTGTTCATTTTGAAGATTATATACATCTATGCAAATCTACACCAATTAAACCAATAACAAAGGCTTACTATCTCCCCCAACCCAAAGAGAGAGAGAATTATAGAATGCTATATAGCAAGAGTATTGTAGTCTATTACTTTTGGCATACGCATGAAAGTAGAATGCTAATATTTTTACATTAAAAATAAGATTAAATTAGCATGCTAGTTTTAGCTTGAAAATGAAAGTAATACCCCTTGTTTTGGTGCATTATTTTTTGCTTATTTCCAAGTTAAGGTAAATTTTCTACCAAAATTGTTACATGGATACATCGCCTATTTTGCTTCGGTTTTACTCCTGGCATTTATTGATGTGGTTCGTGGTATAATGGAATTATATCTACCTTTATCTCCACCATATCTAACCCACAAATTTTCATAGCAATGTCATATACGCTTTTAAGTAGATTATATTAAAATTTGAAAGAGCATACCGTTGTAGCTTAAATTTTCAAAGCAATGTCATATGGGCTTGACATCATACTTAATTCACAACATAAGCTCATTTAAATCATGTAAATGAGGTTATGTATCCCAAACTTATTCGTAAAGAATGCCATTTTGGGTTGATTATTAGCATTGAAATGGGTTGCCATTTTGGGCTGATTATTCGTCATTGTGGGCTGTTAGAATGGCTGTATTTGTCTGCTTTTTTTGGTCATTTTGGGTTGCCATAATGGGTTTACATTTCAGCATTTGGGGAGGAGATAAAATGAAGCAATGAGCTGCTGCGTTTGGGTTTACTTTTGAAGGCTTTGGGTCTGCCATTTAACCGATTTTAGACTGAAAGAATTGACCCAGTTGAATTGCATTATTATTATCTGTAATAATTACAATGTGTTTTTTTGTTTAATCTATAATAGCAACATTTATAATTTTGTAAAAATCAGATTATGGTACATTGCCTTCTTCCCTTGCAGGTGAACTGTGTAAGGTTGCTTCCGGAAGGTTCACTTGAGTAAACGCTTCAATTACAGGGGTTGACTTGTTAGGATATTGGACAATTGGTCATGGGGTTGTTGATGGGACAATTGGGATTTATGACTATAGGGATGTTTGAAGAAGCTGTAGGTTCCTGAAAGATCAAAATACAGAATTATGTAATCCTATCGATATTAATATGTCATATAATCATATAAAAAATAGCATTTTGAAAAAGAATAGTTAGTAGTTACCTTTAACCTTCTTTCTACTTCAACATCTGTTATTCCATCAAAACCAAGTGGTTCTTTGCTTCCATTCAAAACGGAAGCTTCATCCTGATAACCATTAGGAAATTAGCAACCACAAAAAAAGTAAAAAACAAAAAGGGGGAAGAAATTACCTAACTAAACGAATTTATAATACATTATCTAATTTAACACCAAAATTATGATAGCAACCTGGCAATCAGATTCAAAATTGGGTAATTCGGGCATCTTCTCAATGTACTTGACAGCATCACCCCATTATACACACCATAATATCCCTGTGACCAATCTCCCATTACTCTCATTAGAACTCGTCATCGTATATACTGTTACAAACATTAGATAAACTATAATATTATTTCATAGTTTCAAAACCGTTTTGGAAAATCAAGTCACTCGATCGATAACATACCTCGGTGTCGATGTAGTAGGCCCAAAATTGAATAACCGCTCGATCTGCAGGATCTGATGGAATGAGTTTTTAAGCATCGGGGAAGATTTCTTCTAAGCAATCGATTATGATATGTGATTCACAAAGCGGAGGTTTGTTTGGTTGTATAAGAACAGGGACTCTTTTTAGAAGTGGATTTGATGCCAATAAGAGCTCACTTTTGTTATCGAAATCTTCCTCCACGTACTCGTAATTGATAGATTTGAGATTGAGGACGAATTGAACTCTGTTGACGAATGGACTTGCGACGGAGCCAAGAAACTTTATTTGACTGGTTTCCGCCATTGAATAAGATTGATGCATTCAACATTTCGTTAGGGGAATTTCGTGTTCGATTCGGCCCTGAGATTGAGAAACGTGAATCAAACACCAACTCCAGGTTGGACCTCGTGATTGCTTCTGTGATTGCTGAGTTTTGGGTGTAATGGAAAAGAGAAGTGAGGTGTCGTGAAGAGAGGGTGAAGAGAGGGAGCGGTGGAAGAAATATGGCGGAACATGATTGGCAAATAAAACCCACCCCTTAAAACCATGTTTCAGTTATATCATCTTTATATACAGAATGGTTAATACTTTATAGTTGCTTGGTCATAAATGAATTCTTAGTTTGTTTGAATATAAAAGTATGAAGAAAAACCCCCATAAAATTGTATGGTTGGAAGAAAATATTATTTGTCGGTAATACTAAATTCATGAAGTTGGGTATCATTTCATGAAGATTCACTGTTCTTCATAATGATAAATAATAGAATTTGATCAAAATATCTTTTCTTTTAAAATAATTTATAATTATTTTTATAATATATACGTTTTAAACTAGTTTAATCTATATAACAATAATAAAAGGAATTGAAAGAAACACAACTCCGAAGCCAGCGATCTTATGAAAATAAAACACCAATATAATATAAAATTATTAAATACATTTTTTTTGCCGTTCAAATAAAACACTCCAACATTCTCGTTGTTTATACTCTCTCGCTCTGTCCCTTTGTTCCCCGTTGACTCGCCATTCTTCTGCTGATTACTGCCGTTGCTTCTGTAGTTTCCGCCCGCATCTTTCTCGGCCTTTGTCTCTGTTGATTATTTCTCTATCATCGGCGCTTCAGGTAAACATCCTTACAAGTTCGTTTCACTTCTTGTTAGACAAATTCACTTACTAATCGCAAATCACATCATAATCATTTGTCTTTTCATCAACAGGCGATTAAGATTTTGTTTATTTCAGCTACTTTTCTTTAGTTTTGTATGTCCGTTAGAACAGTACACAGTCCAACCTGTTATTGCGTGAAGTCCAGAATGATAAAATTAGATACTAAATCAATCAAGTAATGCCCTGTTCATTTGAAAATAAGCTGGGTTAGGTTTCTGTTCCAGGTACAAATTTGATATGGGATTTCTTTGTAGATTTGACACATACCATATTGGTCAGTAAATACCAATGCGGTCACTCTGTTTTCAAAAATAAGATGCAATTCAAAATTGATAGTGATATCTATATTCTTGTGTATAAAGTGCATTTGCCTTTGATGTTTCATCTAGTATAGAGTTTGATATCAAACTCTTAGAGTGCATGAGTTGTTAGTTTTTAGAAAAACATATCTTTTGGAACAAGCCCTTCAATGTTAGTCGGAATCTTTTAAATGTATGCTGATACTAGACAAGATAAATTTAAAGTTGAAAAGATTGTTCTTGCTAATTCTCGGGATCTATAAATGTCCATATCAAGAAACTTATTCTTTTTTATGCCTTTGGATCTTTTAATTGTTTGTTGATATCTAGTCAAAGCTTGAAATTGGCTATATGTTTTGCAATTCCTTTCATGGGTGGTAATAGTGGTTCTTGTAGTTGTTTATAGAATGGTATTTGGTGTTGATATGTTTCAAATGGATTTTATTTAGACAATAGTACGGATGTTAATGTGGGTTAATCAAATCAAAACAGAGATGTTGTAGGTTAAATGAATAAATTGGTAATGATATTTTCTTTCTCCTAACTTAGCCGAATAACAGGCTAACCAATTCAATTAAGTGAGTAGCTGCCTTTTAAATAATCGCAGAGATTTAAAATAAGAAAATCGAGAAACGTCTCTTTGTATTTCAAAAACAGCAGCAACGCAACTAGCAGCTTCTGTTGTGTTTCTTTTTCTGGTGTTCATATGCCCAAGCTTGATTCCTGTATGCCCCTTCACACAAAACAACACATGTTAGAACTAATTACCTGCTATAAAATGGTCTTTGATGAGATTTAAGTTGCATATTGTAAATAAAAATAATTTGGATCTTATGTAGAGACATTATGTATGGGATCGGGACATCGAAGCACAAGTGAGGAATGCCGGTGAAACCAACTTTCATAAACCGATAACGTGTAGAGGAGTTTCAGAGCTTAGTGAGATACACCCACATATAAGGAGTGAAGAATCATTAACACATAACTCATAATGGCTGTTTTATCTGAACTTCCAGAAGGTTCATCATCTTCTTCGTCAACTCATGGTCATAGTTCATCAACTTGTGGTCACAGTTCATCAACTGATCATGGTCATAGATATGACGTGTTTTTAAGTTTTAGAGGTGTTGACACTCGTCGTAGTTTCACTGATCATCTTCATAAGTCCCTCATTGATGCCAATATCAAAACCTTCTTGGATGATGAAGATATTGAAACAGGCGACGATCTGAAACCAGAATTGGAGAGTGCAATTAAGGCATCTCGGGCTTCCATTATCGTGTTGTCCAAGAATTACGCTACTTCAACATGGTGCCTCGACGAATTGGTTCTGATCCTTGAGCAACGTATGACATCCAACCATATTGTCATCCCCATATTTTATCATGTTGAGCCCACCCATGTCAGGAAGCAACAAAGTAGCTTTGGAGAGGCAATGGCTAAACATAAAAAGACAATGGAGTCACTAACAGATGTAAATAAAAAAAGTCAATGGACTCAAAAGATGGACCACTGGAATAAAGCACTTTCAGAAGTTGCTAATTTAAAAGGGAATGATGTAAATGGCAGGTAATCACTATGTACTCACATTTCCATACACCTTCAATTTTCTTTAAGTAAACACATGAAATTTCAATACCATCTTCTCTTACCTGTAAGTAGTAGAGATCGAATAACCTATAACTGGCAGTCTTTAGACACATGCAAAACGACATAGATAGTTAAATTTAATGGTCCTGTAGAAACATAGTGAAGTGCAAATACGATATAGTCTTGATGTGAAGAACTTAACTAAAAATAAAGCTATGATATAATTTTGATTTGGATCTTTGAATAAATTAAATATCCAATTCTGGTAAGCTGTGTTTTTTAGTTCTTATTAAGTTAAGTTTCAGGCGAGAGACCGAGTTCATTGAAGAAATTGTAAAGGACATCCACCGTAGGTTACATGTACCCATAAGGAGTGTTCGACCACAACTTATTGGGATGAAGTTTTCCATTGATTACATCACTTCATGGTTGAAAGATGAATCCTCATATATTGCGGACATACTCACTATATGGGGTATGGGCGGCATCGGGAAGACATCTTTAGCCAAATATGTCTACAGGCTACATTGTCATGATTTTCACATAAGCAGCTATATTGAAGATATCGGTAGGAGATGTGATTGTAAGGTTAATGGCTTGCTTGATTTACAACAAAAACTATGCAATGACATTTTAAAAACAAGCTCAGTTCAAGTTCATGATGTTTCAACATACACCTCAAAGATAGAGGATGCAGTATCCAGTAAAAGGGTCTTTCTAGTTCTTGATGATGTCAGCAGTCTTGATCAGTTAAATGCATTACTTGGAAGTAAAGGTTTTCATCCCGGAAGTAAAATTATAATAACAACAAAGAACACGTGGTTGACAGAGAGTTGTGCACTGTTTAAAACAAACATTAAACCCAAGCATGAAAGGCATTGGCTACGAGGCTTAGATGAAACTGAATCACAACAACTTTTGTGCTTCCATGCATTTATGTCCAACCATCCCACAAAAGGTTATGAAGAGGTGTCATATAAGCTTGTAAAGTATTGTCAAGGGAATCCATTGGCTCTTGAAGTTTTGGGGAAGTGTCTACATAATCGGGATGTGGCTTATTGGGAAGGGTGCATAGAAGGGCTAAAGAAAGAAACAAATTCCGGTATAAATGATGTCTTGAGGATGAGCTTTGATTCTTTGCCATCTAACAATGATAAAAAGCTGTTTAAGTATATTGCTTGTTATTTTGTTGGGATAGATCGAGATGTTACCGAAACAATATTAAATGCATGTGATATAAACACAAGATCTGGAATCACGAATCTCCTTGACCGACTCCTTGTTAGTATTGGAAAGAATAACGAATTGAAGATGCATCAGTTGATTCAAGATATGGGAAGATTCATAGTACGTCAAGAATCAGACAAGCCGTGGAAGCGAAGTCTAATATGGTGTCATGAGGAGTCGTTTGAAGTGTTAAAACGAAAAAAGGTAATTAAGAAGCCATGTATTCTTGTTAGTTGTCTGCATGTCCAACATATTTTGTATTGTCTAATATCTTTTCATTTGCATTGTGTTTCTTCTTAGGGTAAGGGAAATCTTCTAGGCCTTGCCCTTGACATGCGTATGCTTGAGGAAGAGTTGGGTGCATCATTTGAGGTGGAAACAGATGTTTTAAGTAACATGGATGGTCTGATGCTACTACAACTCAATTATGTACACATGAAGGGGTCTTATGAGAACTTTCCACGAGAATTAAGAAGCTTGTGTATGCATGGGTTTCCTTTAAAGTCTATACCTTCAGACTTGCCTATGGAGAAACTTGTTGCTCTTGACCTGTCATATAGTGATATTGAATCATTTGTCGGTTGTAATAGTAATCCACAATGACTTGAGAAGAGGCAAAAGGTAAATTGTATTTATCTATTATTCATACATGTGAGTTAATGAATTTCAATATTATTCTAACTTATTTCTATTTCTACAGTTGGATGGATCGCGCTTAAAATACAAAAGGTTTCTTCGATCATTGAAGGTTCTTAATTTAAGTTTTTGTAAACAACTTCGTAGTCTTGGTGACTTTGACCAAGTCCCCGCACTTGAGAGGCTGATAGTTCGAAATTGCACTGGTTTGCTTGAGGTTAGTGAATCAATCGGCCAATGTGTTGAACTTGTCCTCATTGATCTGAGCTATTGCAACAAGCTTGAAAAACTTCCAAGAATCAGAGGCATGTTAAAGAAGGTTAATATACTATTGCTTGATGGTTGTAACCTTGGTGAATCGAGAACTGAGAATAGGGATATGGATTCACTGGAAATAAATAGAAGAAACTCTTTCTTCGACTTTGTAGGTGTTATAACAAGTGATTTGAAGTTCTTTGCACTCTCTTTACCGAGGTCTTTAGTAAGTTTGTCGCTTGCAAATAATAATTTGTCCAATGAATCATTTCCCATGGACTTTAGTTGCCTATCCATGTTAGAGGAATTATATTTAGATGGGAATCCTATTGACTTCATGCCCAATTGTGTGAGAACCCTTCCTAGGCTTGAAAGACTTAGTATGGAGAACTGTACAAAACTGAAATCAATCGAGCATCCTCCACATACACTAAGAGAGTTGTGGCTGTTATCTTCTCATCAAGAGCCTCATGTAGAAAAAGTTGTATTTGATCCAAAAATGTCCCCACTTCAGATAGATGTACCCTGGTTTGACTTCAACACTTGCCCATATGAAGTTGAAGGCATGGTGAAAATCCAAGCAATGGTGGATGTTGAGGAAAAGGTATTACGTAGCCTGGGCTGGACTAATATAGCCTTCCTAAATGATGGGCACAAGGGAACTAATTCTTCAAAATCTGAAATCCAGGTTTTGTGTAGTTAACTATTCTTCTTTAAATAAGTTTGTATAATACTATTATTATGGTGATTAATTAAGGTGGTTGTATTTGGCAGATGTTTTATGAATTTGGAATATTTAGTACAAAGTATGAGGCGGAGGAGATGCCGAGTTGGTTTAGGCATAGAAGCGCAGGGCCATCAATATCATTTACCATGCCATCATCTCCAAACAAACTTGGAGGACTCAACTTTTGCTCCCTGCACATGTCGAAAATTTCCTTTGAGAGGTTTGGATATGATGATCATTTCCCTCTTGAGCCAATGATCACAATTAATAATATAACAAAGAACCGCATGTGGATATACGAACGTCACTTGGACAAATATGTAGGTCGAGAATGCTACATTTTCTTAAGCCATTGGATGTTTGGGATGAATGAGATGGAGGGTGGTGACCACATTACGATTACTGTTACTGTGCCATGCAATGATTTCATAAAGGAGTGTGGGGTGAGTCTTGTGTACGATGATGAAGAAGAAGAAGACGCGTTAGGTTATTACAAGTCATGGAATCACATCATTGGTGGAGATCTCTCTCATTTTCAAACAATTACAGGAGAATACATCCTAGACATCAAGCGATTTTCCAGTTCTGGCATTGCAGTGTTTCCCTATCATCGTAAATTTGTTCCAGACGGCCCCCACTATCAAGGTACATGTCATTTTTTTTTGTTGTGTCTTATGTATAATGACTTGAACCATGCCCCTATTTCTTTAAATAGATGCATAATGACCCTTCTATTTTAATAGTTGAATAATAGCCTAACTCTTTTAAATACATGGATAATATGACCTAACCTCACTCGTTTATTTTGTTATTTTGTTTGACCTCTACAATGAGAGTTTATTATAATGGGTCGACCGAAGTATTGATCCTTTAAATGGGTTGATTTGTTACATCAGTTGTTTAAGTCTTTTGATGTGTTTGGATGACATAAATATGTCTAAGACCCAATACAATTACTCTGTCCAAGTGGATGTCTGTGAATAATGATTATCGCATAACTTTTTCTCTCTTTTCAGCACAAAAGGAATGGTCTTGGTTCAGAGCTTTTTCTCAAAGAAATCCAGGCACAATTGGTAGCGCACATGAGGTATATACACTTTGACAACAAATCTGTCTCTCATCACATGAATAAAATATGTACGCACTCCAAAAATGTATCATATCTGTATTGGTCTAATGTTCTCCAACTATTTACAATATTCTATGTCAAATACATGATATCTTAGGAAATTATTGTCAATTGTTTTTAGTTAATTTCGAATTTCAAAATTTTGGTTGTGCTACCGCAATAGAATTGTCCTTATAAGACAGTTGTGATTTTGGAATCATTGAGTACCATCACGAATTTCTATTTATAGTTTGTGTAATCACTATGTGTTGATAATGATATCACTAGGGTCGATTTCTCACCAATGTCATGTGCAAGCATGACATATAAAAGCAATTTTGACACCGATATATCGATTTGTCATCTTTTATAGATAAGGAATTGTTTTAGCATATTGCTTGTTTTTAAGGAACCTTATTAATAGATGCCTTCTTAGGAAGAGATGTAGTTGATCATAAAGTTAAGATGCCGTGGAAATGTAGTCATCATAAGGAGTCATTAAGTCTGTTGAATGAAGAAATGCAACATAATATATATAGTTATATACTTCAAAGTAACTATCTTTTTTCATAGCATTTTGCAGTATATCTTTGTATATTTATGTAACTTTTATAATTTTCTTACTTCTCCTTAATTCATAGGGCAAGGGGGAATCTTCAGGGTCATCAGATTTTCGTTAAGAGGAGAATATTTATTGGGTACCTGCCAATTTATGCCGACTAACAACGTACTTTATCTCATCAGTTTATGCTCTTGCCCGCCTCTTTTGAATAAACTATAGCCATTCATAAAAAAAGATATCATTTTGATAATTGTCTTTTTGTCAATTTTGTTAATTATGATTCTGTTTTTCTTTAGTATAGCATTGCACTTTTATTTCTTCTTCTAATAGCATTGTACTTCCCAATTATATCCTAGAAGGGCATTGTATTTTAAAAAACTATTCATTATAGCAATGTATAACCGTCTGGCTGTTGTACATGTCATGTCATTATGTGTTTTGCTGACATGGCACAACTAAGATGACATTCAGAGGCCATTATAAATATCAAGTGGATACAATTAAAATGACATGGCTTAACATAATTTGGTTGTCGAGTTTTTCTTGTGCAAGATTGTTTTCTAAATGGTTATGGAAATAGTTTCAATTTTGGCAACATTTTGCTTACTGAATAATTTAAGAATGCTTAAATGTGATGTGGCTTGTAAAAGTTTGGTTAATACTTGTTGCTAGTCATGGTTCAATGTTTTTCGCTGCTACTTGTTCAATAAGACGAAATTGCATTTCAACTAGGAAAGTTATTTGTTCTAGCGGGATTGGTCTCAACATGCCAAACACTATAAATATCATCTCAATTACATCATCAAAGTTTCATGTTATAAAAGCAAAAAATAAATAAACTTGGTTGAAGGAGTTTCGAGAAGTAATCAACAATCTGTAAGCTTTTAAAGCAAAAAAAAAAAAAAAAAAAAAAATGAAATAAACAAAGAGACCGATTTAATTACATGAGATGGCCCACATAATGAGCGCGAGAATATTTTGGTGTAATTGTGGCCCTTGTACAAAAAACTGATCAGCCATGTGTAATTTGTAAAGAAGCAAACCACTCAAAGATAACTTTATTCACTCATACAATACTCTTCAGTCTCCACATAAAAACTCTTGACCATCTCATTTCTAAAACATGTGGATAACATTAACAAGTTGCAAACTGTTAAAATGCATTTTAATTTTGAAGAGACAGTAAATGTAATCTAAGAGTTGGGCTAAATGCAAGAAATGACAACAAGCTTTTATTTATTTGTGTATTATAGCATCCTTCTTTTATTTATTTTTATCACAACATTGTACATCCATTTTTTCGTATCAATGCATTTTACTTTGACAAGTCTACTCAATTAGAGCATTGTTCATTCAGGTTTTTTTCTTATTCAGACATCATACTATTGAAAATCTATACAATTATAGAATTGAAAATTGCCTTTTGGATGACATAACTGTAATTTGGTACATTTTTCAAAGTAAATGTTGAAACAGGAAGAAACTGAAAATGGGATGCTACAATAAACAAATCAACGAAAGACATTGCTATTTCATGCATTTTAATATTAAGAGTCTCTCAAAGAATGTATTCATAAGCATTCAAACCTTGATAATGAATAAAATCATGTATATAGGCACACAAGTCCAGGGCCCATTTTATAGAATCTATGAAAAGAAATTAGCATGGTCCTTCAAACTTATTGAAACAAAGAAACAAAGAAATAGCAACATACTTTCATTAATTTGTTTATTGTAACATCCTACTTTCAGTTTATTCTATTACATCACTATACTAAAATAGATCTATCCAATTATAGAAATGTCAATGACATTTCTATAATTTTTTGGTTAAAGAGGACGGTACCTTTGCCTGAGGTACCGTCCTCTTTAACCAAAAAATTATAGAAATGTCATTGATATAAAAATAAAGCAATTTTTACTGCTCTAATTGGGTAGACTGTTCATAGTATAATTTCCTAATAAGAAAAAAAATTGGAACTACAAAGCTATAATTGGTAGAGCTTTCAAAGTAAAATGCCTTAATAAAAAACTGAATGTACAACGTTGTAACTGAAAGAAACAAAAGTGCATTGCTATTTCTTGCATTTAACCCTTAAGAAATTGTCAAAGATGATATTCTTAATTATTCAGACCTTGAAAACAAATGCAAACACACATATAGGCACACAAGTCCCGGGGCTTATTGCATAGAATCTGTGAAAAGAAATTGACATGTACATCAAAGTTATAGAATGAAGAAACAAAGAAGACTAAATTACAAAAACCATCCTTTTGTGGTTTATCATTTTTTACGGATATGGTCCAATAATCTCACAGTTTATATGGATAAAATATTTTATGGATTTAACAGTTAGGGCGTCTACTTAGACGACCCAGAGACTACATGTGTTACGAAATGTTGTTTTAGGGACAGAAAAGGCGAAAAAATGAAACTATTGGACCATAATTAAGAAACCATTAACCACAAGGACGGTTTTGTAATTTAGGCAAGTAAAAGGAAAGTACCACCTTGAGGACGGATTATGACCATAAGCCTGAAGGCATGAGTATAGAAATTAGTTGTAATTGATGGTCATTTGTCTATATCTAACATATCAATGTCGTATTTTCTACAAACCCTAAGAACCTAATCTATTATAATTATCAATCCAAAATCATTCAGATACGCCAAACGTTGAGAATGATTCCGATTACTGAACGTATTTGCTTCTCCGTATAAACAAGAATTGGGTTTATTTCGTCGTCAAATTAACGCAACACAAAATCGTTGAATTTAGAAAAACAAATGCACAATAAGGCTAACAGTTGCAAGAATTTACCCAAACCTATCAGTTAACAGGTCATGCATTTGGGAACTGGTTGCTCAGATGTAGAGTCTGCAATGACCTAATTATAGTTTTGTAGAATCGTTTGTGACTTTGACTAACCTCGGATCCATTGACTGCGATTTCACATCGGAGTTGTCTTCAGAATTTGTTGTTTTGTTCTGTCTCGAGCATGCGTGGAGAGGGGTTGTAATTTCAATCACGATTTATGTCTCGTGTCAATTGTCATAAGTTATTAGTTATTAAGTTTTAGATAAAATTATATAAAGAGTAAACTACTCAAATCGTCCATGTGGTTTGGTCAAAGTTATGTGTTTCTTTCCTAACTTTTTTTTTTTTGCACTCGGACTGTCCCTGTGTTATTCTTTTGTTACGACTTTCGTCCTTGTAAAAATGAAAGGACTATATTACCCTTATCTACTTCATATTTAATTAATTTATCATGTATATATTATTAAACTATAAAAAATGATTAATGTAACAAATGGGTCACACCACCCCACACCGTTCTCTCCCCATCAAGACCATCACCTCTGCTATCAAACACCACAAGCTTCTACCACTACCTCTGCCATCAAACACCACCATCGCCATCAACCACTGCCATTAACCACCACTGCAATTGAAATCAAACCTTGAAACTCAAATCAAAACATGAAACTAATAATCTAATAATCAAATTCTAACATTAAATCAAAAACAAATCCTTATACTCAAAACATAACCTGTAGGCTGCAACTCAAATTCTAACCTCAAATCAAAACTTAAAACTAAAATTAAAACCTGAAACCCAAATGCAAACCAAAACCTGAAATACAAATACATAACAAAACATGAAACCATCATTGCAACCTCATGAGTCATGCCCATCGACTTCATCGTCTCCTTCTAGATCCCAAAATCGAAAGTTCCAGAAATTGATTCCCCATCAAGATCAATGGAAGTGATAAGTGTGAAGGGATAGGACGTCGGTGGTGGGCTGGTGGCTCAAAATCTAGATTTAGACAGAGACTTTGCGTTTTTTTTGTTGTGATACATGTTTATAAAATGTTATAGGTTCAGTCCCTAATTTTCTTTGTTGACAAGGATGGTCCTTATGTTTTTAATTTCTTACTTGGTCATTGAACATGTACAATGTCTATTCTACCCTTTTTAATATCTTATTCCTTTTTCTTTTACATATTTCCAATATATATACATATCAGATAAAAGAGACCCCACTCAACTACACCATTTATACATTCTTCACTACTTATTATCCGTTCGTCATTACTTATTAGGACAGACTATCATATTAACTTTATGACTTCATGATTGAAAGATGAAAGATGAAAGATGCAGACATGCTCACTATTTTAGAAATAGGTGGGATCGAGAAGACATCTTTAACCAAATTTGTCTCCAAGTTACATTGTCGTGAAAAATAATTAGGCTACCCCTAAAAATTCTTAACTCCAAAATTAAAGTCCATACTAAAAAATTCATATCCCAATTCAAATGTGTCATGTGAAAATTAGCTCAATCCAATTTAAATTAAAGTAACCGAAATGAATTAGCCCAATTTCAATGTCTTGTTTATTCAATTAGGAAATCGACTAGCATCATCGACGAAAACGAGAAGCTTCCCGCCCTACCCCTATTGCCTTTCGCTGTCCATCTCATCTTCGCCAATGTCGACAGTTTGTTAGTTCCGGTCGTCTGGCGACTACCTCTCGGATTCTTAGTCTCATTCTCAATATCTCATCTTGCAAGAATGAAACAAATAAGTAATTATTAGGGATATTTATTTATTTTGTTGAAATTTGAAAATTAGCTCAATCCAATTTAAATTAAAGTAGCCGAAATGAATTAGCCCAATTTCAATGTCTTGTTTACTCAATTGGGAAATCGACTAGCATCATCGACGAAAACGAGAAGCTTCCCGCCCGTACCCCTTTTGCCTTTCGCTGTCCATCTCATCTTCGCCAATGTCGACAGTTTGTTAGCTCCGGTCGTCTGGCGACTACCTCTCGGCTTCTTAGTCTCATTCTCAATACCTCATCTTGCAAGAATGAAACAAATAAGTAACTATTAGGGATATTTATTTATTTATTTATTTTTGAAATTTGAATACTAGTTTACATCCAAAGCTCTTCAATAGAGTTGTGAAGCTCAAAACCTTTGATCTTTACTTTAATCTCTCTTCTCGTATGATTTTGAACTTGAAATCACCACTCACAAGCATACACACTCAGTCAATATGTTTGGGGTAAGAAATACACTTTCAAAATACACAGGAATCCTCGTGTAAGAAAAATATGGGCTTATTATCGAATTGGACTTTGTTAACACCATTTGTGTAATTTTTCTCAAGAAAATAAGGTTGATATGAATAAACTCAGGGAGAAGATTTGGGGTTCTAAATCCTACCTTTTATGTGAAATTCAAAATTTAGTTTTGATCTATGAATTAGATAAGTAAATTAGTTTAGAGTTGATGTTTCTATGTCAAAATGAACCAATGAATTGGCTATTTTGATATCTCAAGTTCTATGGATCAAATTTAGAAAATATAGACTTATTAAGAGTTGTGGGAGTTATGGATTCATGTGTGACTTTGACTGAATTGCATATTTGAGTTTTGACGTTTACCCTTCCTATTAAAAAGGGAAAACCACAAAACTTCAAAATGGTGTGGTTGTGGGTTGTGTGATTACCTGAATTGTTAATATTTGTTATTACTTATTGCGGGTTATGGATGATTCACAATGAGATGTGTACCGAGGCCACGGGCGGGCCTTTGGGTCAAAAATTTTGGCACAGTGTAACTTTTTTGAGAAATTTTTTGGTCTAGGCGTAGTGTAAATTTTTTGGCGTGCTACCCTTGAGATTTTGTTCAAGGTTCGCCGCTGTGTTGGAAATGGTTGGTTGTTGGAAATGGTGAGGTTTGAGTTCATTGGGGAGATATGAAGGTGAGTTATAGATGAAGGCTGGAAATGATGAATTATCATTTCCATAAAAGACTTATAGTGCCAAATATATACACTTGCCTACCGTTTAATTTAACGCTATAACTACCCTAAATAAATATACCAAAGCCATCAGAATATTGATGGATAAAGCCCCGTTATTTTGGTGCTAAATATCTTCCATGTTGTGGTAATATGTTGCAGCCTTGCAGGTATAGTATCGCGTGTACATGTTTGTGTATATAAAGTTCTAAAGGTAATTGTGCAATTAGGATGAGGATCGGACATATCACAAACACCTTATGTTACTATAAAAATATATTTAGTCGAACTTTCCCAAAAAACGTCCATTTTCCAGGCAAAAATGGTCAAAAAGCGGATTCTTACGTCATCTGTGACGTCACCACCCACTCCCGTAACTTTCCTGCTCAATTTGGACTCATTCCCGCCGTACACGCCACCACGCGCTGCTGTCCGTCAAAGAGTGAGGCCCACTCTCGCGGCTGTGCAGTTTTAGTTTTTTGTCAACTTCGTTTGCTCATGTCTCCATCATACGACGTTCGTTTGACCCGATTCATTTTGCGTTATTTAGTTCTAAATGTCTAGTTTCCAATGGTATATTGCATGCTCATTTTGGACATCAAGAAGTCGAATTTTTAGGCCTCCAAAGTGGGGTACTTGAGTGACGTTAAATTTGTGGGAAAATCAGTTTTTGCTCCCGGTTGACCCGGTGACCATCCTGACTTTCCGGAACTACTTAGTTAACATAATACTCAACTTATAACACTTATTACATGTACTCCCCATTCCCGGTGGGGCCGTAATCTCACTTTTAATTATCAACAATTTATTACAAAACTTCTATTTTTATTGATAAATCTTATATCCTCTTAATTTTTCCTCCTAAATATCCTCGTAACTATGTGAAATAGTGACAAATGGATTAAAATATTATTAATTTTATTGAACATGACACTTGTCATCATTTCAAATGGTTAGGATGATAAATAGGAGGAAATATTAGGAGGATATAAGATTTATCATTTGCGTACTCGTAACTTTCTCATACGAGCTCCGTTTGGGCTCCATTCTTTTTTCCTATATGTTCTTCTAGTTTTTATGCTTTAACCACCAAATAGTGCGTAAGTATTTATGAGTCATTCTTGGGGTGTTACAACTCTGTCCCCGTAAAAAGATTTTGTCCTGAGAATCTCTAGAGAATTAAGACATTACGCACTGTTCATTCTTAACTTGTTCGTTCTCCCCTGGACTACAATTCCCATAACTCGTTAGGAATTAAGTCTTACTTTCCTAACCTGAATATCGTTTATAACACCCACAACTTCGTTCGGATTGTAGTTCCTAGTACTCATCAGGAATCGAGTATTTTATCCCAATTTCTCATTATTAACAATCACAACCTCACCACAGTCAACTCGTACACACACAAAATAGATGATCTAGACTAGGTACATAATAACTAATAATTTCGACAAACATAGAAATACTACCTTGAAGAAATCGGTAGTGATAAGGATTGTAGATTCCGATAAAGTGGTGATAAGGAGGTGATAATGGGCGATAAGTATAAGTTAGCAATTATCTAGTATTAGTTAATTATTTTTTTCCTAGTTTTTAGCACTTATCTTTTTCCTAGGTCGTATATATTCATTCACGTAGATGTACTTGTTGCTTATGAGAATAATAAAAATACGTACTCTTTTTCTCTGTTCTCTACCGAAACCTACATGGTATCAGAGCAGCGATTCTGCCTTCTAATTTTTCTTCTCTCCTTCTAATCGACTGTTCCTTCTGGTCGATCTCATCTCCCCACTCTAATCGAGATGAGTGGAATGAAATCGGGTACTCTCAAAATCAGCTAGGATACAAATGCTATGCACCTAGCACCCGAAAACTCTATAATTCCAAAGATGTCACCTTTTTTGAAAACCAACATTTTTACACCAAAACTGATATTCAGGGGGAGAACCTGAATGCTATGGAATATCAGTTTTTAGATTACCGCAGTCAGAACCCGGAACCAATTCCCTCCATGACCACCACAATAACCGAAACACCCCAAACAACCCACTGCAGTTCACCTGAAATACCCCGAACTCCACCTCCACCGAATCAGAAAACAATTGGTGGCAGTAATTTCGGGACTAATCGGAAGAAGAATGGGAGACCTTGGTGTGACCACTGTAAACGACCCGGACATACAAAAGAAACTTGCTGGAATATCCATGGAAAACCCACTGACTGGAAGCCTAACTCGAGGGGTAATGTTGCTGAACAACAAGAACTTTTCACAAAAGAACAGGTGGAAGCAATCCGAAGAGCACTCCAAGCTATCCCTAGTGAGAACAACGGGACTGCCACGGTGGCTCAGCATGGTGGCGATGCATCAGCCTTCTTAAGCTCATCAGGAGATAAACCGTGGGTGGTTGACTGTGGTGCCACGGACCACATGACCGGGGACAAATGTTTGTTCTCAAATCTCCAACCAGTACAAAGTGGGAGAACAATTAGAGCTGCAACCGGGAACAATGCTCATGTAGCTGGTATTGGTACTGTGATATTGTCAAATAATATAACACTTAGATATGTGTTATATGTTCCTACTCTAGACTATAATCTTCTTTCACCAATTAAACTAATGTGGGATCTTGACTGCATTACAATTCTAACCCCGTCAATATGTGTTTTTCAGGCCTTGAGTTCGGGGAAGATGATTGGCAGTGCTAAAGTCTGGGGCGAACTCTACCACTGTGAAGCCAACAACAAGAGCAGTCACCAAGCCTTATCCTCATCAGCCGTTAGTTCAAGTTCAAATAAAATTATGCTATGGCATAATAGATTAGGACACCCAAACTTTATGTATTTAAAGAAATTGTTTCCAGATTTATTTAATAAAGATGTTCATAATTTAGAATGTGAAGTTTGCCAACTTGCTAAACATATTAGAAGTCCTTACTCTCCTATTCCCTATAAGCCTTCATCCCCGTTCCACCTTGTTCACAGTGATGTTTGGGGTCCTTCAAGGGTAAAAAATATCTCTGGGGCCCGGTGGTTTGTCACCTTCATTGACGATCATACTCGGGTCACTTGGGTATTTCTTATGAAGGAGAAATCTGAAGTTGGAAGAATTTTCCAGTCCTTTCACAAGATGGTACTTACCCAATTCAGTACCCAAATCCAGATCCTGAAGTCTGACAACGGTAAAGAGTACTTTCACTCCGAATTGGGAAGCTACCTTAGACAACATGGAATTGTGCACATCACATCGTGTGTGGACACCCCGCAACAAAACGGGGTGGCGGAAAGAAAAAACCGACACCTCCTTGAAGTTACCAGATCTTTGATGTTTGCCAACTCCATGCCAAATTTCATCTGGGGTGAAGCTGTGCTTACTGCAGCTTACCTTGTGAACCGTATGCCTTCCAGGATCCTTAGTTTTCAAACCCCGCACACAATTCTTCAATCATTCTTTTCGAATTCACGTTACATTTCAAACATACCGCCTAAAGTCTTTGGGTGTACGGCTTTCGTGCACAACAACGCCAACAACCGGAGCAAACTAGATCCAAGGTCAGTAAAATGCATCTTTATCGGGTACTCTCCAAATCAGCTAGGATACAAATGCTATGCACCTAGCACCCGAAAACTCTATAATTCCAAAGATGTCACCTTTTTTGAAAACCAACCTTTTTACACCAAAACTGATATTCAGGGGGAGAACCTGAATGCTATGGAATATCAGTTTTTAGATTACCTCAGTCAGAACCCGGAACCAATTCCCTCCATGACCACCACATAAACCGAAACACCCCAAACAACCCACTGCAGTTCACCTGAAATACCCCGAACTCCAGAAAAAGAGTTTCTAGTTTATACAAGACGTAAAAGACCAGTGGTAGAGCAAGTCACGGATGCAGCTACTGTCCAAGAATCAACCTCGGATGAACAATGTAACTCTGAAACTCATAATTCTTCTGATTCTCCTGAATCCTTGGCTTCTAATGACTTGGATGTTCCGATTGCCTTACGAAAAGAGAAGAGAAGTTGTACTTCACACCCAATTGGGAACTTCGTGTCCTATGAAAAATTATCACCGAAATACAAGTCGTTTGCCTTGTATTTGTCTGAAACACAGGTTCCAGAACTATTCAAGAAGCCAAGTTGAGGAAAGAGTGGGCTGATGCTGTGACCGAGGAACTAAATGCTCTTCAAGAAAACAATACTTGGTCGTATACTAAGCTTCCTCAGGGGAAGAGAGCCGTGGGTAGCAAGTGGGTGTTCACGGTGAAGTACAACTCGGATGGCAGTGTTAATAGATACAAAGCAAGGCTAGTCGCGAAGGGTTTTACCCAGTCATATGGCATTGATTATGCCGAAACCTTTGCACCGGTTGCAAAACTAAATTCTATTCGAGTTCTACTATCACTTGCTGTAAATCTTGACTGGCCATTGCATCAACTGGATGTGAAAAATGCCTTCCTGAACGGGGAACTCCAAGAAGACGTGTACATGGAAATTCCACCCGGGTTAGAGACAATGGAAAACAAAGGGCTGGTGTGCAAGCTAAAAAGATCACTATATGGCTTAAAACAATCACCCCGAGCTTGGTTCGCGCGTCTTACGAATGCTGTAAAGAACTACGGTTTCACCCAAGCTCAGACTGATCACACCATGTTCTTTAAACACTCAGAGACAGGACAAGTCGCGATCATGATCGTCTACGTAGACGATATAATCATAACGGGAAGCTTTGATAAACAGATTGATGAACTAAAGGGGCTATTGAGCAAAGAATTCAAAATTAAAGACCTGGGCCAACTTAAATATTTCCTCGGGATGGAAATAGCACGATCAAAGAACGGAATTTCAGTGTCTCAAAGAAAGTATACTCTTGACTTGTTGAGTGAAACATGAATGTTGGGCTGCAAACTAGCTAGCATTCCTTTAGATCCAGGCAAGAAGTTTCAAGCTCACGGAGATCCTGTAGATAAGGAACGGTATCAAAGATTGGTTGGCAAACTAATTTACCTTGCCCATACTAGACCCGACATTGGGTTTGCTGTTGGAATGGTGAGCAGGTTCATGAACAACCCGACCTCACAACATATGGAATCAGTGTTTCAAATACTCCGATACTTAAAGGGTAGTCCAGGTCGCGGTTTACTGTTCAAAAAGAGCCCGAGTCGAGAAATTGATGTATTCACTGATGCAGATTGGGGAGGTTCAAGTGTTGATGGTCGGTCCACAACTGGATATTGTACATTCGTGTGGGGGAACCTAGTTACATGGCGCAGCAAGAAACAATCTGTAGTTGCAAGAAGTAGTGCTGAAGCTGAATTCAGAGCTCTGTGTCAAGGTGTATGTGAGGGAATATGGATTAAAAGAATATTTGGAGAATTAAAAATAGCAGTTCATCCTACTATGAAACTTTACTGTGACAATAAGGCGGCAATTGAAATCTCCAAGAATCCAGTTCATCATGATCGTACTAAACACGTTGAGTTGGATAGGCATTTTATCAAAGAAAAACTGGATTCAAAAGTACTCGAGTTGTCATATATTCCATCTGATTTTCAAGTGGCCGACATCCTCACTAAAGGATTGACCAGAACTAAGTTCGAGAACATGAAGAGCAAGCTAGAAATGTTAGATATCTATTCTCAGCTTGAGGGGGAGTGAAGAAATCGGTAGTGATAAGGATTGTAGATTCCGATAAAGTGGTGATAAGGAGGTGATAATGGGCGATAAGTATAAGTTCGCAATTATCTAGTATTAGTTAATTATTTTTTTCCTAGTTTTTAGCACTTATCTTTTTCCTAGGTCGTATATATTAATTCACGTAGATGTACTTGTTGCTTATGAGAATAATAACAATACGTACTCTTTTTCTCTGTTCTCTACCGAAACCCACATACCTCTAATCCTTTGTCTGCATCCTTCCCAGACAATCTTGGTGAAGATGACCACTTTCTCCACATCTAAAACACACCGACTCCTCCTCGTTGCAATCCCTTGCCATATGCCCAACCTTGCTACACTAGAAACACTTAAGAGATTTGGGAATAATATCATGACTCCCAAAATCATCATCCGATACTCATTCCTCGTATACTGACTCCTCGATATATTCTTTTACTAGTGTTGGTTGAGATTCGTACTCCTCAATCTTATCTTCGTCCGATTCCTCGACACCTCCTTCTTGAGCTCATTTTGATTTTGAACTCATTTTGCGTTACTCGATCTCTTTTTCCTCTTTTTCTTTCCCGTGTTCCAACTCTTTTTCTCGTTCTTTCGTAGCCTCAACTACTTGTCGAAAAGTAATGAGATGTGAAGATCGCACGAATTCTCGGATTGAGGTTTTCAAACCCCTCAAATAACGATCAATCTTTCGCGCTTCTGTATCACCGCAACCGCGCCTTCTCCATGATAGTCATCGTATCTTTCACACTTCTGTATCACCGCAAATCGCGCCTTCTCCATGAAAGTCATCGTATACTCTTGCACTGATCTGTCACATTGTTCTAGATGCATACACTCATTTTCCAACTGTCGTATCACAACACCATAACGGTACTCCTTGTTAAATCTCACCTTGAATTGTTCCCTCGTAAAATTACACACCAATGCATCCCTAAGAGTTTGGCTCGTTATTTCCCACCAAGACTGAGCTGCTCCTTGTAATAAATTAGTTGCAAATTTCACTTTATCTGCCTCAGCACATTTACTCATTCGTAATATTTTTTCGATATGAGTTAGCCAAGTCATGGCTGCTACCGAATCACCCGCTCCCGTAAATTCCGTAGGCTTACAGTCCTGGATATCTTTATATGTACAATTAGCTCGTTTAGCCGGATCACTAGGACCTTCACTCGCAATTTTGATCGGAGCCCTGATAACGGTGGGCAGAATTTCTCGCCCCGCCCTCTCCACCACCGCTGCAATCTTGTCTCGTATGTTCGACACCTGATCTATATATGTTCCTCTCGTTGTCCGGTTGACGCACTGAATATTGTGACCTGGCTCGTCTTCCACGTGAGCCACTCGTTCGTCGACCACTTCGTGTATTCACCATTTTCTTTCAAAATAGAAATTTAACATATATTAGTCATCCACTGAATATAGTTACAAGGTACTCGTTATGTAACTATATTACATATGTCGACTTTTATACACCTTCTAATATAGAAATAGTAAATCCCGGTTGTCAGACCCTAGGGAAATGTATATTTAAGTTAAGAAAACCCAATTATCAATTAACAATTATGCTTTAAAACAAACAAACAAACAATATAACAAATGAGGATTTAAGAAAAGATATTGTGTTGTGTCAAGAGACAATAGTTTATTTAAAGACTAAAATGTAAATGCAAGCTTTAAACATAAATATAAATAAAATATCATACATAGATTTAATTCAACCATGGTTTGATATGCTACAAGTGCAATGGATATTAAAAGCTAATACCGATTACTAAATCCTTCTAGGTGTCTTGGTCCAACTCCCTAGTTCTATAAGTATAAAGGCTTTAACTCAATGGATGTTATGGCATGCGAGATAACTATTACTTTCATATCATACAAGAATTATTCTAGTTTTGATCTCAATGGTCATGATAATCAAAATGCTTGCATAGATTGGTCCTCAAATGCAAGTTTGGACATACACGTGAAAGTCTCTACCTTCGTTACCTAACCCTATGATTTGGTCAATCTCTAGTCAAATCTACCTAATGATCGGTTAAACAGGTATGATTGAAGTTACATTGTTAAATTGGCCAATCTAACTGTAGTAACTCAGCAATAGGTCCTTCTGCCCACTATTTCTCTGTCGGCCGCCGGTTTCACAGGGCGTATCACAATTCATACGCTGCACGTATCATCATGCGTACGTGACACATATGTTGCATGCTCTGCGCTGCTATTTGCCTGCTCCTCGTGGTTTTTTCCGTGTTGTGTGTTTAAGCCCTGTGTTCAGTTTTTTTCGTGAGCATAGTCATTTATCATGTTTTGGTAATTTAAGCGTAATCGGTATCATTTATCTCACTATATTACCAAAAACACGTATTTAGGTACTCAATATTGCCGAAATATATGTATAAATGAAACAATATCAACTAACATGAAGTAGCATGTCAAAAAGACTTGCTGTGTACAAAAACAAAATTCAATGACTTATTTTGCATAGAAAAAGAAAACATTAATGATTAAGCATGTAAAAATGAAAAATGTTACCCTATTAATTCATTTTCTTCTGATTTAAAGATATTAACAATACTTTTAACAATATAACTTGTTAAAAGGTTATACCTTAGAAATTAAATAGTCTAAATAAATAAGTTTATGTGATAATATATTAAAAATTATAATTTAAAATTTAAAATTAAATATCTAAAATATAATGTATTATCCAAGTTAAATGGCAGAAAAATGGACTTTAATTTTAAGACGTCAAAAATGTAAATATACATAAAATGTGCGTGATATGACGGGGCGTCCATATTTACAAACAAAGAAAGAACAAACTGGAAAAAGTATCTTTGGACCAAATTACCCTTTGGTTTTTGGCCCATCAGCAACGTTCTGATAACAAAAACCTGCACCATCTTCAACCTCCCGCCATCTCCAACCTTCATCTACACCTCACCTCAACATCTCATCAGTGAACCCGAGCTTCACCATCTCCAACCTTCAAATTTCGTCGCAAAATCTCTACCCTGTGCACCCAGACCTCATCGTCTCCAACTTCCGACGCCAAACCCGTGTTCTTGATTGGTAACTCTTTACTCTTTAGATTTCATCTATTTCCTTACCAATTTTTGTGTAATTTGTGTTAATCAGAAAACCCTTTTCCTGTTCCTGAAAACTGCTTCTTATTTTGCTGAATTAATATCGTTTCTTTTAGTTTAATCTGTGTCTATATCATCAGGTCCATAGTTTGCATTTTAATTTTAGTAGTTTTTGTTAAATTTTGAATTGGTGCTTCTTTCTGTATGTTTGAAGGTTTACAGAAATGGAAAAATGAAGCTTTATTCTTTCTGCTTCAATTTGTGTATGGATGTTTGATTTGATACTGAATTTGTGTGTTTAAAGGCCTACCAAAACACAAGATTTACTAATTATTCAGATTTTGTTCCTTTTTCCTAAAGACTTACTACCGAAAAACTTTATTCTGTATGATGATAACGTGCTAATTACTTTTTGGAAATTTCCTAACAAATATCATTGCATTATTGAACTTTATTGGACTTTTTAGATTTGCCTCAATAATTATCATTGCTTTCTTGGAGTTTTCCAAATAGTAGAATTTGAACCTTATTGGAAGTTGCCTCACATTAGTTTCTTGGAAATTTCCATGCCCTAATAAATATGATTACTTATAGAGAAGCTTTTCAATCGTAAGGCAAAGAAAAACCCCAACTTCCATTCGCTTTGTAGTTTTCAGTCATCATCAATCATCACTGCTTCAGATCTCATTATCTTCCTGTAAGCAGCAGGTTACTATAAAAAGGCACATTCTTTCAAGTCAGTTTAACATGCTGTTTCACAAATTCATCTGATTAATCATATATCAAATCATAGTCATTTGTTTATTTCCTTAACAGGTGGTTGAATATTTTCTATTCCAATTACTTTTCTTTAATTTTATATATTAATTAGGATAGTACACAGTCCTTCTAGCATAAAGTCCAGAATGATGAACAAAATTTTGTGCATAGTGGGAAATATTTTAATCCTCAAAAATTGCTTCCTCAATTCCTTTATATTTTCTAACTCATAAAATGATTTTTTATCTTTGATTCTTTCTGAATGATGTGATCTACTTCTTAATGGTAATCTAAACACTAATAATGAAAAAGCTTCAATATTTGATTGTCATATAATGAGTGTTTAGCTAATGACTGAAGTCAAAACTTGATGATATCTATATGCTTGTGTATAAAGTAATTTACCTTTGAACTTTTTCTAGTATAGTCTTTGAAATGGAACCCTTAGAAAGGGCATGCCCTTTTTTTAAAAACATATCATTTGGTGCAACCCATGTGTGTTAGTCAAAGTCCTTTACATGTTTGCTGACACTAGATCTATTGAGTAGTGTTAAATTTGAAAAAGTTGTTTTAGCTAATTTTAGGTATATATAACAACCATGTCAATCTTTTTCATTTTTGTGTTTTAGATCTTTTAATTTTCTTTTTTGTTGATATCTAGTGAAAGCTTGAACTTGTCTATATGTATTGCAATTTATTTCATGGGAGGTAATAGTGGATCTTGTAGTTGCTTATAGAAAGGTAGTTGGTGTTGATTTGGTAAGTGACTTCAAATGGATTTTATTCATACAAGAATAGGGGGATGTTTATATGGGTTTGCCAAAACAAAATAGAGACATTGTACAACAAATGAATAAATCACTTATATATTTTCTTGCACCCGAACTTGGCCAAAAAAAAAAAAAAAGATTAACCAATTCAGTAAAGTGAGCAACTGCTTTTTAAATAACTCACGTGACAGTGTAATTTTTTTATGTAAGTACTTAGCTATATATCTGCCTGTTTATGATTGAAATAAGAAAGCCCAACAGCCTCTCTTTATTTTATAAACAAATCAGGAATTATCAGCTTATGTTTAAATTGTTGATGAGATTTAAATTGCATGTTTGTAATTAATAATTTGTTATTATGTAGAGGCATTTTGTACAGGATCCTGACCTTAAAGCACAAGTGAAGAAGAAAGCCGGTGAAACCAACTTTCTTAACTGATAATGTGTGGAGGAGTTTGAGAGCTTACTGAGAAGGGTGAAACGTCATCAACACATAACTCATAATGGTTGTTCTATCTGAACTTTCAGAAGCATCTTCATCTTCTTCATCAACTTTTGGTAATAGTTCATCAGCTCATGGTCATAGTTCTTCAAGTGATGATCATAGATATGATGTATTTTTAAGTTTTAGAGGTCTTGACACTCGCCGTAGTTTCACTGATCATCTTCATAAGGCCCTCATTGATGCCAATATCAAAACCTTCTTGGATGATGAAGATATTGAAACAGGCGACGATCTGAAACCAGAATTGGAGAGTGCAATTAAGGCATCTCGGGCTTCCATTATCGTGTTGTCCAAGAATTACGCTACTTCAACATGGTGCCTCGACGAATTGGTTCTGATCCTTGAGCAACGTATGACATCCAACCATATTGTCATCCCCATATTTTATCATGTTGAGCCCACCCATGTCAGGAAGCAACAAAGTAGCTTTGGAGAGGCAATGGCTAAACATAAAAAGACAATGGAGTCACTAACAGATGTAAATAAAAAAAGTCAATGGACTCAAAAGATGGACCAATGGAATAAAGCACTTTCAGAAGTTGCTAATTTAAAAGGGAATGATGTAAATGGCAGGTAATCACTATGTACTCACATTTCCATACACCTTCAATTTTCTTTAAGTAAACACATGAAATGTCAATACCATCTTCTCTTACCTGTAAGTAGTAGAGATCGAATAACCTATAACTGGCAGTCTTTAGACACATGCAAAACGACATAGATAGTTAAATTTAATGGTCCTGTAGAAACATAGTGAAGTGCAAATACGATGTGAAGAACTTAACTAAAAATAAAGCTATGATATAATTTTGATTTGGATCTTTGAATAAATTAAATATCCAATTCTGGTAAGCTGTGTTTTTTAGTTCTTATTAAGTTAAGTTTCAGGCGAGAGACCGAGTTCATTGAAGAAATTGTAAAGGACATCCACCGTAGGTTACATGTACCCATAAGGAGTGTTCGACCACAACTTATTGGGATGAAGTTTTCCATTGATTACATCACTTCATGGTTGAAAGATGAATCCTCATATATTGCGGACATACTCACTATATGGGGTATGGGCGGCATCGGGAAGACATCTTTAGCCAAATATGTCTACAGGCTACATTGTCATGATTTTCACATAAGCAGCTATATTGAAGATATCGGTAGGAGATGTGATTGTAAGGTTAATGGCTTGCTTGATTTACAACAAAAACTATGCAATGACATTTTAAAAACAAGCTCAGTTCAAGTTCATGATGTTTCAACATACACCTCAAAGATAGAGGATGCAGTATCCAGTAAAAGGGTCTTTCTAGTTCTTGATGATATCAGCAGTCTTGATCAGTTAAATGCATTACTTGGAAGTAAAGGTTTTCATCCCGGAAGTAAAATTATAATAACAACAAAGAACACGTGGTTGACAGAGAGTTGTGCACTGTTTAAAACAAACATTAAACCCAAGCATGAAAGGCATTGGCTACGAGGCTTAGATGAAACTGAATCACAACAACTTTTGTGCTTCCATGCATTTATGTCCAACCATCCCACAAAAGGTTATGAAGAGGTGTCATATAAGCTTGTAAAGTATTGTCAAGGGAATCCATTGGCTCTTGAAGTTTTGGGGAAGTGTCTACATAATCGGGATGTGGCTTATTGGGAAGGGTGCATAGAAGGGCTAAAGAAAGAAACAAATTCCGGTATAAATGATGTCTTGAGGATGAGCTTTGATTCTTTGCCATCTAACAATGATAAAAAGCTGTTTAAGTATATTGCTTGTTATTTTGTTGGGATAGATCGAGATGTTACTGAAACAATATTAAATGCATGTGATATAAACACAAGATCTGGAATCACGAATCTCCTTGACCGACTCCTTGTTAGTATTGGAATGAATAACGAATTGAAGATGCATCAGTTGATTCAAGATATGGGAAGATTCATAGTACGTCAAGAATCAGACAAGCCGTGGAAGCGAAGTCTAATATGGTGTCATGAGGAGTCGTTTGAAGTGTTAAAACGAAAAAAGGTAATTAAGAAGCCATGTATTCTTGTTAGTTGTCTGCATGTCCAACATATTTTGTATTGTCTAATATCTTTTCATTTGCATTGTGTTTCTTCTTAGGGTAAGGGAAATCTTCTAGGCCTTGCCCTTGACATGCGTATGCTTGAGGAAGAGTTGGGTGCATCATTTGAGGTGGAAACAGATGTTTTAAGTAACATGGATGGTCTGATGCTACTACAACTCAATTATGTACACATGAAGGGGTCTTATGAGAACTTTCCACGAGAATTAAGAAGCTTGTGTATGCATGGGTTTCCTTTAAAGTCTATACCTTCAGACTTGCCTATGGAGAAACTTGTTGCTCTTGACATGTCATATAGTGATATTGAATCATTTGTCGGTTGTAATAGTAATCCACAACGACTTGAGAAGAGGCAAAAGGTAAATTGTATTTGTCTATTATTCATACATGTGAGTTAATGAATTTCAATATTATTCTAACTTATTTCCATTTCTACAGTTGGATGGATCGCGCTTAAAATACAAAAGGTTTCTTCGATCATTGAAGGTTCTTAATTTAAGTTTTTGTAAACAACTTCGTAGTCTTGGTGACTTTGACCAAGTCCCCGCACTTGAGAGGCTGATAGTTCGAAATTGCACTGGTTTGCTTGAGGTTAGTGAATCAATCGGCCAATGTGTTGAACTTGTCCTCATTGATCTGAGCTATTGCAACAAGCTTGAAAAACTTCCAAGAATCAGAGGCATGTTAAAGAAGGTTAATATACTATTGCTTGATGGTTGTAACCTTGGTGAATCGAGAACTGAGAATAGGGATATGGATTCACTGGAAATAAATAGAAGAAACTCTTCCTTCGACTTTGTAGGTGTTATAACACGTGATTTGAAGTTCTTTGCACACTCTTTACCGAGGTCTTTAGTAAGTTTGTCACTTGCAAATAATAATTTGTCCAATGAATCATTTCCCATGGACTTTAGTTGCCTATCCATGTTAGAGGAATTATATTTAGATGGGAATCCTATTGACTTCATGCCCAATTGTGTGAGAACCCTTCCTAGGCTTGAAAGACTTAGTATGGAGAACTGTAAAAAACTGAAATCAATCGAGCATCCTCCACATACACTAAGAGAGTTGTGGCTGTTATCTTCTCATCAAGAGCCTCATGTAGAAAAAGTTGTATTTGATCCAAAAATGTCCCCACTTCAGATAGATGTACCCTGGTTTGACTTCAACACTTGCCCATATGAAGTTGAAGGCATGGTGAAAATCCAAGCAATGGTGGATGTTGAGGAAAAGGTATTACGTAGCCTGGGCTGGACTAATATAGCCTTCCTAAATGATGGGCACAAGGGAACTAATTCTTCAAAATCTGAAATCCAGGTTTTGTGTAGTTAACTATTCTTCTTTATATAAGTTTGTATAATACTATTATTATGGTGATTAATTAAGGTGGTTGTATTTGGCAGATGTTTTATGAATTTGGAATATTTAGTACAAAGTATGAGGCGGAGGAGATGCCGAGTTGGTTTAGGCATAGAAGCGCAGGGCCATCAATATCATTTACCATGCCATCATCTCCAAACAAACTTGGAGGACTCAACTTTTGCTCCCTGCACATGTCGAAAATTTCCTTTGAGAGGTTTGGATATGACGATCATTTCCCTCTTGAGCCAATGATCACAATTAATAATATAACAAAGAACCGCATGTGGATATACGAACGTCACTTGGACAAATATGTAGGTCGAGAATGCTACATTTTCTTAAGCCATTGGATGTTTGGGATGAATGAGATGGAGGGTGGTGACCACATTACGATTACTGTTACTGTGCCATGCAATAATTTCATAAAGGAGTGTGGGGTGAGTCTTGTGTACGATGATGAAGAAGAAGAAGACGCGTTAGGTTATTACAAGTCATGGAATCACATCATTGGTGGAGATCTCTCTCATTTTCAAACAATTACAGGAGAATACATCCTAGACATCAAGCGATTTTCCAGTTCTGGCATTGCAGTGTTTCCCTATCATCGTAAATTTGTTCCAGACGGCCCCCACTATCAAGGTACATGTCATTTTTTTTTTGTTGTGTCTTATGTATAATGACTTGAACCATGCCCCTATTTCTTTAAATAGATGCATAATGACCCTTCTATTTTAATAGTTGAATAATAGCCTAACTCTTTTAAATACATGGATAATATGACCTAACCTCACTCGTTTATTTTGTTATTTTGTTTGACCTCTACAATGAGAGTTTATTATAATGGGTCGACCGAAGTATTGATCCTTTAAATGGGTTGATTTGTTACATCAGTTGTTTAAGTCTTTTGATGTGTTTGGATGACATAAATATGTCTAAGACCCAATACAATTACTCTGTCCAAGTGGATGTCTGTGAATAATGATTATCGCATAACGTTTTCTCTCTTTTCAGCACAAAAGGAATGGTCTTGGTTCAGAGCTTTTTCTCAAAGAAATCCAGGCACAATTGGTAGCGCACATGAGGTATATACACTTTGACAACAAATCTGTCTCTCATCACATGAATAAAATATGTACGCACTCCAAAAATGTATCATATCTGTATTGGTCTAATGTTCTCCAACTATTTACAATATTCTATGTCAAATACATGATATCTTAGGAAATTATTGTCAATTGTTTTTAGTTAATTTCGAATTTCAAAATTTTGGTTGTGCTACCGCAATAGAATTGTCCTTATAAGACAGTTGTGATTTTGGAATCATTGAGTACCATCACGAATTTCTATTTATAGTTTGTGTAATCACTATGTGTTGATAATGATATCACTAGGGTCGATTTCTCACCAATGTCATGTGCAAGCATGACATATAAAAGCAATTTTGACACCGATATATCGATTTGTCATCTTTTATAGATAAGGAATTGTTTTAGCATATTGCTTGTTTTTAAGGAACCTTATTAATAGATGCCTTCTTAGGAAGAGATGTAGTTGATCATAAAGTTAAGATGCCGTGGAAATGTAGTCATCATAAGGAGTCATTAAGTCTGTTGAATGAAGAAATGCAACATAATATATATAGTTATATACTTCAAAGTAACTATCTTTTTTCATAGCATTTTGCAGTATATCTTTGTATATTTATGTAACTTTTATAATTTTCTTACTTCTCCTTAATTCATAGGGCAAGGGGGAATCTTCAGGGTCATCAGATTTTCGTTAAGAGGAGAATATTTATTGGGTACCTGCCAATTTATGCCGACTAACAACGTACTTTATCTCATCAGTTTATGCTCTTGCCCGCCTCTTTTGAATAAACTATAGCCATTCATAAAAAAAGATATCATTTTGATAATTGTCTTTTTGTCAATTTTGTTAATTATGATTCTGTTTTTCTTTAGTATAGCATTGCACTTTTATTTCTTCTTCTAATAGCATTGTACTTCCCAATTATATCCTAGAAGGGCATTGTATTTTAAAAAACTATTCATTATAGCAATGTATAACCGTCTGGCTGTTGTACATGTCATGTCATTATGTGTTTTGCTGACATGGCACAACTAAGATGACATTCAGAGGCCATTATAAATATCAAGTGGATACAATTAAAATGACATGGCTTAACATAATTTGGTTGTCGAGTTTTTCTTGTGCAAGATTGTTTTCTAAATGGTTATGGAAATAGTTTCAATTTTGGCAACATTTTGCTTACTGAATAATTTAAGAATGCTTAAATGTGATGTGGCTTGTAAAAGTTTGGTTAATACTTGTTGCTAGTCATGGTTCAATGTTTTTCGCTGCTACTTGTTCAATAAGACGAAATTGCATTTCAACTAGGAAAGTTATTTGTTCTAGCGGGATTGGTCTCAACATGCCAAACACTATAAATATCATCTCAATTACATCATCAAAGTTTCATGTTATAAAAGCAAAAAATAAATAAACTTGGTTGAAGGAGTTTCGAGAAGTAATCAACAATCTGTAAGCTTTTAAAGCAAAAAAAAAAAAAAAAAAAAAATGAAATAAACAAAGAGACCGATTTAATTACATGAGATGGCCCACATAATGAGCGCGAGAATATTTTGGTGTAATTGTGGCCCTTGTACAAAAAACTGATCAGCCATGTGTAATTTGTAAAGAAGCAAACCACTCAAAGATAACTTTATTCACTCATACAATACTCTTCAGTCTCCACATAAAAACTCTTGACCATCTCATTTCTAAAACATGTGGATAACATTAACAAGTTGCAAACTGTTAAAATGCATTTTAATTTTGAAGAGACAGTAAATGTAATCTAAGAGTTGGGCTAAATGCAAGAAATGACAACAAGCTTTTATTTATTTGTGTATTATAGCATCCTTCTTTTATTTATTTTTATCACAACATTGTACATCCATTTTTTCGTATCAATGCATTTTACTTTGACAAGTCTACTCAATTAGAGCATTGTTCATTCAGGTTTTTTTCTTATTCAGACATCATACTATTGAAAATCTATACAATTATAGAATTGAAAATTGCCTTTTGGATGACATAACTGTAATTTGGTACATTTTTCAAAGTAAATGTTGAAACAGGAAGAAACTGAAAATGGGATGCTACAATAAACAAATCAACGAAAGACATTGCTATTTCATGCATTTTAATATTAAGAGTCTCTCAAAGAATGTATTCATAAGCATTCAAACCTTGATAATGAATAAAATCATGTATATAGGCACACAAGTCCAGGGCCCATTTTATAGAATCTATGAAAAGAAATTAACATGGTCCTTCAAACTTATTGAAACAAAGAAACAAAGAAATAGCAACATACTTTCATTAATTTGTTTATTGTAACATCCCACTTTCAGTTTATTCTATTACATCACTATACTAAAATAGATCTATCCAATTATAGAAATGTCATTGATATAAAAATAAAGCAATTTTTACTGCTCTAATTGGGTAGACTGTTCATGGTATAATTTCCTAATAAGAAAAAAAATTGGAACTACAAAGCTATAATTGGTAGAGCTTTCAAAGTAAAATGCCTTAATAAAAAACTGAATGTACAACGTTGTAACTGAAAGAAACAAAAGTACATCTCTATTTCTTGCATTTAACCCTTAAGAAATTGTCAAAGATGATATTCTTAATTATTCAGACCTTGAAAACAAATGCAAACACACATATAGGCACACAAGTCCCCGGGCTTATTGCATAGAATCTGTGAAAAGAAATTGACATGTACATCAAAGTTATAGAACAAAGAAACAAAGAAGACTAAATTACAAAAACCATCCTTTTGTGGTTTGTCATTTTTTACGGATATGGTCCAATAATCTCACACTTTTTATGGATATGGTCATCTTTATGGATTTAACAGTTAGGGCGTCTACTTAGACGACCCAGAGACTACATGTGTTACGAAATGTTGTTTTAGGGACAGAAAAGGCGAAAAAATGAAACTATTGGACCATAATTAAGAAACCATTAACCACAAGGACGGTTTTGTAATTTAGGCAAGTAAAAGGAAAGCACCACCTTGAGGACGGATTATGACCATAAGCCTGAAGGCATGAGTATAGAAATTAGTTGTAATTGATGGTCATTTGTCTATATCTAACATATCAATGTCGTATTTTCTACAAACCCTAAGAACCTAATCCATTATAATTATCAATCCAAAATCATTCAGATACGCCAAACGTTGAGAATGATTCCGATTACTGAACGTATTTGCTTCTCCGTATAAACAACAATTGGGTTTATTTCGTCGTCAAATTAACGCAACACAAAATCGTTGAATTTAGAAAAACAAATGCACAATAAGGCTAGCAGTTGCGAGAACTTACCCAAACCTATCAGTTAACAGGTCATGCATTTGGCAACTGGTTGCTCAGATGTAGAGTCTGCAATGACCTAATTATGGTTTTGTAGAATCGTCTGTGACTTTCACCAACCTCGGATCTATTGACTGCGATTTCACATCGGAGTTGTCTTCAGAAATTGTTGTTTTGTTCTGTCTCGAGCATGCGTGGAGAGGGGTTGTAATTTCAATCACGATTTATGTCTCGTGTCAATTGTCATAAGTTATTAGTTATTAAGTTTTAGATAAAATTAAAGTAAATTATAATTTTGGTCGATTTGGTTGTCCCAAAATTGTATTTTTTGTCATTCTTTTGGATTTTTACGCTGATGGTCCCTGTGGTGGCAAAATTGTTACAAATTTGGTCCCTGGTCCAAGTTAAATGACCAAACTGCCATTTTATAATTTCTTTTTCATTTTTATTTTAATGTAAACTTTGTTAAATTAATTAAAAAAATAAAAAAAGAGAACGCCGGAAAACCTCGGAACTCTCGTCAGCGATCGGTCTGATTCCGAATCATCATCATCGCCTAGACACCTCTAGCTTGGAAGACCTCGGAACTCTCATAAACTTCCGCGATCAAAAGTTTCGTCACCAAGAGGAGTCGGCGAACCACCTGCAAGGACCGTGTGCACAGCGGCATCAAGGAGGTGCCATTTTCCAGTAGAAAGGAATCCCATTGCACCATTCACTGGATTCACCGTCCACCCAAAGTTGCAGTGCTTCTCCCCTCTTGGTCATCCCCCTCATCGGAGACGAATCAACAGGTCTGTGTTTCACTTACCATGCTTGGCCTTTGGAGTTTGTAGCCATGCCGGCGGGGAAGCATCACCGGAAACAACCGTATAAAGTGTGTTCTTGTTGGGCTGCAAGGTGTTCACCGGAAAAGTTGGTGCAGCAGGTGACTGGCTACCGGGGTATGAACGGATTTTCAAAGGGGTTAGGGTTTTGTTTTGTTTTTTTATTTTTTTAATTAATTTAATAAAGTTTACATAAAAAGAAAAATGAAAAAGAAATGAAAAATGATATATTGGTCTTTTCACCTGGCCAAGGGACCAATAGTGTAAGCAAAAATGCAGTTCAGGGACCATGAGTGTGAAAACCCAAAAGGATGACCAAATGTGCAATTTTGGGACAACCACATGTTTTGTCCCTAAGGTTTCTTTTTGCACTCGGACGGTCATGTGTTATTCTTTTGTTACGACTTTCTTCCCTGTAAGAAATGAAAGGACTATATTACCCTTATCTACTCTATTTTTAATTAATTTATCATGTATATATTATTAAACTATAAAAATGATTAAAAATGGGTCCCACCATCCCACACCGTTCTCTCCCATCAAGACCATCACCTCTGCTATCAAACACCACAAGCTTCCGCCACCACCTCTACCATCAAACACCACCATTCCCATCGACCACTGCCATCAACCACCACGCAACTCAACCACCACTGCAACTGAAATTAAAACCTAGAACTGAAATTTGAAGCCTTGAAATTGAAATTAAAACTTGAAACTGAAAATCAAAACATGAAACTAATAATCAAATTCTAACATCAAATCAAAACCAAATCCTTATACTCAAAACCTAACCTGCAACTCAAATCCTAACCTCAAATCAAAACTTAAAACTAAAATTAAATTGTGAACCCAAATGCAAACCAAAACCTCAAATACAAATGCATAACAAAACATGAAACCATCATTGCAACCTCATGAGTCATGCCCATCGACTTCATCGTCTCCTTCTAGATCCTAAAATCGAAATTCCAGAAATGATTCCCCATCAAAATCAGTGGAAGCGATAAGTTGAAGGGATATGAAGTAGGTGGTGGCTTAAAATCTAGATTTGGACAGAGGTTGGCTCGATTCCCTTATCGACTTTGTGTTTTTTTTGCTGTGATACATGTTTAGAGAAACAAAGTGGAGAGGTAGAGAAGATGGTGGTCGTAGCTACGATTACAATAATGTCGATGGAGGTGGTGCTGATCGAGATCTCTGTGAGATCTCTGTAAGGAGGCGATGGGGGTGGGGGCCGGATTCACGTCAAGTGAAGGAGATGGGATCTAGAGCAAAAGAATTTAATGTTAGAGGATAAAAGATGAGGGGATGGAGAAAATAAGTAAATAACTATTTAAAATAATTAAAAAGATAAAAGAAAAATATACTTAAGGGTAATATAGTCTTTTCATTTTTGACAGGGACGAAAGTCATGACAAAACAATAACATAAGAACGGTCCGAGTGCAAAAAAAAACGTTATGGGTAAAACAAATAATTTTGACCAAAACAACAGGGATGATTTCAGTAATTTACTCTTTTATAAATTGTCCCTGCGGTGTGGTTTATAAAATGTTATAGGTTCAGTCCCTAATTTTTTTTGTTGACAAGGATGGTCCCTATGGTTTTAATTTCTTACTTGGTCATTCAACATGTACAATGTCATGTACAATGTCTATTCTACCCTTTTTTTAATATCATATTCCTTTTTCTTTTACATATTTCCAATATATATACATATCAGATAAAAGAGGACCCACTCAACTACAACATTTATTGATTCTTCACTACTTATTTTCCGTTCGTCATTACTTATTGGGATGGACTATCATATTAACTTCATGACTTTATGATTGAAAGATGAAAGATGCATATGTGCTCACTATTTTAGAAATAGATGGGATCGAGAAGACATCTTTAGCCAAATAACCAATCGATGAAAGAACATGAAACCATTCTGTTTCAATTTTCGTCTCCAAGTTACATTGTCGTGAAAAATAATTGGGCTACCCCTAAAAATTCTTAATTCCAAAATTAACGTCCATACTAAAATTCATATCCCAATTCAAATGTATCATGTGAAAATTAGCTCAATCCAATTTAAATTAAAGTAGCCGAAATGAATTAGCCCAATTTCAATGTCTTCTTTATTCAATTGGGAAATCGACTAGCATCATCGATGAAAATGAGAAGCTTCCCGCCCCTACCCTGTTGCCTTTCGCTGTCCGTCTCATCTTCGCCACTGTCGGCAGTTTGTTAGCTCCGGTCGTCTGGCGACTACCTCTCGACTTCTTAGTCTCATTCTCAATACCTCATCTTGCAAGAATGAAACAAGTAAGTAATTATTATGTTTATTTACTTATTTTGTTGAAATTTGAATACTAGTTTACATCCAAAGATCTTCAATAGAGTTGTGAAGCTCAAAACCTTTGATATTTACTTTAATCTCTCTTCTTGTATGATTTGGAACTTGAAATCATCACTCACAAGCATACACACTCACTCAGTATGTTTGGGGTACGTGTAAGAAAAATATGGGCTTATTATCGAATTAGACTTTGTTAACACCATTTGAGTAATAGGGATTAAGTATTGGAGTAAACTGTACTTAAAGACTACTTCATGGAATCTGTCACGAGTAATTCTAAGATGGTAATATCTTATATTCATTAAGCGTAGATGCATTGATTCTTAGTCTTGCAGTCTGTTATGCCTTGGTTTTCTCCAACATTGCCCGTCACAGGCAGCCATACACGGAATGTCCAAATATGACATGACGAGTAGGCGAGATCCGTGTAGTCAAAGTTTATTTGTTCCTTCTTCCCTAACAGGAGAAGCGATATCCGTGGGCCCCTCGATGATTTGGTGTTGACAGCAAATGTACGACCGTACTCGAACTGAATTGATATAGAATCAATAAGTGCAGTTTGTTGTGGTCATCACAAATCTCTATCGGGAAACATAATCTTGAATGTTTGAGACTGACAAAATTCCATGTCAGACGTTCATATGGATATCTTGTAAAACAAAGGAATATTTGATCACTTGCCTAAGGGCTGTTTCATTAGATGAACACGACACTTGTCTAGGATGACATACACCTTACTAGGTTAGGGAATATTAGACCATACAGTTGTTATAACAAGTTCAAGTGAGAGACTGTTGGTTATATACCCATCGTTATAACAAGTTGGTAATATTACTATAAATAGTAGGATCCTTTTGGGTTACACGCAAGAGACGATTTACCTAAAAGAGATCGAAAAATAAACTTGAGGGGTTAAGTTTATTAATATACCAAAGTAAAGGTGTGTCACACCCCCAAACCATATTGGCGGAAACGTTTGGGAGTGGGTGACTTCATGAACGATATCATAACAATGTCAAAGTAAATTCAAGCAATCGCAACCATCATAATATAATTGTAAAAGTTATATGAGTTTCATGTTTACTGTTTCCATTACAATTACATATGATTTCAAAATACGTAATGATGACGTCATAATGTCCCTTCGTCATCGCTTGTTGGCTTACTTACCGGTTTCCTGAGAATACAAGTAGTTTGAAAAGTGTCAACAATAAAGTTGGTGAGTTCATAAGTATTTTGTAAGAAAATTCGTTTCTTGATAAAATAGTAGTGTTTGAAAACTCCAGAAAATCCTATATTTTCTTATTTCAAACGTTTTACAGTCTTAAAAACCCAAAGACTAAATTGTAGTGTAAACTGTAGTGTTCTTTTGATAATAATGTATGTATCAACGTAAACAAATATTTATAGGTTGAATCGTTGTTCCCATGTGAGTCGTCCTATAACCATACTGTAACCGTGCATGCCTAGCGTCGTTCTTCAGGCGTCGTAATGTTATGACATTTGAACACCTCTGACCTGCCGGTCAAGCTGTAGCTAGCAGCTCAGGTGCGGGATTGTCAATCCCGTATAGATCTATACGCAAATCTCACGCTCTCTTACCGAGACTCTGGTTATAAATGTCAGGACTTACAGCGAAAGTACTTAAAGTACTTGTGAAGACCCGTCTCACAAAAATGTATGTATCATCAACCGTTTTACATTTAGTGATTGAATAAACCTTTTGTTTTTCCTTTGTGTTTTATTTTTCCAAGTAACATAGTACATGGTTCGGTTATATATATATATATATATATATATATATATATATATATATATATATATATATATATATATATATATATATATATATATATATATATACATACATATATATATATATATATATATATATATATATATATATATATATATATATATATATATATATATATATATATATATATATAGAGTCCGTTTCAAGGAAGAACCAATATTTTCCTAGGAACCGTAGGAACTTTTTGACTGAAATTGTTTTTTCAAAAAAAATGACATAATACATCTAGTCGCTTATATTTAAGACTTTTTGTCAAAAAAAATTTGAAAAATAATATGTATACACGAAATGTGCATATATGCATTTTTTTCGCACATGTGTATATGATCACGTTTCGTGCATATGTGCACATTTCGTGTATATATATTATTTTTTTAATTTTTTTTTACAAAAGGTCTTAAATATATGCGATTAGGTGTATTATGTCATTTTTTTTGAAAAAAAACTTTCAGTAAAAAAGTTCCTATGGTTCCTAGGAAAATATTGGTTCCCATTTGATATTTAGTCTATATATATATATATATATATATATATATATATATATATATATATATATATATATATATATATATATATATATATATATATATATATATATATATATATATATATATATATATATATATATATAAGAACTTGTGTTGTCCCGATGTAATGAAATCCGTATATTCATAAACTATTCCTATAATAGTTTACTAAGGCACTGTATATCGTATTTGCTGAGTACTCGTGGGTATAGTAAAATAGTTCAATTCGGAGCCATTAACCTATCAAGAAAAAGGGTGCGGTCAGCACCTTTCATTGTCTGTATTTGTGTAATAACGTGTGTGTCGTCTGGTTCGGAATGAGAGTCCGAAGTCAGGGGTGCTTTTGTGTCAAAGGGTAGTTTTAACTTGTGCAATTTCTTTGTCTAACGTATAAATACATTTAGTCAGGTACGAAAACAGTATTTGAAATGTAATAGCTTGTATTTTCCCCCTAAAAGTTTCTAAAAAAGTAAAAATGGAGGGGTATGAAGCTCACCCTTGAAGTGTGATCGGCTGAGAAGGGGGTACTGGCTCGAAAGTCCGACGACAGGAGGCTGATCCTAGGGTTCTCGGAACCTAAGGACCTTCGGATAAAGCTTTTATCCGATGGTTCTCCGAAATGTTAGTGTGTGTAAACGATTTACAAGTTGTGTATTAACGTGTAGGATTATCAAAAGGGAACTACTTACCAAGGATATGAGGTTTTGCACCGGGGGAAATGGCGAAAATCGGCTATTCGCGGTGGTGATGTTGAGGCAGTGAGTAGAGAGGAAGGTGGTGGGTGTCAAGAGTTGAGAGAAAGTTGGAGGAAGGTGGAGGAAAATCTGATGAGTTCGTGGGTTTATGGATTCATCGGGCATGGGGAACCGATTAGAAGAGGGGTTAGTTATGCTTTATGTCAAATCGCCGAGTCCTAGGTGTACTTAGTAGCAGTTGACCTTGTGATTTGATTGACAATTGCATGGGAACTTGTTATTTGGCAGATGCTGGGAGTGAGGACCAGTGTGATGGTCTCTTGTTAGGAAGTTGACGTTGTATGAGAGGAGTAAGTTCGGAAGTCATGGAGTCCGGAATGATGCCTTCGAAACTCGTACAGCAAGGGTTTAAGTTTAAATCCCTCAGTGTTCTAATATCTGAAGGTTCAGTTTTTCGGAAGATCTATTTCAGAACATTACTCGAAAACAGAGCATTCTTTGAGCGTCATTTCTGAGTCGAATGGCAAGTTCCGAGGGTGAGGGTTTCCAAAGTCAGAAGCTCCTACTTGGGAGTTCCGAGTTTGGTGGGTTCCGAAGTTAGTCCCGAGGATTCGGAGAGTTGAAGGATCCGAAAACTGGTTTCCAAAGTTGCTGACTCTGAAAGTAGTTCGGAGATTGGAAGTACTCGGAATCGCTTCCAGATGATGACTAGTTGTCCGGAAAATCGTTTCTCCGAGTATATGGGTTTTCTCTCCGGGAGCGACCCTACGGTTTAAGTTACTATGTTCGCGAGATGTTCCTTTAGAGTTGTACACATAGTATCACAACATACTACCATATTCCATTTAAGTTTTGAAATTTACTTTTTATTATAGGAGCCAGCGTGCTCATCGTATCGTCACATTTGACTTTTATTGACTAAAATTTTACGGTTGTCACAAGGTGTATTCATTAGAAACTAATAAGGATAAAGGACTAAAGTGAAATTATCAACAATTTGAATGTCAAATAGTCATTATCCACAAGGGAGGAGATAATGATGAAGAGCACTATAAATACAACATTAGATCTGAGTTGTAAATCATCCTAAAATCCTAATTTTTGTCACCCTCCTCCCACCCCTCGGTATACGGCCGATTTCTTTCAAAACCCTAAGTATTATGTGCTAAAACTTCAAGCAAAGGTATATACTACATCAACGGGTGCTGGATCGTTGTCTTGGGTGCGATTATATTAGAGGAGTTCTACTTTGGTCTCCCGTAATCCTAACAAGATCAGATCTAAGATCTAAAAGGTATTTCTTGAACCCTCTTAATTTTACAGTTACAAAAGTGTGCGTGATTCTGTGATCGTGGTTGAATACGATTTTGTTTTAAGTTTCCGCTGCATTTGTTTTATGTTATCATATTCCAACAATAACTACCCTAAATAAATATATATAAGCCATCAAATATTTATGCATAAAGCCCCGTTATTTTGGTGCCTTATAGGTGGATAAAGCCCCATTATTTTGGTGCTAAATTTCTTCCATGTTTCGATCATATGTTGCAGGTTTAGTATCGTGTGTACATGTTTAGTATCGTGTGTACATGTTTCTGTATATAAAGTTCTAAAGGTAATTGTGCAATTAGGATGAGGATCGGACATATCCCAAACACCATATGTTACTATGAAAATATATTTAGTCGAACTTTCCCGAAAAACGTCCATTTTCTAAGCAAAAATGGTCAAAAAGCCGATTCTTACGTCATTTGTGACGTCACCACCCACTCCCGCAGTTTTCCTGGTCAATTTGGACTCATTCCCGCCATTCACGCACCGCCACAGGCCACTACGCGCTACTGTCCGTCAAAGAGTGAGGCCCACTCTTGCGGCTGTGCAATTTTAGTTTTTTGTCAACTTCATTCACTCATATCTCCCTCATACCATCATACGATGTTCATTTGACCCGATTCGTTTTGCGTTATTTTGTTCGAGATGTCTAGTTTCCAATGGTATATTGCATGCTCATTTTGGACATTGGGAAGTTGACTTTTAAGCCTCCAAAGTGGGGTACTTGAGTGACGTTAAATTTGCCGGAAAATTTGTTTTTGCTCCCGGTCGACTGGTGACCATCTCGACTTCCCAAAACTACTTAGTTAACAAAATACTCAGCTTATAACACTTATTACATGTACTCCCCATTCCCAATGGATCCGTAATCACACTTTTAATTATCAATGATTTATTACAAAACTTCTATTTTTATTAGCTTTACATACTCGTAACTTTCTCACATGAGCTCCGTTTGGGCTCATTCTTTTTTCCTATATGTTCTTCTAGTTTTTATGTTGTAACCACCAAGTAGTGGGTAAGTATTTATGAGTCATTCTTGGGGTGTTACAACTCTCTCCCCTTAAAATGATTTTGTCATGGGAATCTCTAGAGAATTAAGACATTACGCACTGTTCATTCTTAACATGTTTGTTCTCCTGTGGACTACAATTCCCATAACTCGTTAGGAATTGAGTCTTACTTTCCTACCCTGAATCTTGTTTATAACACCCATAACTTCCTTCAGAATGTAGTTCCTAGTACTCGTTAGGAACCGAGTCTTTTATCCAAATTTATCATTATTAACAATCACAACCTCACCAAAGTCAACTAGTACACACACAACATGCAATATCTAGACTAGGTACATAATAAGTTAACAACTAATAATTTCGACAAACATCACAATTACTACCCCTAATCCTTTGTCTGCATCCTTCCCAGAAAATCTCGGTGAAGATGACCACGTTCTCCACATCTAAAACACACTGACTCCTCCTTGTTGTAATCCCTTGCCATATTCTCAACCTTGCTACACCAGAAACACTTAAGAGATTTGGGAATAGTATCATGACTCCCAAAATCCTCATCCGATACTCGTTCCTCGTATCCTAACTCCTCGATATATTCTTTTACTAGTGTTGGTTGAGATTTTTACTCCTCAATCTCCTCTTCGTCCGATTCCTCGACACTTCCTTCTCGAACTCGTTTCGATTTCGAACTCATTTCGCGTTTCTCGATCTCCTTTTCCTCTTTTTCCTGACGTTCCAACTCTTTTTCTCGTTCTTTCACAACCTCAACTACTTGTCGAAAAGTAATGAGATGTGAAGATCGCACGAATTCTCGGATTGAGGTTTTCAAAACCCACAAATAACGATCAATCTTTCGCGCTTATGTATCACCGCAAACCCCACCTTCTCCAGGAAAGTCATGGTATCTTTCGCACTTCTGTATCACCGCAAACCACGCCTTCTCTATGAAAGTCAATGTATACTCTTACACTGATTTGTCACATTGTTCTAGATGCATAAACTCATTTTCCAACTATCGTATCGCAACACCAAAGCAGTACTCCTCGTTAAATTTCACATTGAATTGTTCCCACGTAAACGTACTCACCAATGCATCCCTAAGAGTTTGGCTCGTTATTTCCCACCAGGACTGACCTGCTCTTTGTAATAAATTAGTGCAAATTTTACTTTATCCGCCTCAGCACATTTACTCGTTCGTAATATTTTTTCGGTATGACTTATCCAAGTCATGGCTGCCACCAAATCACCTACTCCCGTAATTTCCGTAGGCTTATAGTCCTGGAACTCTTTATATGTACAACTACCTCGTTTAGCCGGATCAGTAGGACCTTCACTCGCTAAATTGATCGGAGGCTGGAGGTATGTAGAATGGCAATGGAGGTTTAGCATTTCTCGTAAAGAGAGGGAGGCAAGGATGAGTAGTGTTGGTGTCTTGGCGGTGACATTGACGATTTGGAGAGTACAACATGGTGAAAGGTGCAGCAGATCTCAACTTAGGTGGAAATTAACCTTTTCCACATATGGAGGGGGAGGGATCTACAACGGAGAGATGAAAAATAGACATGAAAGGAAGAGAATGAGAGAAAATCTATTTGGGGCCGTTTGGATGTGCTTATAAAAACTGCTTATTGACTTATTGGCTTTTTCGAAAAGCCATAAGCCATAAGTAAGGGTCTCCTTACTTATTAAAAACTGCTTATTTGACCTTGGCAATGGCAAATAAGTAGTTTTTAATATGTAAGGAGGCCATTACTTATGACTTATGGCTTTTCCAAAAACTCAATAAGCCAATAAACAGTTTTATAAGCACATCCAAATGGACCATTGATATTGATTTGCTGGTTTTTAGGGATGATAGTTGCAGGTACCGAGATTGCCCTTGAGTTATTGCTTTAAAATCCTAATATACCATTGGAATATTTAAATAATTACAAATATACCAGCTTGCATCTATGCCATCCATATTTTTTTGAACTAGTAGTCCACAAGGGATTTCAAGATTATATGAAGAGTAAATTACAGTTTTGGTCCCTGTGGTTTGTCAAACCTTTCAGAAAGATCCCAACTATTGGAAAATCACGTTGGAGATCCCTAAGGTTTGTGATACGCTACAAATCGGTCCGTGAATCAGGTAAAAAGACTAAAATACCCTTTTAATTCTTTTTTCTTTTTCTTTGAATTACTTATTTATTTTATTAAAAAAATACCCCCCACCCCCACCCCGTACACACACACTCTCTCACACACATACATATTTTAATTTCTTTTCCTAGGTTGTATCTCCATGGCGATGGTTCTGTAATCGAGCTCTCGATGATTACATCTTCAATTAGTGTGAGAAGCGGCTATTCTGGCTGGAAGAAACGACGATTCTGGCTAGAATAGTTAGCTTGAGAGGCCAATTAGCGTGACACCTCAACCAAATAATCGATATAATCCACTAAAAAGCGTGACACCAGGCACTTGGGCGAATATCAGATGGGGTAGTAAGCAGCTTCATTTGGTGGTCCTTGCGATCGGTGGCTTCCGATGCCTCCATTAACATTACTTATTGTGTTATCTAATCCTTCCATTTGTGTTGAAGTGCAATACCCGCCATTGATACTGCTAGTCACAGAGGTTTGTGATGTTGAAGAACGATTTGTAGGTTTGTGATTAGCCTATTAAATTGAAAGAATCTCAGTAGTTTTAATCATATTTTCGTCAAACTACTGGTATTGCAAACTTGCATTGCAACTGCTCGAGGAAATGCCTCTAAGAGGCTTGATCAGACCATTATTGCCTTTAAGAATCGGAAGATGAAGAAATCGATGATGAGAAGGTAGGGTGTTAATGAATTAGCTTTCTCATTTTCTTTCAGTGCTAACTTATCAATATTCTAAGAGCTAGCACGAGTTATATCAGCTAGTTTTCTGTTTGAGTTTCTCTTGCCACAAGTTAATCTTGGTCCTCGAAAATTGATGTTGTATTGACATATCCACCACCAATTTTCCTGATTCAGTGGCAGGATCTTGATTTTTTGGAAGGCGTTGGGACTGAAGGGCCGTTGTAGCGCCGTTCACGCGAGTGAGGTTGACCGGAGGTGGGAGAAGTTGTGGCAAAAGTAAAAGAGAAACAACAGGTAACTCAATTTAAAAAAGATGTAGAATTGGATAGGGGAGTGGAGCTTCTAAAATTGTACACGATGTGAACCTTCTTATATAATCAGATATCATCTAGATCTTCACTACTATTGTGTGTGTTTCTGAAAGAGCATGTGTGTGTGTGTGTGTTTTTTTGAGAGAGAGAGAGAGAGAGAGATAAAGGGAGGGGAGGGGGAGACGGGGGTAGTGGGGGTGGGGGTATATTTTTCTTTTTTTAATTATCTAGTTAAACAATATATTAAAAGAAAAAAAATAAAAAAGGTTAATAGAGTCTTTTTACGTGGACCAAGGACCATGAGTGTTAACTTTATGCAACCATAGTGACCTACAACGTGATTTTCCAATAGTTGGGACCTATCTGAAAGATTTAACAAACCACAGGGAGCAAAACTGTAATTTACTCTTATATGAATTCTTACATGATCCCAACTCTCTTTCTGTGTGAGTGGTTATATATATATATATATATATATATATATATATATATATATATATATATATATATATATATATATATATATATATATATATATATATATATATATATATATATTAAAGTTCAAATGAGAACCTAGGAACCTTTTTACTGAATTTTTTTTCCAAAAAAATGACTTAATACACTAAGTCGCTTATATTTAACACCTTTTGTAAAAAAAATGTATAAATGTTCACGTTTTGTACATATGTGCACATTGCGTCTATGCATATTTTTTTTCAAATTTTTTTGACAAAAAGTCTTAAATATAAGCAAGTTAGTGTATTAAGCCATTTATTTGACAAAAGAAATTCAGTAAAAAGGTTCTTAGGTTCTCACGAAAAAAAAAGGGTTCTCATTTGATCTGGAACATATATATATATATATATATATATATATATATATATATATATATATATATATATATATATATATATATATATATATGTATATATATATATATATATATGTATATATATATATATATATATATATATATATATATATATATATATATATGTATATATATATATATATATATATATATATATATATATATATATATATATGTATATATGTATATATGTATATATGTATGTATATATATATATATATATATATATATATATATATATATATATATATATATATATATATATATATATATATATATATATATATATATATATATATATATATATATATATATATATATATATATATATATATATATATATAGTAAAGTTCAATTGAGAACCTAAAAAAGCCTAGGAACCTAAGAACCCATTTTATGAACTTTTTTTCTACACAATATTTTTCAAAAAAAAAATATACCAAAATTTTTGTTATGATGCATCTAGAAGATATCAAAAAAAAAAATTCAAAAAAAATCATTTTTTTAATTTTTTTTAATATGGGTTTAGGGTTTAGGGTTTAGGTTTAGGGTTTAGGTATAGGGTTTAGGGTTTAAGGTTTACGATTTAGGGTTTATGGTTTAGGGTTTAGGGTTTAGGTTTAGTTTTAGGGTTAGGGTTCAGGTTTAGGGTTTAGAAATCTCTTAGACACTTTAAATAAAAAAATTGGATGCAAAAAAATCATTTTTTTTAATTTTTTTTTCATATGGGTTTAGGGTTTAGGGTTTTGAAATCTCTTAGACGCTTTAAATAAAAAAATTGGATGCAATTTTTTTTTAAAAATATTGTGTAGAAAAAAAGTTCCTAGGTTTTTTTAGGTTCTCTCATGATCTCGACCCTATATATATATATATATATATATATATATATATATATATATATATATATATATATATATATATATATATATATATATATATATATATATATATATATATATATATAGTAAAGTTCAATTGAGAACCTACAAAAGCCTAGGAACCTAAGAACCCATTTTATGAACTTTTTTTCTACAAAATATTTTTCAAAAAAAAATATACCAAACTTTTTGTTATGATGCGTCTAGAAGATTTCAAAAAAAAAAAATTCCAAAAAAATAAATTTTTTATTTTTTTCATTAGGGTTTAGGGTGTAGTGTTTAGGGTTTAGCGTTTAGAATTTAGGGTTTAGGGTTTAGGGTTTAAGGTTTAAGGTTTACGGTTTACGGTTGAGGGTTTAGAAGATTTCAAAAAAACAATTCAAGAAAAATCATATATTTTTTTCATATGGGTTTAGGGTTTAGTGTTTAGGGTTTAGGGTTTAAAAATCTCTTAGACGCTTTAAATAAAAAAATTGGATGTAATTTTTTTTGAAAAATTGTGTGCAGAAAAAAAGTTTCTAGGCTCCTAGGGTTGTTTAGGTTCTCTCATGATCTCGACCATATATATATATATATATATATATATATATATATATATATATATATATATATATATATATATATATATATATATATATATATATATATATATATATATATATATATATATATATATATATATATATATATATATATATATATATATATATATATATATATATATATATATATATATATATATATATATATATATATATAGGGAGAGGTTATATAGAGACCAATAAAAGGTAGAGAACTGGAGGGGACCAATCATTTTATAAGGGCATGTTAGTAATTGTGTATTTAGTTAAATTATAATATAATAAATTAATTGATAGTTTCCTAAAATCTAGGGATTTGATTAATAGTTACCTAAAAAATCAATTATTTTTTAATTATTTTTCCATTTTTTAATTACCAAAAATTAAGAAAATTTTCATTTAATGTGTTTCTTTTTTCAAAAAAACCTTTTTTATAAATCAAAGTATCAATGATATTGAAAATCTATTATTTTATCAGAATATTTGTAATCATGTATGAATAGACGCATTTTGTATTCATATATCAATATGGTTGTAATCATAAATGAATAAAGCACAAATTGAAGATAATTTCTATACAATCTTGTGAAGTTTGTAATCACAAATGAATAAAGCAAATATAAAAAATTCAATACATTCGTAATCATAAATACATAAGGAAATTATGGAAATAAAAAATATTGTAATCACAAATGAATAAACCTCTAATCATAACTGAAAACACCCTAATCATGGAAATAAATGAATACGCCCCTAATCATAAATGAATATGCACGTAATCATAACTGAATCCCCCCTAATCATCAATGAATACAGCAGCATTTCCTCTAATCAGCAGCTTCAGACCTGATTTGCTTACGTTTTTTGCAGGAATCTTTTGAAATTGAGCAAGAATATATGGTTTGAGCAGGTAACATCTGTAAAAATTTATACAAAAAGTTAACAAAATGTTGTTATAATCGAATGTGATTGATGATTAGTAAAGAACATTCAACATCAGTGATGATTATAGTAAAAGAATCATCAATATTCAGTAAATCAAGTTCAATCATTAATGAATATTGCTAATTTGGTTAGAATAATGAATATTACCGTTCAATCATGAATGAATGCTTCACTAAAACAACTTGAATCATGAATGAATGCTTCATATAGATAAATAAATCATACTAAAATTTATTAAAACACCTTGAATCATGAATGAATGCACCTTGAATCATACTAAAATTCACTAAAACACCTTGAATCATACTAAAATTCACTAAAACACCTTGAATCATGAATGAATGCTTCATATAGATAAATAAAACACCTTGAATCATGAATGAATGCTTCATACTAAAACACCTTGAATCATGAATGAATGCTTCATACTAAAACACCTTGAATCATGCATGAATGCTTCATACATATAATTAATATTACCTCATTTTTCTTTTCTCTCTTGCTCTTCACCTCGTGAAAAGGATTTACAAGAAAAAGAATTTCATATTAGGACTCATGTTAAATTTATTACATGGAATTGATGATTGTTTTCCATTAATTTTTAAAGAGAACCTACGAGTTGAAAAGAAGTTTCACGTGAAGATATGAACACGTACACACATCAGGGACAGGACGTAATACATCTCTACATACCTACGTTTTCTTTTCTCGCTTGCCTTTCTGGTTCGATTCTCGTTGAAGATATGAACACGCAAGCACATCAGGGAATCAATCGATCATTCCATCTCTCGGCCTCACACTTTCTCTATCTTGCTGCTAGAAAAACGATTATGGAGCAGAGACAGAGATGGCAATGGAGAGAGATGACTGATTCCAAATCAATTTCAAAACCTAAACAAATAGACAAAATAGCTTTCTTTAGTCGATGGCTGATTTGAATTTAAGATGAGATAAGGTTGAATAGCACATACAGAGATGGCGATGGAGAGTGACAGGCTTGGCGAGTTTGCAAACGATTAGGGGATGTTCGTTAACAGCATAAACATCTTCAGAATCCATGACTGTGGAATCGAATATGAAATCATCTTCACCTATACATCGTGCACTGATTCGAGAAGGATGGAAGGAGGCGCCACAGATGAATCGTAGGTTAAGAGAGACGAGTAGAGAGATAAAGCTGGGGGAAAGAGAGAAAGGGGGAGAAATTTTAGGACTTAATAAAATTAAAATAGTTGATAAAAATAGGTTAATATTTTCTTACCAAAATACCCTTTTGTTATATTTAATTTAAGTTATTTGAATTTAAATATATTAATAATTATAATTTTACAATTAATCAGAGCCCTAGATCTAGAAAAATAGATGGCCAAGATCTGGCCTCCAGTTCTCTACCTTTTAAAGGAACTCTATTGAACCTACCTCTATATATATATATATATATATATATATATATATATATATATATATATATATATATATATATATATATATATATATATATATATATATATATATATATATATATATATATATATATATATATATATATATATATATATATATATATATATATGCAAGTTAAGGATGAATCCGATTACATGAGTCGTAATATACTACAAGCCACGCTAGGTACAGTAGGCTAACTAACAGTTCTTCGTTCGTCAACCGTTCTCCGAGGAACCTGCACAGAGACTAGACCCACACGCGCAACCGACAAACCTTGGTGCATAGCACACGCCCACCCCGTAAGGACGCTGTGCAGGCAACTGACCGGGGAAACCAGCCCCGGGTACACACGTCTCAGCCTAGCACAGAGGCTACATGTATTAGCGTAATATCTTTGCCATAATTGCACCAAACGGTTTTCGAACCCACGACCTCGCATACGCGAGGCATAGGCCGTTGCCGCTCGGACCAACCAAGATTTGTGTGTGGGTATATATATATATATATATATATATATATATATATATATATATATATATATATATATATATATATATATATATATATATATATATATATATAGAGTTAGGTTCTTGTGAGAACTCAAAAAACTCTGAGATCTCGAGAACCAAAGCTGTACCGTTGGATCAAAAATTGGATGGCATAGATCAATAGTGGCATAATTGTAATTAAAATCAAATTTAAGGACATACTAGGCTTTTTAAAAACGAGTACAAGGGTAATTTAGGGATTAAAGATTTGATCAAATTCCTGGTGATACGCAATCCCTAAAAATCGACATTTTTTCTCTCCCTCTCTCTCTTTCTTTCTCTCGCCTCCCACTCCACCTTACCACGCCATTTCCTCTTGTTAACCTTCTCTTTCAGTGATGAAATCGATAACGAGAGGAGACCTTGACCACCGCAACTGCAGATCCTACATCGAGATCTCCGGCCTCCATTAACCTTCTCTTTCGTCTCGTTGCTTCGCCGTCTTCCACCTCCTTCGACGAATCAGACGAATCAGAGCTGCTGTTGGTGGCGGCAATGTGTTGCCGGCAGCTGGATGAGCGGTATCGGTGTAGATCAACCTTAATTCTCCGATCTACGGTGACACCAATTCAAGAAGGAGTCGGGGTCGATTAATCGCACTTGCCCCCTCTACCACGATGCCGTCTGTAGTCACTGCATCCGCCTGCTTCTTTGCCGTCTCACGCCCCTGCCCCTTCCGGAGAAACGCAAATTAAACCCAGTGAACGTGTAGACACGTTTTCTCAAAAAAATGTAATCTTTCTTTTTGGTATTACACGCTTTCATTCCTCAGAAGCTTTGTTGACCTAAAACGGAAATCATGTGGTGTTGGAAACCATTGAAGATGAACGATTTTAACTCTGAATCGTTTTTTATAACTGCCCATAAATCTCTTTGTGTCTACCTTTCTTTCTCACACATGTCTACTTTTCATTGATTATATATAGATGGCTTGGATAATTTACATGGATTTTCACGAATTTGTCTTTGTAATTGGTTTTTGGTTATTTTAATGCTCTGTTCAGTATAGACAAAGGAAAAAGGTCAAGAGGATTCCTATTGCTCTTTCCAGTTACCAAAGTGGCGGTGCAGGTATGTCTAATTATCCCACAAAAGTTCATCTATTTGTTTGGTAATTTATAGATTTTTACCATTTGTTGCTCAAGGTTTGTTATGGTACGTTTTTCTGGTTTGATTTTCATTCCTGTGTGTATTTTGACCACTCCCCCACCACCGGTGCTACAAATTCGATAGATCTATTTTGGTTTCTCATAACATGTATCGTAATCTATATTGTTGTAACTTGGTTTTCAGGAGAGTTAAGATTTTAACTCTGAATCGTTTTTCATAACTGCCCATAAATCTCTTTGTGTCTATCTTTCTTTCTCACTCATGTCTACTTTTCTTTGATTATATATAGATGGCTTGGATAATTTAGTTGAGGAGGTAATCCTTCTCTTCCCATTTTCACGAATTTGTCTTTGATTTGTTGGTAGAATTTTATTTTATGTATCTTAACATACATGGATTATCGTTTTTTTGTTTGTAGAATTTTAGTTTACGTATCTTAACATACACGCTTTCATTCCTCTTCTTGTTGTCGGATTTTGTTTCTGCTTGCAACTTATCTTCGATTATGATATTTCTCGATGACTATTTCAAAATTAGGTCACTTCTATGTTGGTCAATAACCAAAACTGCAGTCAAGCGTAAAAATTCTTCTAAGTTCTTTATGGTTTAATTTGGTTCATTGAGTAAAAGTTAAGTGTATATATCTTTAATCGATGTGATATTATTTTTTAAGGTTGCTCAATGTGGTTTTCTGAATATCTTTTTCTTAAAAGAAGTTGGGCTATAGATGAAAGTACTCTAAAGGTACTATTCTATTCATTGATTTTTAGCCAAATTTGAATTCAATATGCCTTTGACCACCACCTAAAGATGAAAGTACTCTATGATTGCTGATTTTTGCATACTTTGTTATTTGGTAATTGCTGATTTTTGTAAACTTTGTTATTTGAATATCAATACATGTACATGCGGTGTCTGATGTACAACATTGTATGTATAAATCCACATATGTACACACGTGCACGTGTGTTGGATTAGGTGTCTAAGCCATGACTAATAATTAGTATTTATCCAATTAATAGAAGTAAAGTCCATTTGGGTTGCCCTCATAGTTGGAGGATTGGCAGAAAGTCCGGTAGAGAGAAAGGTTGATTTATTATGTGATTAATAAATCAATAGAAATTAAATAAATAGTTTATTAATATATTTAAGTGTTAATATATTAATTAGAAACTATAATAATTAATTAGAAATTTTTCTGGAATTAATTGGAATTAATTTGGTAGTTAAATTGATTAATTAAAGGTGCAGGGACTAAAACTGTAATTATTCGATAGTTGAGTAAGTGGCAGTGTTAGTGACCATGTGGTGGTCGAAAATATATATATAGATATGTATATTTTCGATATATATATATATATATATATTATAGATAAATGGTGTTTGAATGATTAAAATAATAGTTTATCTTAATTTGAATTCAAAAAGGCTTATCTGTAACGATTATCTGATCACCACATGGAGGCTATAAATAGGGAGGCTCACCCTAACCCTAAAGCCACGATTTTTACCCTCTTTCTCTCTAGAATTTCGGCCAAGATACCTTCTGCTGGGTGTAACTGCATTTGAGGCAAGAGATCTCTGTTGCTTTGCTTCCAAGATTCACTAAAGGTTAGTTTTTCTTGATCTTTCTTTTTAGTTTATTATTTCTGGCCTACTAGGAATTGTTATATGTTTAATTAGAAGAAAAACTTAGATCTATATAGGTTGCATGTGAACTTAGGAATTTTAGTTCATAGTTGCAGAAAACCTTTCAGTGGTATCAGAGCATTTTGGTTGTTTTTCTTGTTAAATTGTTATAACTGTGTTCCTAGTAATTAGGGTTTATTGTTCCTAAACCCTAATTAGTGCAAATCGACATCTAGGGTTAGGGTTTTGAAAACCCTAGCCCCTCCCTTTTGATTTTGGCGATTTTGTGAATTAGGGTTAGAAGGTATTCTATTTTTGGTAACTTTAAATTGTTTAAAAGATAAACCTTAAAACCTTTAATCCTAAAAATCGAAATTTAAGGGATTAAGATAGGTTTTAATTAATTTGATTAATTTGATAAAATCTATCTACATTTGAATTAATTTATTTAATTGGTAATTAAAAGATAATTCAAGGATTTAATTTAATTTAGAATTTAATTGTTTTAAATTGGCGAAATTAAATGGATAAAATCCTAAAAATATTTTAAGAGGTTTAAAATATCAAATTTAATTAATTTAATTAATTGGTTAATTAAAAGATAATTAAAATCGATTTTATGGTTTAATTTAATTTGAAATTTAATAGTTTAAATAGACAATAAATTAAAAGATAAACCAGAAACATATTTTTAAAAGGTTTAAAAATTACATCTTATATATATTATAATTAGGGAGTGATTATTATATGTATAAGATTAAAATGGTTAGTCAAATCATTAGTAGGCCTCATTCACGAAGCTGGTCTATAAAGTGGGTATAAGGAGACTGCCTATAAAATGGCGGTCTAATGGGTGAACACTCTCACCCACCGCTCGCCTGATCAGTGGAGGGTCGTTAGCCGAACGGGTTTGATAGGACCGCCTAATCTCATTAAAAGTATAATGTTATTATTCAAAGTACTAGAACCTTTTATATAAAACCCAAATCTAGCTACTTTAGGAAAAATGTGAATTGGTGCTAACCCATGAAATTGCACATTGCACTTTATGAAACATTGGTGGAGCGTGTGTGGTTTACCGGCACGTCAATTTGAGATGGCAACTGACCCCGAGAGTACCAAGCTTATTTGCATGGTTATTCACTCCCGGTTTGTGATCCTCGGTATCCCAGTCACAAACAGTGGGGCACATCCGAGATTAAAACATGCTATTGAACAGTTCAATAAATCTCAATGAATCTAGGAATTCCATTTTAATAAGATTATCTTTCCGCGGTGGAATTGGCTGAATCGTCATTCGCCTACCTTATAAAATTTACAATATTGATTACGGCATCCCTCTTCGAGATTGTAAATTGTTATTGTAGGATCCTAGCCTTATAATTGTTATTGGGTCATTATAAGGATTATTATATACGTCTAATTAAAACTATCTTCTTTTATAGATGTCTTCTGCCGAACAATCCGCTCCCCACTCTAACTCAAATGTTACCTCAATCTTGTCATTATGCTCCAAAGTCACGTTGGACGGTACCAACTATAATGACTGGATCCGTAACATCAAGATGGCTCTGAGGTTTGAACATAAAGAGTATGTTCTAGAAACCGAGCTGGTTGAAATTGACCATGATAATGCTACTCCCGAAGAAATCACTCAATACGCAAAACATACTGATGATGCAACCAAAGTGGCTTGCATCATGATAGCTACAATGAACCCAGAGTTGCAAAGAATATATGAAGATTACTGGCCCTATGAAATGCACAAAGAGCTGGCGGAAAAGTTCCGCAAGCAGGAGCGCATTGAGAGGCGCGAGGTAGTCAAAGCTTTCACTAATGCAAAGCCTAGAGATGGAGAGTCCATTTGCAACCACGTGCAGAGAATGCAAGGGTACGTGGAAAGGCTCCGGAAGCTTGAGATGCCGGTTCACGAGGATTTGGCTGTAGACATAGTGCTGAATTCTCTGCCTAGTTCATATGACCAGTTCACACTGGCGTATCATCTGAACAACTCCCAGGCCACTTTGGCCGAACTGCATCGCATGCTCCGCACCGCCGAGGACGGAATGAAGGGTAAGAGTATACCCGCTGCTAATCAAGCCGTCCTGGCAATTGCTGGTGGAAAAGGGAAGAAGAGAAAGGGCCCTCCTAAACAGAATTGGAGGGAAAAGGTGCATGTTGGATCGTCCAGCAGCGGCTCCAAACCCAAGACTTCTGGCATTCCTCATAATGCCAATCCCAAGGAGGCAGAGTGCTTCTATTGCAAGGAACGGGGCCATTGGAAGAGAAGCTGCCCTACATACCTGCAAGACTTGAAGGATGGCAAAGTCAAGCCAACTTCAGCAGGTATTTACACTATCTTTAAAAACTCACCATCTTCCAGTTCTTGGGTCCTTGATACAGGATGTGGTTTTCACATTTGTTCTGATTTGCAGGGCCTAAGGGAAAGCAGGGAGGTGGAGCACGGTAGACTCAACCTGATCATGGGGAATAGGAGATCGTCGCCTGTGACCAAGATCGGGACTTATAGTTTAGTGCTCAGTAGTGGTGTTTGTTTAGAACTTATTAATTGTTGCTATTCACCAGAAATGGCAAGGAATATTATTTCATTTCATGCATTGTTTAGACAAGGATTACAGTTCTCGTTTGATAATAGTAATGGTTCCATTTCTGTTTTTCAAAATGGTATTTCTGTATTTACTGCTTTACCTTATGATGGTGTGTATGAAACTGTGCAATGTGTAGACAATTTAGGTCATAGTGTAAACTTTATTGATTCTTCTAGTGGTGTAGAAAATGCGTGCTTGTGGCACTGTCGTCTTGGGCACATTAACAAGAAACGCATCGCCCAACTCCAAAAGGATGGAGTGTTGGAATCATTCGACCTCAAATCGGATGATGTATGCGAGTCTTGTATTTTGGGCAAGATGACTAAATCACCATTCAAAGGGTCCTTTGAAAGAGGTGAAGGTCTTTTGGACATCATACACACAGATGTGTGTGGTCCCTTTAGATCTACCACAAAAGACGGCACGCGGTTCTACGTGACCTTCACTGACGATTTTAGTAGATACGGGTATATCTACTTAATCAAACACAAGTCAGACACCTTTGAAAAGTTCAAAGAGTTCAAAAATGAAGTTGAGAATCAATTGGGCAGGAAGATAAAGATGCTCAGGTCCGACAGAGGCGGAGAGTATCTTAGTATCGAGTTCCTAGACTATCTAAAGGAATGTGGGATAGTTTCACAGTTATCGCCTCCTCGAACACCACAGTTGAACGGTGTTGCCGAGAGACGTAACCGAACCTTGTTAGACATGGTTCGTTCCATGATGAGTCGAGCTTCACTTCCCATTCACTTCTGGGGGTATGCCTTAGAGACTGCCGCCCATATCCTTAATCTTGTCCCTACTAAGAAGGTTGCTAAGACACCTCATGAGATGTGGACGGGGAAAGTTCCCTCGTTAGCACATATCAAAGTCTGGGGTTGTGAGGCTTTCGTTAGACGAGAGACTCACGATAAACTCGCAGAGAGAAGCGAGAAATGTTTTTTCATTGGATATCCCAAACAGTCATTTGGATACCTGTTCTACAGACCAAGCGAGGACGTGGTCTTTGTAGCGAGACGGGGATTCTTTCGAGAGAGAGAACTCATATTCAAAGAGGACAGTGGGAGTACCATTGACCTTGAAGAAATTCAAGAGTTACCCGACAATGCAACCTTAGGAGAAACTAGCAACCAACAAGAGGAAGAAGTTCCTGTTGGTCCGACTGATATATCCTTACCTCTTAGGCGTTCCAGTAGAGTTAGCATACCACCCGAGTTTTATGGATTCCATATAACTACGGATGGAGATACGTTTGTCAGTGATAGGACACTGATAAATTTGGATGAACCTGCTAACTACCGGGAAGCGGTGGCGGGCCCTGAATCCGCCAAGTGGAAAGAGGCAATGGACAGCGAGATCAAGTCCATGTATGACAATCAAGTTTGGAACTTGGTTGACAATGTACCGGGTCGAAAGACAGTCGGGTGCAAATGGATCTTCAAGAAGAAGACCGACATGGACGGAAAGGTACACACTTTCAAAGCAAGACTGGTTGCGAAGGGCTTTACTCAAACCCCAGGGATTGACTATGATGAGACCTTCTCACCAGTGGCTAAGATAAAGTCGATTAGGATTATGCTGGCCATAGCTGCATTTCATGATTATGAAATTTGGCAGATGGACGTCAAAACCGCTTTCCTTAATGGAAAGTTGACTGAGGATGTTTACATGAATCAGCCAGAGGGTTTTGTTGATGCAAAGTATCCTGACAAAGTGTGTAAGCTTGAGAAATCCATCTATGGATTAAAACAAGCTTCTCGCAGCTGGAATCTTTGTTTCCACGAGAAAGTCAAAGAATTTGGTTTCTCTAGGAGCGAGGATGAGTCTTGCGTATATGTCAAAGCTAGTGGGAGTATAGTCACCTTCCTGGTGCTGTATGTAGATGACATACTACTCATGGGAAACGACGTCCCGACTTTGCAAGATGTCAAGTCTTGGCTCGGGAAGTGTTTTGCCATGAAAGACCTAGGAGAGGCAGCCTATATTCTCGGGATAAGAATATTAAGAGATAGGAAGAAAAGACTAATTGGACTTAGTCAGAGTACATACTTGGACAAGGTACTGAAAAGATTTAGTATGGAAAATTCCAAGAAGGGAGAGCTACCAATGCAAAGTAATGCTAAGCTGAGTAAGACTCAGAGTCCAAGTACAGACGATGAAATTGCGGACATGAGTCGGGTACCTTATGCTTCGGCTGTGGGGTCGATCATGTATGCCATGACGTGTACTCGTCCCGACGTGGCCTTTGCCTTGAGCATGGTCAGTCGATACCAGGGGAACCCTGGTAGGGCACATTGGACAGCGGTCAAAAACATACTCAAGTATCTGCGCAAGACGAAGAACTTTGTCTTAGTCCTTGGTGGCAGTGATACCTTGAGAGTTGACGGGTATACTGATGCCAGCTTTCAGACAGATAGAGCCAATGGTCGGTCTCAGTCAGGCTGGGTATTCCTGATGAATGGGGGAGCAGTGACTTGGAAAAGTTCCAAGCAAGAGACGGTGGCTGATTCAACGTGCGAATCAGAGTACATCGCAGCGAGTGAAGCGGCAAAAGAAGCGGCTTGGCTGAAGAACTTCATCGGTGACCTTGGAGTAGTCCCGAGTATTCAGGAGCCTGTGGAACTTTTCTGCGATAATGAAGGAGCGGTTGCTTTGACGAAGGAACCGAGGGATCATGGAAAGTCCAGACACATCGACAGAAAGTACCACTACATAAGACATAAGGTAGAAGAAGGTCACCTCGTAGTGAAGAGGGTATCATCAGAAGATAATCCTGCAGATCCATTGACAAAGGCTCTGAGTAGGATTAAGCACTATCAGCATGCACGACGCATAGGATTAACAGATGATATTAGTTTTTGTAATTAGATAGGATTTTGAAACTTATTACAATATAAATGTAATTGACTTTGGTGAATTAATAATATAGTTTTGTTGATGAGTATTTGATACTGCCTTTTGTCGATTGTTTATTGTTGTGTTTCATTTTGCATGTTTACTTCCTAAATAATATTGTATTATTTGAATATCCACAGTCGCTCATGCTTCTTAGGGAGTAAGTATGAATGAAGACTGTCATGAATTGTTTTGTAGATTGTCTAATGAGTTAGACATAGCAATAAGATTGCTACAATATTCATGAGTACTTAGAAAATAGGGATTTGAGTATTGGATAAACCCACGCTCAACTGATTGCTTCATGGATTTCATCAGAAGCAATGTTGAGACGATAACATCTTTTGATCTTTAAGTAGAGACATATAAGTTATGTTTTACCAAGCGGTTGTTCATTGACAATGCGAAAACGCATCGGTAACACGGTGTTATAAAACGTGTTGTTGTGAATGATTTGACTAGTAAAAGACATAAGTATATGAGTCAAAACTTATTCGTCCCTTGACCCTGTCGGGAAAACAGATATCTGTAGGCCTCTCGATGATTTTGAAGTTGACTAAAGGGTTGGCCAACCAGGACTAAATTGACATGGTCAATTGGTAGTCTTAAAGTCATATGCAAATCAGAAATCGGGAAACAGAGAATCAGACAAGGATTGATCTTAATCCATGTCCTGAGTCTGAAAAATATCTTGTTGGACGGAGGATCATCTGATCACTTATCATTGGACAGAACTGACTAGGTCAGAGTTCGACATCAGTTTCTAGGAAGCTACAGTTGCTAATTAATTAGAGGGTAAATTGGTAATTTTAGTCATAGACTTATCCAAGTGGGAGACTGTTGGATTAGGTGTCTAAGCCATGACTAATAATTAGTATTTATCCAATTAATAGAAGTAAAGTCCATTTGGGTTGCCCTCATAGTTGGAGGATTGGCAGAAAGTCCGGTAGAGAGAAAGGTTGATTTATTATGTGATTAATAAATCAATAGAAATTAAATAAATAGTTTATTAATATATTTAAGTGTTAATATATTAATTAGAAACTATAATAATTAATTAGAAATTTTTCTGGAATTAATTGGAATTAATTTGGTAGTTAAATTGATTAATTAAAGGTGCAGGGACTAAAACTGTAATTATTCGATAGTTGAGTAAGTGGCAGTGTTAGTGACCATGTGGTGGTCGAAAATATATATATAGATATGTATATTTTCGATATATATATATATATATATATTATAGATAAATGGTGTTTGAATGATTAAAATAATAGTTTATCTTAATTTGAATTCAAAAAGGCTTATCTGTAACGATTATCTGATCACCACATGGAGGCTATAAATAGGGAGGCTCACCCTAACCCTAAAGCCACGATTTTTACCCTCTTTCTCTCTAGAATTTCGGCCAAGATACCTTCTGCTGGGTGTAACTGCATTTGAGGCAAGAGATCTCTGTTGCTTTGCTTCCAAGATTCACTAAAGGTTAGTTTTTCTTGATCTTTCTTTTTAGTTTATTATTTCTGGCCTACTAGGAATTGTTATATGTTTAATTAGAAGAAAAACTTAGATCTATATAGGTTGCATGTGAACTTAGGAATTTTAGTTCATAGTTGCAGAAAACCTTTCAACGTGCACATATACATATGCATATATGTGCATGTGTACACATACACACATGTATGTATAAATGCACATATACATATGCATATATGTGCATATGTGTACATACACATGCACATGTACATATACATATGCATATATGTGCATATGTGCATATATACATAAATACATACGTGCATATGTTCATAAATGCATAAATGCATATATATGATAACTTGTGTATATCCATGTTTGTGCGTATGTTCCTTTGAATGTGAATTCATGCAAGTGCATGTGTATATGTGCAAAAACGTGTGTGTACACATGTGTGCATATGTGATTACATATGCAAAAACGTGTGTGTACATATGTGTGCATATGTGCACATGTGCATATATGCATAGGTGTTTATATGCATATAAATGTGTATGTGCACATATGCATATATGCCTATGTATTATAAAATAGATGTGAATTTGTTCATATGCGTATATGCATGTATGTATTTATTTTAATTATTTTGAATATACATGTATATTAATTTTTATTAATGTTATTGCAGATTTTGGAGAAGTTATCGAACAAATTGAAGAAATGAAAATTGAAAATTTGAGGAATGAAGACATCATGAATTTTCGTTGTATTTTTTATATTTTTTGTATGTAACGTTCATTATTTTTCGTTGTACTTTTTAAATTTTATGTATGTATCGTTAAAAACAGTTGTATTTTATTGTTTATAATAAAATACGTTATTCATTTTTTACATTTAGATATTAAAAATACGAATACGTATATATGAATTTTGAAAATATGTATATATGCATCTGCGAGTATGCATATATACACATGCAAATACACTGATATGTTTTTTTAATTTCGAAAATTTGTTTTTTTTTAAAAAAACTCAGAATTTTTATTTTTTTTTCAAATTTCGAAAATTCTCATATTAAAAGAAACGAAAATCATAAAGTTTTTTAAATTTGAAATTTGAAATTGATTGTGCTTATTTTTAGGAATTGATATTCTGTTACCAAAAATAAAAAAAAAATAAAAATTAAATTAGATTTATAAAATGACGATTAAGCCATTTTTGATTTGGATAATGATCTAATGGATGACATTGAGTTCTCAAGATCTCATGAATATTTGAGTTCTTAAAAGAACCTAACCCTATATATATATATATATATATATATATATATATATATATATATATATATATATATATATATATATATATATATATATATATATATATATATATATATATATATATATATATATATATATATATATATATATATATATATATATATATATATATATATATATATATATATATATATATATATATATATATATATATATATATATATATATATATATATATATATATATATATATATATATATATATATATATATATATATATATATATATAGGGTTAGGTTCAATGAAGAACCAAAATTAAACAAGGAACCAAGGAACCAATCCTATAACTAGAATGCAAAATATCGACGGCCAGAGAGAATGATGTAAAATTGTTAATTGCACGCGCATGTAGCGGATCATAGCAAAAAACCCACTTCGCTTTTTATGTTTTTTAATTTTTAAGCTTATTCTTTTTTCGAAAAAAAAATCTAATTATACCAAAATTCATAATTTTTCATCCTCTATTAATAGAGATCCATATTGATATACAAAAATTTTTTGTTTTTTTTTCACTTCAAGTTTGTCCAGATTCATCTTGTGAACCTGAACTGAACTGCATTGTTTTAGATATATTCATTCACATGTAAATGACAGATTCACAACAGTTAATCGATGTGAATCTGAACTATAATAAGTATTATAGAAGATTATTCAAATGTGAATGATCATTGAAATTATTTTTTTCAACAATCATTGATCATTCAATATCAACTTATGTGAATTTAAATAAACTTTTAGATTCAGATGTGAATCTCACTAAATTTTCATATTGAATTTAAGTAGATCCTTTTATATTCTTTACAATTTCAACATTTGGATAATATACAATTGAATTAACTAAGATTCACAAATTAATTTACTTAAACTTACACGTGAATGAACAAAAAATTGCTGAAAAAATGGGATACAATTATCATTTATATGTGAATTAATACATCTAAAACTAGATGCACACTATTTTTAACCTTTTGATCATACACAAATGAATTAATTTAGATTCACAAATTAATTTGCTTAAAAATCACATGTGGATGATAAAAAAGTGTTGAAAAGCTGGGTGCAATTATCATTTATATGTGCATTATAATGTCTAAAACAAGAAAACAATTAAAATTCACAATGTAAATATAAACTGTACTAAATTTGTATGGAAGATAATTCACATGTAATTAGTCATTGAATTCAATTATTTCAATAATTGTAAATCATTCAATAACAACTCATGTAAATTTAAAAACATTCTTAGATTCAGATGTGAATTCAAGAAAAAACACTTATATTTTTATTATTCCAACCTTTTGATGTCATATACAATGAAATTACTTAAATTCAATATGAATTTAGTCAAATTCACAATGCAAATCTAAAAGTTTATTTAAATTCACATGAGTTGTTATTAAATGATAAATTATTGTTGAAAAATATATTTTCAATGATCATTCATACGTGAATAATCTTCTATAAAAACTTACTATGGTTCAGATTCACATTAATTAACTGTTGTGAATCTAAACAAAAATTTTGAATATTTTTTTTTCGTTTTTAGTATATTGATATGGGTGTCTATTGAAAGAGAATAAAAAATTATGAATTTTGATATATTCGGTTTTTTATTTCTATAAAAAATAAGCTCTAAAAATAAAAAATAAAAAAACGAAGTGGGTTTTTTGTTATGATCCGCTACATGCGCGTCCAAGTTACAAATTTACAATCTTATCTCCGGCCGTCGATAAAATGCATTCTGACGCTCACGATTGGTTCCTTGGTTCCTTGTTTTATTTTGGTTCTGTATTGAACTTTTATCTATATATATATATATATATATATATATATATATATATATATATATATATATATATATATATATATATATATATATATATATATATATATATATATAGAGAGAGAGAGAGAGTTAGGATCAAATATGGATTGCAAGTATTGTGTGAGTGTGTGATGAAATGTATTGCGTCAGATCGAAACGATCTACGGTTCTAGATTCAGGGTCCTAAACGTAAATATATAATAATTAATTAATCAGTTTTTACAATTAGACCCTTATAAAGGGCATTTTAGTCTATCAATCAATTTTTATAAAAGGAAATCCCCGAATTATCTCATAATTTTATGGCATTTTGAATTTAATACATATTTATATTCTAATTTGGTAGGATTTTTATTTAATACGTATTAACCCTGTTGTTTAATTTTTTTTAAATCAACGTTCTTAAAGAATACCGGTCAATATATAAAAAAGAATAAATATAATGACAAGTATATTCTTAAAGAATATAAAATACATTCTGAATGATAGGCTTTATTCTTAAAGAATATGACTAATAATAATGGACAAATACATGAATATATTCTTGAATTAGTATTCTTAAAAATGGACAAATACATTAGGACATAAGAACAAGTAATTCTTAAAAAAATAGACAAATACATCAAAAGATTAAATATTCTATCCGAATAATAGAAAAATATAATAGAATTGAAAGAATCATAATATAATACACTATGATCATATCAGCGTATATATTCTGAAAGAATTATCAAATATTGTATTCTGAAATAATCAAACTGATAATGTATTCTAAGAGAATGTATTCGCAGAATATGTACGTATCAATGATTTTTTTTCACAAATGCCAAGCAAGATTTCCGTCAATGTGGAAGACATTCCTGGCACAAGTCCATGATCGTCTGTCTCGCCATCAACCATTTTGTCCGACGATCTGATAAATTTTTCGTTCAAAAAACACAGTTAATGTCTATTAATAAAAAATGGAAGGATCGAAAAATAAAAATTGGAAAGTTCAAAGTATAAAGTAATATACCAGAATAAAAAACTGCTACTGATTTTCATGGCTTATTCCGTTTTCTCTTGAACCTGGTACCAACGATGGGGTTTATGGATGAAAGGGAGTATGAAAACAATGAAGAAGATGAAGGGTGTCGAAGAGGCGATGTACACAGAATGCTACAATTGGAATATCTACGCTATGTCGGAGAGAAAGGATATCTCGATGGACAGATGTAGAAGGTGGACATCTCGACAATACCTCGCTTGGTTGGATTGACCAGTTCGGTGGCTAGAACGAAAGAACAGATGCCAACATCGCCGGTGCTGAAACATGTGAGTAAACGGCGGAAGACGTCGATCCAATAGTTGGAGGAGATGGATGTCAATTCGCCAAAAAAAAGTTCAAAATACATACGATTGAATGTCCCCCAAAGCAAGTGGTCCACGAATTCCCTTTTCCGGATCTCGTGGTGGGAAGCCAATCTTCAAGTGTTTGGTTCGCTTTCATTCTCGTTATCCGTGGAATCAGGTTGGGAAGTTGTCTAGTTACCTGGAAACAGATTGTAAAGTGCGTGAATGGTATGTTCCCGATTGGAATATTTCAACAGCCGTGAATGTGTTGTCTTGACAAATTAAGATTTGCGAGAATGATGGTGAAGACGGACGATGGGGAGACGTAGGGTAGGGTTCTTGCGGCAGTAAGGAAGACATGATGCTCTCTTTCGTCTCCGGTATGCTTCCATCGTTTAGTCCCGTGAAATCCGGTGGCGGCGCTTTCACCGGAGTTGATTAAGACCACTCAGATCTGGACGCATCAGTGATCAGAGAAGTTTAGAACAACAAACACGTTATCAGATCTGGACGCATCGGTGGTATCCGGGAAGAAGGACGGCGATGAAGGTGATGCCGATGATGAAGACCGGATGGTGATCAGGAGTAAATATGATGTTGTTGGGATTCTTGATTTCAACGTGATTTACTTCTTCCTCCTTTTTATTTTTGACTTTTCCTTAATTGTAGGTTAGTTAATTTTGGATAATATTTAATTAATTGTAGAATTCCGATATTACCCTTATGAAATGATTGGCTGATATTGTCTCACACATTCACACAATATTTGGTCTCCACATATGAACATATATATATATATATATATATATATATATATATATATATATATATATATATATATATATATATATATATATATATATATATATATATATATATATATATATATATATATATATATATATATATATATATATATATATATATATACTTTGAAAAGGCAACTTTATATAAAACAACCAAAAAACCTTAGTAGGATGCTAAGGAAAACAGCGGGAATAAAAAACCAAAACCAAACAAATTACATCCTTTTGACCGCTAAACTAGGTGTGTTGACCCATTTAGAAACATCTATCTCCACTTTATTAGCTCGATTACTGGCCCAAAGAAGCACTTCTTTTTGAATTAGAAAAAAAATCTCCTCACTTTTACTCGACTTATTGCTGAAGACGTAATCATTCCTCTTTCTACATAAAATAAACAAAGTGGCGATACCTACCAGCTCCTTCATCTTATCAATGACAGGCCCTTCATTTGTCGCCTTAATCCAATCAAAGATATCCTCAAGCGTTACATTAAAACCCTCCGCCAAACCCCACCATCGTTGTATCTTCTCCCAAATTTGCTTGGCTAAAAAACAGTCAAATATATATATATATATATATATATATATATATATATATATATATATATATATATATATATATATATATATATATATATATACATATATATATATATATATATATATATATATATATATATATATATATATATATATATATATATATATATATATATATACACACACACACACGCATGTGTATATATATATATATATATATATATATATATATATATATATATATATATATATATATATATATATATATATATATATATATATATATATATATATATACATTTTTGAATTTTTCTCTGATGCAGGTAAGGAGGCAAAGAGATGGGGATTTCCGGCGACCGGAGGAAACACGAACAAGGACATTTCGATGGGTGGCCAGAGATGTTATTCAAAGAATACAAATTGGAGATAGTTGGAGATTCAGGGAGGCAACAACCTTCTTCATCTCCAATCTTCCAAAGAATTGGTCAAGGGAAGAAATACGAAGTCAATTGGGAAGAATCGGCACACTGGTGGATCTATTCATCAGTAGAAGGCTAGGCAAACACAACCACAGATTTGGGTTCGCCAGATTCAATAGAGATCACGACGCTGTCAAGAAGGAGGAAGCTCTGAATCGTCTATGGTTAGGTGGAAAAAAATTATTCGCTAAGGTGGCCAAGTTCCAAAGGGAAGCTACCAAGAGTGACATACAACAAGGCTTGAGGAAACCCAATATTTCTTTCTCTAATAAGGAAAAAAACTCGTTCGACATACAACAAGGCTTGAGGAAACCCAACATTTCTTTCGCTGATATGGTCAAAAGGAAGCCGTCTCATATGGAAGAGTTGATTCCGACTAAATACCTTTCCGATGAACGTAACTCTGAGACAAGTAAATCCATTCTCCTGGGTGGTGAGGAAATAAATGAAATGACGGTTCTGTTAAGGGAGAAGCTTGTAGGGGAGGTGAAGAACCTTAGCAATCTTGACGGGATTGCTAACCTTTGCCTATGCGAAGGGTTTAAAGAAGGATTTATAAAATATCTCGGAGGATCATGGGTACTTTTAGACACTTCAAGTAATGAAGAACACGAAAAATTATTTGATAGCCAGGAGATTACGAACTGCTTCAACATTATTAAAAAATGGGATGAATCTTTTGCTATTACGGATAGATACGTTTGGTTAAGAGTGGAAGGAGTTCCTATTCACGCATGGAATCCATGCAGTTTTATCACAATAGGAAGATCATGGGGCGAAGTCATAATCACTGATCCATGCAACCAAACCCGTCAAGACATGTCTTACGGTAACATTTGTATCAAGACGAAGATCATGGATCGAATACAGGAGTCGGTAAACGTTATAATAGATCAAAAGTGCTACAAGATTCGAATTACGGAAACGGAAGAAAAAATATATCAATCTAGCCATAAGTCGATTGTCGAGGAGGACGAAGGCGGAGACGAGAACGAAGTCGATGACTTTGAAGAAGATGAAGAAGACGATGACTTTGAAGAAGATGAAGAAGAAGATGACTTTTCCGATTACTCCGACGAAGATATGCCGGAATACGATGCAGCTCAACCCCACCGGGAAAAGTCAGAAGAATTCGTACTCCAAGGGATGGGCATGATTCAGTCGGCCACTTCTAAGATGCGCATGCTGAGTCCCAGTCCAACTAGCGTATCACCCAATGCTAATGTCGCTGAAAAGTCAGAGAAGAAAAATGAAGATCCATCCAAAACAGACCCGACCCATGGTAGCCCAATTCTAAGCCCAAACATGAAAAAGCTAAACATACACTATGGTCAATCGGTGGAGCTTTCTCTAGAAAAAAGTCAATCTGCAATCATCAAAGAACAGAATGACAATAACACTCCGAAACAAAAAGAAGTCTCTGCAAAATTAAAATAACTTCTATCAAGAAATCTGTCAATAGCTGAAAAATTAGAAGACGGAGATGAATCAAAGACCAACAAAAACAAAGATTCCACAGGGATGGCGAAACTTGCAAAGACTGAAGGTACCACAAAAAATAAGCAAAATCAATTTGAACAAAGAATTACCAGAAGCCAGTTACGTAGAATTGAAGAAAATACCAAACGAAAAACAAGGGCCAACTCGAGAAACACTTATTCAGGGAGCTCCTCCATGAGTGTTACTGTAGCTCAAAGACTAGAAGAAATTGGAACTATATGTGGAATGAAGAAAGGCAAAAACGACAACAAAGACTTCAACAAGTTTTACAAGACAGGAGCTTTCACCGGTAATCAATGAATTTATTCTCTCTAAATATTAATGGATTGGGCAAAGGAGATTTTAAAATTAAATGGGTGTCTAATTTGATTAAGAAGTACAATATAGCATTTGTGGGTCTTCAAGAGACAAAAACGAATTCATTCTCTGATTTGTTGGTCAAAAAAATTTGGGGAACTGTTGACTTTGACTATACATGTTCCAACTCAATTGGTCAAGGTGGAGGTTTAATAAGTATATGGAACAACAACCTGTTTAGCAAGTCTCAAAGCTTCTTTAAGGAGGATTGTATAGTTACACAGGGTACTTGGCTTGAAAACAACATGCAACTGTGCTTCATTAATATCTATGCTAGCTAAAACAGAGACAAGCGATTGGAGTTGTGGAATTTTTTGAATTCTATTTTGTTACAATGGAATGGAATTGCTATCGTTTTTGGTGATTTCAACGATGTTAGAAACTCGAATGAAAGAAGAGGTTCGGTCCTTGATGAAAGAGCCACAACAAACTTCAATAATTTTATTAACTCCAATAATTTAATTGATGTGAAATTGGGTGGTTCTGCTTATACTTGGATCAAAGGAGGGGGTTCCAAAATGTCTAAATTAGACCGATTCTTAGTCTCGGATAATTTTGGTCTCCATTGGCCTAACTTTGAAGCTGTTACGGATTCCAGACTCTACTCAGATCATAAACCGATTATCCTACACCAAACCCAAAGAAACTATGGAAATATTCCCTTTAAATTTTATAACTCGTGGCTTTACGATGAAGATCTCGATGATTTAGTGAAGAAAACGTGGAATAATTTTGTTATCGACAGGACTCATAAAAAAATCTTTGTTTTCATGCAAAGACTTAAGGCGGTCAAAGAGGCGATTAAGAGATGGTCGGGGGAAAAAAAAGAAAAGCTAACGAAGAGAACAATACTTGGATCCGTCGAATCGATGAAATTGACAAACTTGTTGAAGAGGGGGAAGGTTCTAACGAAATTTATGTCGAAAGACTAGCTATTTCTTCTAAAATTAGACAAAGAGAAAAAAAAGAGCAACAAGACACAATTCAAAAGAACAAGAACAAGTGGTGCCTTGAAGGGGACGAAAATTCTGCATTGTTCCACAAAAATATTAATAGAAAGAAACATGTTAGAGCGGTCAAGGGCGTCGACATCAACGATTTTTGGGAGACGGATCCAAAGAAAGTCAAAGAACACTTTAAAGAATCCTTCGAGATGATTTTCAAAGAAGATCCGGAGTGTGTTTGGGAACAAGATTTGGGAGCTACTACAAGAATTTCGAGTGATGATAAAATAGACATTGAAAAATCTTTTGAAGAAAAAGAATTGAAGGATGCCATTTGGAGTTGCGGTGCAAACAAATCCCCCGGTCCAGATGGTTTTACGATGGAATTCTTTAAAAGCTTTTGGGACGTCCTTAAAGCTGACCTTCTCGACGCTTTCAACGAATTCGCAAATCACCCTAAACTTCCGAAGGGTGTGAACGCAACCTTTATCACTTTAATTCCAAAAAAGCAAAATCCAATTCTTATAAATGATTTCCGCCCTATCAGTTTGGTGTCCAGTGTGTACAAGATTCTGTCAAAAATGTTAGCCAACCGCCTTAAAAGAGTGCTTCCCAAAATCTTCGATAAAACCCAATCAGCTTTCGTTAAAGACAGACAAATTCTAGATGGCCCGTTGATCGTGAATGAAGTGTTGGACTGCGCTAAATCTAAGAAGGAAACTATGTTTATTTTTAAATCCGACCTAGCTAAAGCTTATGACTCGGTCTCCTGGAGATACTTAGATTCTATGATGGAACAAAAAGGTTTTGGGCGAAAATGGCGAAATTGGATTTTGGAATGTCTCAAGTCGGGAACCTCCTCCGTCCTGGTCAATGGAAGTCCCACCTCCGAGTTTCCTCTGCATCGTGGTCTCCGGCAAGGGGACCCAATCGCTCCTTTTCTTTTCACTTTGGTCATGGAAGGATTGAATACGGCTATTTCTAACGCCGTTACAACCGACACTTACAAGGGTGTGGTCGTGGGCAGAAATAATATTAAACTAACCCATCTTTTTTTTGCAGATGATTCCATCTTTTTTGGCGAATGGTCCGTAGAGAATATTCTCAACCTGGTTAGAATTCTCCTAAGCTTCAAAAAAGCGGCTGGGCTAACGGTTAATCTGGACAAAAGCTCTTTATTCGGCATCGGTGCGACTACTAACGAAGTGGAGACCATGGCTTTGGTTATCGGATGCAAAGCAGACACAATGCCATCGACGTTCTTAGGAATTCCAATTGGAGTTAATATGGGGGTGCAGCGTTCATGGAAAATGATTATAGACAAGTTCAAAAAAAACTAAGCAAATGGAAACTCAAGACGCTATCCATCGGCGGTAGACACACTATAGTCAACAATGTCCTGGGGAGTATGGGTACTTATCTTTTTTCTATATATAAAGCTCCTTCTTGTGTCATTAAAGTCCTGGAAAGCCTTAGAAGGAACTTTTTCTGGGGAGGCGATCAATCGACTAGAAAAATCCCTTGGGTTAAATGGGATAAAGTTCTATCGAAAAGAGAGGATGGCGGTCTCGGTATAGGAGCACTGGAGGTTATGAACAAAGCTCTAATTGCAAAATGGTACTGGCGATATAAACAAGAACAAGGAGCGCTCTGGGTCCAAATCATCGACAGTATTCACGGAAAAATGCATTGTGGGTATGCTACATAATCTATTAAAACTGGAAGAACCTGGAAATCCATTGCCAAACAGTGGGATAATCTAAGAGATACCGATCATGACCCAAGACAACTCATCAAGAAAAAAGTCGGGGACGGTTTACAGACCTACTTCTGGTTGGACTGGTGGATTAACGACAAACCTCTCAACCTGAAATTTCCACGTCTCTTTCAACTGGAAAATAATAAACAAGTTACTGTTAAAGACATGCTGCTTGAGAATGGGGGCCTTCAAACTTGGAGAATGACAATTAGAGAGGGGCGAAGTAAGCAGGAGCTGGAAGATTTAATCCAAATGACATCTAATTATTCACTTTCAACGAAATACGATATCTGGTATTGCCCAGAGGGGCCCAAAGAACGGTTTTCTGTGGCTTGGCTAAGGAGTAGACTTTCTAGGATTAGTCAGGATGAAAGAGGAAAAAATTTCTGGATTAAATGGGTCCCTAAGAGAATCAACATTTTCATTTGGCGCTTATTTAGAAACGGCTTGGCAGTCAACAAAATTTTGGAGAAAAGAGGAATCAAGACAGACTCCATTATCTGTGAAGTCTGCAAACAACAGGACGAAACGCTAACACACACTTTTATTGATTGTAATAGAAGTAAGAGAATATGGGAGCTTATCCATATATGGTGGAAATTCCCTCAAAGGGTTCAAAACGATGTTCAAAACGGTGATCTGAATAACGACGCAGAAGCAAGTCGTATGCAGAATTGGCTAGACAATTTCAATTCTCATGCGACTAACCATCTGGAGAAAAAGATCCTCACAGTCGTGGCGTATTCTACTTTGAACACCCTTTGGCAAGAGAGAAACGAAACTATTTTCCTCCAAAGACAAAGAAGAGTCGAAGACCTCCTTCTACGAATTCAAAACGATGTTTTTCTGTGGCTAGATTCTAGATCCTCTAAGCTAGATCTAAATAGGCGTCTTTGGCTTTCTTCTCCCATTTTAGCTTTCAAACCTATGTAACCCCTTGAGCGCCTCAGCATCTTGTTGGGGCTGCTTGCGTTTTAATTCTAAGTTGCTTTTCAAATATATATATATATATATATATATATATATATATGTGCGTATATATATATATATATATATATATATATATATATATATATATATATATATATATATATATATATATATATATATATATATATATATATTGAAAAGCAACATATCATAAAACACAAGCACGCCCAACAAGATGCTGGGACGCTCAAAAAGTTATATAGGTTTGAAAGCTAGCATGGGAGAAGAAAACCAAATACACCTATTTAGCTCTAACTTAGAAGATCTAGAATCAAGCCACATGAAAACTTCATTTTGAATTCTCTGAAGAAGGTCTTCGACTCTTCTCTGTCTCTTAAGAAAAAGCATTTCATTTCTCTCTTGCCATATGGTATTCATAGTAGAATACGCCACCATTGTGAGTGTCTTTTTTTCCAGATGATTAGTCGCATGAGAATTGAAGTTGTCAAGCCAATTCTGCATACGGCTAATTTCCGCTTCATTGATCATGCCTCCGTTTTACACCCTTTGAGGTAAATTCCACCATTTATGAATAAGCTCCCATAATTTCTTGCTTCTGTTACAATCGATAAAAACATGTGTTAAGGATTCTTCTTGATCTTTGCAAACTTCACAGACTGTGGAGTCTAAAGTAACCCCTATTTTCACCAAAACTTTTTTGACCGCCAACCCGTTTCTAAATGAGCGCCAAATGAAAATGTTAATTCTCTTTAGGACCCATCTAATCTAGAAATTTTTTTCGCTGTGAGTGGTGTTAGTCTGCGATAATTTATCCCTTAACCAAGCAACCGAAAATCTATCTTTAGGGCCCTCCGGACAATACCAGTTATCTTTATTCGTAGAAAATGAGAAATTCGATGTCACTTGGATTAACTCTTCAAGCTCCTGTTTACTTCGCCCATCTCTAAGTGTCGTTTTCCAACCTTGAAGACCCCCATTCTCTTCCATCT